>OX422209.1:691444256-692044256 GCA_949130495.1 Sambucus nigra
CACCGTACGAATATAAGTCCCCACCACCACCTTCATCGTCACTTCCACCACCTTACTACTATAAATCTCCCCCACCACCTTCACCATCTCCACCACCACCTTATTATTACAAGTCTCCACCGCCACCAACCAAGTCACCGCCACCACCTTACTACTACAAGTCACCACCTCCACCAGTACATTCTCCACCACCACCATATTACTACAAGTCTCCTCCACCTCCGGTTATTTCTTCTCCACCCCCTTACTACTACAAGTCCCCACCACCACCTGTCCATTCACCACCTCCGCCATACTATTACAAATCTCCACCACCTCCATCGAAGTCTCCACCACCGCCACCACCTTACTATTACCAGTCTCCGCCACCACCGACCAAGTCTCCACCACCACCTTACTACTACAAGTCCCCACCCCCACATGCACATTCTCCGCCACCACCATACTACTACAAATCTCCTCCACCGCCAGTTAAATCTCCTCCAGCGCCATACTACTATAAATCTCCTCCACCTCCAGTTAAATCTCCTCTCCTACCCTACTACTATAAGTCCCCTCCCCCACCTGCTCAATCGCCACCACCACCATACTACTATAAATATCCTCCACCTCCCGTTAAGTCCACCCCATCACCTTACTACTACAAGTCCCCTCCCCCACCAGCACATTCTCAACCCCCACCATACTATTACAAATCTCCACTACCTCCAATTAAGTCTCCACCACTACCATATTACTACAAATCTCCACCACCTCCATCGAAATCCCATCCATCTCCTTATTATTACACTTCGCCACCACCACCTACCAAGTCTCCTCCTACACCATACTACTACACCTCTCCACCACCGCATGCCCCCCACAACCCTCACCACCACCAGTTGGTGGTAAAGGTTGTCGGAAAAGTTTACTGCTATAAATGCTATGATTCGACATATCTAGAGAAGTCCCTTGCCAAGAACCACCTTAAAGGTACATTATTTTCAGAAACCATTCTCACTAATAGTAATCTCACTTTGCCATTACGAATTGTGGTTAAAACATTAATATTTCTATACGTAATTTTCATCATGTTAACGACCCATTCCCTTGATTTTTACAACTTCAATTTGTTGTTGTTAAGCAATTATTAGGCACTAACTACTAAGTCTTTATATCTCATAAATAAATTGTTAGGCACAAACACTTGATAATTGTAGTTGTGTTACGAGAAACCAAAATTAACCTCTTAGCACACATAGCCTAAGATGAAAAATATAGTTTAGAAATATATCTCTTTGTGTGTGTTTGTTTTCTTTAAAAGTAAGATTCGGGAGTAATTATTCATTAGTGATCACATTGGCTTGGACAAATCTACTATTTTAAATATAAAGGGACAAAAAGTTAGAAATTCAAGCATGTAAAATAGAAATAAAGACTTGATTAACTCCTTTCATTTTGATATTGTGTTATATGATTAATTGTTTGAATAGTTGATGATCAATGAAAACCAACATGGTTATATATCTAATTTAATGTTATTTACATATGAAACAGGTGTTGTTGTGAAAGTAACGTGCAACGTTGGGGACAAAAAGATTGTGGCATTTGGTACCACTAAGATTAATGGAAAATACAGCATCATCGTTGACGGGTTGGAATATGGACAATATGGAGGAGCCGAGTCATGCAATGCTAAGCTCCACAAGGCACCAAAGGGTTCACAATGCAGCATCCCAACAAATCTCAATTGGGGAATGAAGGGTGCCACCCTAAGGGTCAAATCCAAGAATAAATATGAAGTTGTACTCGTTGCCAAACCATTTGCCTATGGCTCTAAGACGCCTTATAAAGGATGTGAGAAACAAAAGGCAACCCCATCTCCATATTACTACACTTCCCCGCCACCACCGTCCCACAATTATATTTACAAGTCACCACCACCTCCTCCACCAACTTACGTTTATAAGTCCCCACCACCACCAAGTTACGTTTACAAGTCTCCGCCACCACCAGCCAAATCTCCACCGATTCCTTACCACTACAAATCTCCACCACCCCCATCAAAGTCTCCACCATCTCTTTACTACTACAAGTCTCCCCCACCACCTTCCCAATATCCCCATCCTTCTTACTACTACAAGTCACCACCCCCACCAAAACACTCTCATTTGCCTCCATACTACTATAAATCACCTCCACCGCCCTTCCCCTCGCCTCTACCCCCATATTACTATAAATATCCCCCTCCTCCAACACCATCTCCTCCTCCACCATACTACTATAAATCCCCACCTCCTCCATTACCATCTCCTCCTCATTCTCCCTACTATTACAAATCTCCTCCACCGCCATTGAAGTCTCCTCCTCCACCATATTATTACAAATCCCCACCACCTCCATCCACATCTCCACCTCCACCATACTACTATAAGTCTCCACCTCCACCATCTCCACCTCCACCTTACTATTATAAGTCACCTCCACCACCATCACCATCCCCACCACCTCTATATTACTACAAATCTCCGCCACCACCATCACCATCCCTAACACCTCAATATTATTATAAATCTCCCCCACCTCCGTCACCATCTCCCCCTCCTCCATACTATTACAAATCTCCTCCACCACCATTAAAATATCCTCCTCCACCCTATTATTACGAGTCCCCGCCACCTCCATCGCCATCACCACCACGTTCCTACTACTACAAGTCTCCGCCACCACCTTCACCCTCTCCTCCTCCACCATACTACTACAAATCCCCACCACCACCGTCTCCATCTCCTCCTCCCCCGTACTACTACAAGTCCCCGCCACCACCATCACCATCTCCTCCTCCACCTTACTACTATAAATCTCCGCCACCACCATCTCCCTTTCCGCCTCCTCCCTATTTCTACAAATCTCCCCCGCCACCATCACCGTCTCCACCCCAATACCACTACACATCCCCTCCACCACCAGTGAAATCACCTCCACCTCCTGTCTATATATATGCTTCTCCACCACCTCCAACTCACTACTAAGCCCTAATAGCTTTGCCATTTTCTTCTAGTAATCATGTAAGTAACGATTCATTTACACATATCCCACTTTATCCATTATGATGATATGATCTATGTTTAGAACACTCAATTATATTCTCTCACTGATTTCATGTGTCTACTTTTCAGGTTTTTGTCTGAACTATACAATAAAGGAAGACCACATTAGAAGAAGAATCATAACTAAATTGTCAAAACCAACTTGTGTACTCTATAAGGCCCTTCATGCTTCATTAAAGAGCATCAACAATGCTTAATTAAAGCAATTCATTTTTACTTCACTGGTGAACTTCTTACACACGGTGCTTATATTATCTACAATCGAAAAATCCTTCAAAAGTGTATTTATTCGGGTAAAGCATGACTAATAAGTGAGATACAAGTATCCCTGATTTGGAAGTGGGTTTCAGTCTATTTTTTCTCAATATGGTTTCATCTAAATTATTATTGTATCAAGAGTAAATGATGGGCTTGTTTATTTTATTATTTATTTATTTGTTTATAATGGTCAGTTGTATCTTCAAAACTTGTCCTTTGTGCACTCAAATTTTTAGTAATAAAGGATGATTTTTTTTATTGCAATTGTTCCAATCTTTGGCCCCACAAGATATTCACATGAGATAGAAAACAAATTATGAGAAATCAAACAACACTATCACTCTAAATAAAAACAAAAAGCTCCTCCTATTTTCCACTTAAAAGGTAGAATGAAAACGTTGACCTCCAAGTAGATACTTGCTCGCAAATAAAGAAAGATTAAAGGAATCATTTACTCTATTTTTATACTATTTTCATTTTGAAATTTTTTGTGTTTAATTTAAATTCATATTGAGCATGTGAAGATTGAATATTAGCCGGGGTTGAAAAAATTCATGAAACTTGCCAAGTACGAAACACGCGTTCAGTTTCATTTGTAAAACATTCCATTTTGTGTGTTTTACCTTCTAAATTGGAAAAAAATAAGATGGTTTGTGAAAATAATCCAATAACAAATGCACATACTAGCAAACGTATGTATCAATTGTAAATTTAAGACTTTGCCTATGCCACACTTGTGATTCATGTCGGTGACGCATCGGTGTATTTATAATTGTTAGGGTCGAGGGAGTAGTTTATATTTCTTATGGTTTATTTTGTAATTTTTATAATTATTTTTATGTTGCAAAATTATATGCATTTCTCATTGTGGAAATCCATTATTTTTTAAAATAAGTTAAAATGATTCGAATGGTCTAAACTTTTCACAACTTGGATAATTTGGAATTAAAGATCAGAGTTTATGATACTTTATAGATAAACCGATACAATATATGAGATTGGTTGTAACACTTATTTTGGTGTTTTTTACATTTTTTATGTCGGTTTCAAACATGATGATAGTTTCGTAACTCGTTGTGAGAAAAAAAAAATCGGTGCTAAATTTTTCGCCAGCAATTACCCCAAATTTGCGACTAAACAAAGTTTATGTCGTCACTAAATTGGGGCAAAAAGGTTGTGGCTCATTGTTTCTTTGACGAGTTAACATTTTTCCACTAAAACTATTTTGTATTGGTGGTATAGTGGGTAACTAAAATATAAATGTGGGTACATCTCAACATACACACACTATGAGGACCCAAAAATTTTAACCCACTACTTTACTAAAAATTAAATTAACATCCTAAACAAATATTAATAGGTTTCTAATTTCAACAAACTTGACAACAAGTTTTCAATTTAATACAAGCAAATCAAAACTCTAAAATTATAATGTCTTCGATTTCGGTCGAGTTTAAACTCCTCTTAAACATGTACGTGCAATGTGTGATCATACTTGTTAGAACAAATGCAGATTAAGGAATTTCACAAATGGATGGAAGCTTACAAACTGCTAGCTAATGGTGTGGTGGGCATCATGGAACCCAAGAGGTATAATTGGAATTTTAAATACAGACCAAGTTTCTGTTATTTGTGTCCAACACTGCATAGTAATTAAGGGAATGTTTAATAGCATAGGGTGAAAAAAGTTTCCTTGGAAAATCATAAAACACTCCCAACAGTTGGAAAATGAGAGAGATGCCTTACTGTAAGCTAAAAAAATTCAAAAGCAAATAAATGCAATCAAACGCGCTCAACAAATTGGAATTTGAGAAAGATAACTTATTTGTGATTGAAAGTAAGGATATGAAACATCATATAAAACCATACATACCTGTTCTATTTAATAGTTTATTTTGTCTCAATGTTCAAAACTTTGTCTCAATACATAATTAGTTACTAAAACTTAAAAAAAAATATTATATTGATTATCCATATCATTTTCATTCAATTGGTAACAATTTTATCTGTATATTAACAAAATTACAATACACTTCTCCACAACATAACTATTTTACCAACCAAAATAGTTTCATTAATGTCTAACATTTCAATTTGTAAATAAACGTTTCATTCTATAAATTAACCAATCATAATATACATAACTATTAACATTTCAACCAACATTAATCCTAAAATTTGAACCATAAATTCATATTAACACTAAAAATATAACCAACCTTAACCCTTTAATTCATCCTTACATTGACGTGAACAATCAACACAATAAAACTAATCTTATAATTAAAATCCAGAAAAATATATAAAGGGAGAGAGGGATATGTGTGTGTGTGTGTGTATATATATATATATATATATATATAATAGAGAGAGAGAGAGAGAGAGAGAGAGAGAGAGAGAGAGAATGAAAAGTCTATTATTTGGAAAGAAAGATAATATAAGAGTTTTGACTATTTATCAAAAGTCACATGAAACTTGTATATTGTAAAATAGTTGTATTTACATATATAGCTTAATATTGTTAGTAAATAATTTGTGCAACACCTAGGTTTGAAGGTTTGATAAATTTGACTTTTACATTTGTTTGGGATTGAATATATGTGGTTATTTGTTATAAATGAAATCATTTTAGTTAAAACAATTGTGGATTTATTTAAAAATGTGAATGATTTTGGAGTTCGTATCTATAATTGGTATGTATAATGTGAATAATTTGTGGGTTTATCTAAAAATAATGTGGGTTTATTTATAAATGTAATCAAGAACGCAATGAATATTCTACCATAAATTGCAATTTGGTATGTATACGAGGCCTAAGGCTTTGAACTAGGTTTTGAAAATTTGATTCAATTAGGTTATAAAGTATAATGAAAATCAATTTGGTATCTATACGTGGCTCAATGTTTCAACATAGGTTTTGAAATTTGGATTCGATTAGGTTATAAAGTATAAATAAAACCAATTTGGTATGTGTGTGCGGCATAGGGTGTCAACCTAGTCTTTAAAAATTAGATTCGATTATGTTATAAAGTATAATTAAAACCAATTTCATATGCATACGCGGCTTAGGGATTTCTACCTAAGTTTTGAAAATAATTGGATTCGATTAGGCTATAAAGTATAATTAAAACTAATTTGGTATGTATATGCGACTTAGTGTTTAAACCTAGGTTTTGAAAATTGTATTCGATTAGGCTATATAGTATAATTAAAACCAATTTGGTATGTATAAATGGCTTAGGGAGGATCCCACGTAGAGAATAATATGTTAGATGATCAAATAAATGATGTTGACGGAGTTCATGTGGTGGAAGACAATACGGAAGACAATGAATCTTGTGGTGGAGGTTATCATCTTAATGACAGTGTTGGGATAAACGTTAATGATGAATACCAAAGTTTGTATGTTAGATTGACCCAACAGGTGTACCCTAACTGTGTCAAAGATCAAACAACTTTGCGTGCCATGGTTGGTTTGCATAGTTTGAAGAGCCGTTTTGGTTTTGTTTCGCAATAGCGTGACTAGAATTCTGAATCGGGTGAAAGATTTTCTCCCCAAATAAAATACGCCTTTAAATAACTATTCGAGTATGAAGAACAATTTTAAAAGTTTAGGAATGAAGCATAAAACAATTCATGCTTGAAAGTATGATTGCATATTATACCAAAAGGAGTACAAAATCTTGATCATTGGTCAGTAGGCGGGTAACCAAGATTTGTGCCAGAGCATGATTCTAATGATAACAAAGGTTTACTTTAAAATGTGTCGAAAAAGGTATTGAAACATTTCCCCGTTAAACCCATGTTGAAGATATTTTTCACAATACTATAGATAGCGGAGGCAATGACTTGGCACGCTAAGGCAAAAGTACAAATAATCTCGTGTGTCATCCTATGGACTCCATTATTTGGAAAAACATAAATTTTAATTATCCATATTTTGCCGATCAAAAGAATAATATTTGTTTGTCAATATCAATAGATGTCCAATCCATTTGTTACTCTAAACAACAATCAAAGTGTATTTTCGGTGATCTTAGTACCATTAGTCCCCCTCCTTCGTAGTGCATAAGACCATAATTTTTGGTGTTATATTTATTGATACCCAGGACAAAGTCACTAAGTGAGGACATTGTGTCTACTTGGCACCGTTGGTAGAAGAATTGATTGAATTGTGGATAGCGAGTGTGAAATAATTTAATTGTAGAAAATAAGAACAGTCCACGTTAAAAGCTAAGTTAATTTAGGCAATTCATGATTTCCCAGCTAATGGGACTTTATCGGGTTGTAATGTTAATGGTTAATTTGGGTGTCCAAATTGGATCAAGGAAAATTGGATCTCAACATCTCAAGGATAATGGAAAAATTATATAGCATTCCCATATGTCATTCTTGCCTCCCGATCACAGGTTTAGTTTTGGATGAGATGAGTTCGCTAAGGAATATATTCCTGACCCTAACGTTGTAGATGGGGGAGATGAGTTCGTCGATGAGGGCGGTCAAGTCATGGGCAAACTAGTTAAACTGACAAGTTTATAATGTGAACAAATTGCTCATTATATGTTTAAAATCCATGAAGATGTCGATGAATGGAGGGAGTAAGTTCGTGTTGTAACTTTACTTCATGTTCTTATAATATATACTTTATCACCTTATTGATAAATATTGTCATTCAATGTAGATAATACAATGCATCCGGGCACAGCAAAAAATGAAAGACGGTTTCACATTCAGACAAGGTGACCACAAGAGGTAATTATTACGTCAAACTTACCTTGTTAAATTATAAAAAATTGCAAGTTTTAAAACTTATTTAATTAACTTGTGTAATCCATAATTTCAGTTGTTGAGATGGATAATTCCACGTCCAGTCTTGCTCATCTCCCCACTGGACCCAATTCATGGCACGCGAGTACAAGAAGTATCGACTGAACGATCATGTATTCTTTTCGATATTGTATGAGCAAAATACATTGTTATAAAATATCGACATTTCATACAAGGCTCTTACATATTTCAGGGCGAGTGCCAAAGATAAAAACACTCGTTGAAACGGAAATGACTTACTATGATTTAATTCAAAATAGTTTAGAATTAAAAAATATATATATTTCAAAGAGGTTTTTTTTTTTACTGTTATTGGGTAAGAGTTCAGGACAAAAATTCTTGTAAAGTCGATTCAGGTATCAATTTGATAATGGTAGACTTGTCCAAGATGAAGATCAAGGAAAATATGAATGAAGAGTATTTTTTTTATGCAATTGAAAATCTCAAGCAAGTCTTTTACTTAGACGATATCAATAACGAGTAGTGGTCAGTCGTATTACACGCGCCAAAGCATCTAACTAGTAGCGTGGATGACTTGGCTTCCCATACCTCATATCAATCCATTTTGGATGACAGCCTGAAGTTGAAATAATTTCTAGATACTTAAAATGAGTAGAGTTATTTGGGTTGTAAAATGTATTGACGATTCCAATTTGTAACATGTAGTTTGAAATAATCTCGAACATTAATTTATTGTTTGTTGATTCTAATGTCGGTTCTTATATTAGAATAGTCGTGTGAGTATTTCCATTTTATTCTTATATCCCACTTGAGTATTTTCGTTTGATTTACTAATGATATAAGAATTTAAATAAACAAAACTATTCTAAAATTAGTGGGTAGCATAAAATATAACATAAATCAAATGGAAACTAGTTTTGTTTTATCTAAATTCTTATATCCCAAAGTTGAGGATTTCTATTTGATTTATCTTATATTTTATGCTACTAAAGTCTTTTTTTTTTGGCAAAATATGACTTCATCAGGCCATCAGACCCCGGGAAAAGTGGGTTTGACGGAGGATCTTCCAACAATAAGCCCGTCAAGTTTAAAAAGTATGGGAGCGTAGCTAAAATAAGATTAGTCTACAAATGAGGTTGTTGGAGTTGCAGAGTGAAGATGGATATTATAAAACTGCTATCTTTGGAAGGATTCCTACCACTCGGATCTTGATTGTACAATATTCTATCTTTTTCTTCAGAGGATGTCAACCAAGTGAGTTTGTCGAGTACAGAGTTATGTTCTTGAGGAACGTGGGGAATAAACAATATCCCTAACATTAATGTTGGACATAAAAAAATGCTCCCAAAAAAGATAAATAGACATGAAAATAAAAATAAATCCCATGACCTCTCATGTTTGTCAGAGAGAGAGAGAGAGAGAGGAGGAGGCCTAAAATAAAGGAAAATAGGTTGGTTAGGTATGTTTAAGTTAGTTATTAATGAGTTGTTCACTTATGCGTTAAATCGAGATTGTCTATTAACTAAACGGGTTTAAACGGATATAGTTAAGATGGGTTTCGATTATTAAGAGGTTGAGGAAATATCTCCTATTAAGTAAATGGGCCTATATCTCTCGCGAAATAAGTTTCTCTCTAAATTTCTAACACTAAAAATTTCTTTCTAAAAAGTTTTCTCTTGAGAGTAAATATTTTTCTCTATAAAATTTTCTTTTTATATTAATAATGTCTTTCGCTATCAAAAGAACATTTATCCACCTCATTCACTCAATAAAAATGTTCCCGCACTAATTTTCTAATGTGTCTTTCAATGTAATACTAACACAAAATACTCGTTGTAAATGTTTTTCCCTCTAAAATATATATGTCCCTAAAATTATAATATATTTCTCTAATTAAAATTGTAATCTTTTTTGCTCGCCTAAAAAGTTTGGTTCTATAAAATGCTATATCTTTTTCAATAGTTAGGTTGCAACCGGAGAATCATTTTCTCCCATAATCACCCAATAAAGATAAGGGTATTTTTACTTTTCCATATGAGATAATGTCGTAATTAGGAATGTCAATGTGGAAGATTTGATTCGGATGGTGCCCTCCTCACCCCCCTTATCATGCCCAAACCCGACTCCGATTACCCCGCCCCGTTCAAAAAACCTGCAGGGGCCCTAAACCCACCCCACACATTTTATATGATATTTTTAGGGGATCTTCCTATTCAGCCCTATTTACATGGGACATTTTCTAATAAGTCCTATCGCAACATTTTTTCCTTAATAGGACCCATTTGTACATATAGTGAATATTCACTGTATGTTTACAAATATGACCTATTGGAATAAAAATCTTTTTTCATGGGACATGATGGAGCAAAAAAAATGTTAGTTACTATTGAACTACAAACTTAGTAAATGGGACTAATCGATAAAAACCCTATTTTTTTAACTAATTTTACATAAGTATTGTACAAATAGACTAATTTGTAAATATACATTTCATCAATAATAATAACAAAACTATAAATAAAACTGTAAAATGTGCTATAAGAAATGTATACATTCCGAAAAATGTGTGTACATTCCAAAAGAATGTAAACTAATCTTTATACATTCCAGAAAAGTTGTATACATTACAAAAAATGTAAACTAATTCGTATACATTCTAAAAAAAAATTATAAGAAATGTCTACATTCCAAAAAATGTAAACAAATTTTTATACATTCCAAAAAATGTATTATAAAAAATGTAAACTAATTTGTATAAATTTAAAATAAAATGTAAACTAACCGTTTCAGATATGATAATTAGTTAAACTCCATGCGTTACTTGAGTGGCGGCAAGCGGTAGAGAGATGAGCAACAAAGGGGAGAAAAGATGGCAGCGACGGAGAATAGATTCTTAAGGGCTTTGGGCATGAGGGCTTTAGGCGGAAAAAAAGGGATGAGAGATGAAGAGGAGATGAGTCTTTGGACGGAAAGGAAAGGGAAGGGGACCAATGGGATGAGCGACTAGAAATGGGAGGGAGGAGGACAATAGAGAGATGAACGAGAGGGGAAAGGGTGAGAAATTTAGTGAAGTGAGTGAATGGAGAACAAAAGGATGTAAAAAAACTAAATGTCAATATATATATATATATAAGGGTATATTTTAAATAATACCCTTAAATGGGTCAGGTTCGAGGTTTTTATAGATAAAACCCAATACCGATATTTTTTTTTTTATTTTGACCCCAAATGTTTGCATTTTCACGTAGATTATTGTAATGTTTTAGATTGTTATAATTCTCCATGGATTCGAATAATATAATTTGACAACTAGTAAATCGTATTACGAAATTTATAAAATTTAATAGGTAATTGGGTATGTATAAACACAAAATAAAGGAATACGACTTTGGCTTGAAAACTTTAATATTTGTAGAAATTGGCATATGTTATAATAGTGATATCGTTGGGACTGTTGGACTGCGTATGTTATATTAGGTAGGTTTTAATCATAAAATAAATTAATTCACTATAATAAAATACAAAAAAAATCACCAAAGTTCGGCCAGTTATTGTCACGGTCCTTGACCATGACAAAAAAACACGTGTGTTGTCAGATCCTTGACCATGACAACAGATGATATATATTTTTTGTCACAGGCTCGTGACAAGGACCGTGATAAAAAAAAGTCGAAATTCCAACACTAAAGTCCCTCATTCACCTGTAATACGCCGAGATTTTTGGGACAATAATTAATTATTTTTGGGAGAAATAAATATTAATTTAATTGGAGAATAATTAAATTGGCATTTGAGTAAAAATTTGAAGATGTTAGAAAGTTATTCGAATGTGGATTCTGAAAGTGTAGTTGATTCCATAAGGGTTGAGATAGTCGAAAAGACTGTACTTGGGTCTTATTTGGGTTCCGAAATATTTTAAGTTCGTTTGGCTCGAATTAAAGTGACCGAGTCATTTAAAGTGTGTATTATCATTTAAAGATGTGTATTTTGGGAGTTAAGGCCTTTTAAGCCTATGGGAGAACAAATATCCTTAGAGAGAGAGAGAGAAAGAAAGAGAGAAATAGAGAGAAGAAGAAAAGAAGAAGAGAAAGAGGAGAAAACTTGGGATTTCCGACAATCCATGATTTCGAGGACGAATCAGACTCTACAAATTTGAGGCAAGTGATTAAACTGGCTAAATAATTGTTGTGCATCATTTATTTCATGATTTGTGGATAAAATTGTGAATTTTGGAGTTAAAATGTTAAAACCAAGATTTTGAATAAAATATTAGATTTGTTGTGTATATAATGGATTTGAGGTTACCAATTAGTCGAGGTGTGTTATTTGATGAGTATTAATGTTATATATATGTTTGGGTTGAAGAGAAATGGTTGGAAGATGATAAAAGTGAATTTTGGGAATTTTTGGCTTTGATGAAAATAATCATTCTCGTAGCTTCCGTTAGGCTGAATCGATTCGGCCCCTTACCGAATCGATTCGGAATGTTGCAGGTGCCCAGGTCTGAGTGACCGAATTGATTCGGACCCAAGATGAATCAATTCAGACTGAGATAGAAGCCCAGGTCTTTGGACCCGAATCGATTCGCCTTGGAGGCCGAATCAATTCGCTGGGTCGAATCAATTCGGATTGGGCCCGAATCGATTCAGAAACTGGGCAGTTTTGGGGATGTTTTTCTAGGGTGAGTTTAATCCCATTTCATTTGAGTTTGTCGATTGGGAACCTCAATAGGAGTTATGAGAAGAATGTTTTGGAGACTTTTAGGGAGTTTCCCTTATGAGAAATTAATGAGTCATATAGACTTAATGCGAGAGAATACCGATTAGAGAGTATCGTATCGACAAAGTGGGGAAGCCCACTATCATTGATAATTCTGTGAGGAGATAATTATGGGTTTATAAGAGAGACTTAGGATACACTTAGTGATAATGGATTTCAGAATTTAATCCCAAATGGGACAACTTTAAAGGTTCATACGATCGATTGAACTATATAATGGATTGAGAATAATAAATGCTGATAGATGTGCATACGGATATAGAGTATCCTTAATGTAAATTGAAATGGGAGATGTTTCACACTTGCTAAATGGTGATCGAGGTGCATTAGGATATAGAGAATATCCTTAACGTAAATAGAATTGAGAGACGATTCATATAATTATAAGTGAGGTGTGGACTTCAAGTGAGAAATAGTATAGTGTATACTAAGTGGGTAAGTTATGTGAGTTATTGACAAATAGTATATCGAGAGTAATATATACTAAATGATAATATTATTTCCTGCATGCCTAAGAGCGTAATAAGAGTATGTAATAGTGTGATATATATATATATACCTTGTGTGATAGTATACATTTATACGATGTGATGATATATATATATATATATATATATATATATATATATGTGTGTGTGTGTGTGTGTGTGTGAAGCATACCCCCTCTATGCTATCGTGGGAAGTTACGTGATGTGGGTGAGGCCCCTATCTTGAGGAGCAGGGTGCGTATAGTCTCCAAGTCATAGCGTCCATTTATTATTGTGTGATTTTTATTAGGTGTGAGGCGTGGTGGGTATGTTTCATCTCATTGCCAGGGAGGAACTATGACCGCTTCCCGTACATTTTGATTTATTATTTTACCATGGCGGTGTGATAATAGTCCGATATGTGGTAACTTGGGATAAAGTGAGTAATTCCTGGAAGATGATAGCATTAAGAACCCGCGTCCTCGAGTTATAGCTCATTGGGATGGTTATTATTATGCTTGTGTGAATAGTATATTAATTGTATATGATTATGTGATATCATATTTGTCTCTAGAGTAAAGAGACATAAGAAGATTGATTGAATCTCATTTCGGGAGATTTTATCCGAATAAATTACGATGAGTATATTAAAGTGGAAATGATGAGTAGTTAATTATATGAGTATATAGATTACTTTGGGTATCGAGGGCATAACGGACCTCAACGACCAACATTGCCAATGAGTAGTGTATTGGGGGGTTCCTTGTTTGGATTTCGCTTACGAGACGTCCCACACACGAAATGCAGTGCAATGTTGGAAGTGAGGAGAAGTTAGTCCTTAGTGCTCATCATATATATTAGTATGTAAATCTCGATAATCGACAGTGCCAAGGAGTAGTGTATCGGGGGGGTTCCTTGTTTGGATTTCGCTTGCGAGACGTCCCACGTACGAAATGCCGTGCACTATTGAGAGTTGAGAATAATAAATTAATTAGTGATAATAATTTGGGTTATACCCGTCATGCATTGAGGGAAAAATAAATCTTAATAATCAATACTGCCAAGGAGTAGTTTATCAGGGGGGTTCTTTGTTTGGATTTCGCTTGCGAAATGTCCCACGCACGAAATGCAGTGCAGTATTGAGAATTGGGAGAAGCTTAGTCCTTAGAACCTAGATGCTAATAACTCATATATATTTATATATATTCTAGGTGTTCCTCCACAAGGACTCCATTGATTTTATCCATCCAGTGTATTCGTGGAGCTGTGGCAGTAGCGGAATGTTGCGGTATTTCGATATAGTCGAATCCTATCTTTTGTATATCTAGATTAGTATTCAGTTTGTATATCGGGTTTATACCCAAGTGTTGTAGTGTAGCACTTTTATATTTTTCCTCTCAGAGTATTGTATTATCTGTGACCCGACAACATATTTGGGTAATTTGTTTGGTACATTTTTTCGTACTCTTATATTAGTCTCTTTTATATAATTTGAGCATGTGTGTGTCTCTTATCTTATTTAGATGTTATGTTGTTGGTTAGTTGTTGCATGGTTTTGTTTTAGAGATGTAAATAAAATGTTTTAAATTTTTTTGCACCCTCTTTTTGTAGTAATGGGTAGTTAGAATCGTCAGTAGATGCTGAGAATGATCCATTTGAGATTCTTGATTATTTTAGTATAGGGCTGGCCACCCGTTATAATTTTGAGCGGGGTGTCACAGGTGGTATCAGAGCATCAGGTTCTAGTGTCTTTAGGATCTGTGTGGGATTACTGCGATCTTTTGTAAGCGTTCTTGATGTAGAGCCCTATTATTAGGACTGTTGTGTTCATACGTCTATATTTTCTTCTGTGATGAGAAAATAATTGAAAGGCATTCTGATACAATTGTTCTTATTTTAGATGCCACCGAAGAGAAGTCGTTCAGTCAGGGCAAATAAAGGGGCTGAGAGTGTGGAACCCCAAATGCCTCAAAGGACTATGACTACAGATGAAGTTGTCAGTATTGTGGCACAAGCAGTAACTGCTGCCACTTCTGTAATGGCGCAACAACCTGCATCTCAAGCAGCCCAAACCCATTCAGGACAGTCTTTGTGGGAAAGAGTACGGGAAGATTTTTGGAAAGGGCATCCTCCAGAGTTTTCAAGGGGATTTGATGAGATGGCAGTAGTATGCAAAGGCACCTTTGTATGGTCGAGTGTAGTGAAGTGCATAAGTAATTTCTAGCCACCTTTAAGTTGAAGGGTGAAGCTCTCTATTGGTGGGAGTCTGTCACCACCTCAGAACAGAGAGATACATTGCCCATAACAGAGTTTTGGGAACTCTTTGACTGAAGGTATTTTCCTTTCGCGATTCAAAAGGAAATGAGGAGGAAACTGATAGATGTGTTTCAAGGTAATCGAATGGTGGCCGAGTATGAAGAAGAATTTACTCGATTGGCGAATTTAGTACCTGAGGAGGTAAATACGAAAGAGAGCGTATATCAAAGTTTGTGAGACATTTAAATTGGAAAATTCGATAGCATTTGTTAGGGAACCCAGCGTTAGTGACTTTCACTGAGGTAGTGAATGCGGCATTATTATAGTGTCATGAATATCGTCTTCGTTCGCAAGGGGGTAAGAACTTTAGAGATTCGGGTTCATCAAGTAGGTCTGGTAAAGATAATACCAGTAATGCCAGTGGGTATAATTCGGACTATAGAGGGTCGCAACAGCGTTTTGTTCCTCAAGATGGGCATATAGGATTTGCAGGAAGATGGTTCTTTTGTAAGGAAATAGGTCATAGAAAGAGAGATTACCCTAAAAGAGGTAAAGGATCATGTTTTGAAGAAGTTTTGGAAATGAAACTCGTACAACAGATTCGAGGTCAGTTTAGGCTGCAGGACTTTGTGTGGGAACCCATTAATGAAGAGAGGCAATCAAACTATAAAGGTATGATGTAAGTTATTTTCCTTTGTGAATAGGATTATGTTATATGAGACTTTGGGAGTATTATATGTGAGATAGTTATGAGAGGGTAGTGATATAACCCTATTATGTATGGAATGAACTAGAAGGGAGTTTTGAGTAAGTGAGGCTCTTATGTTAGTATCTTTTGAGAGAATAGATTATTTTGTAATGTGCTAGAAGGAGAGCTATAACATTGTGGTGGATGTAAGAAATTTTGTAATGTGTTAAGTAGTAATGATAAAGCTATTTGATTTATAGTCGTGCTAGACTTATATATTTGTTATATTCTAGCTATGAAAGAGCCTAGTGTATGGCAATATATTATTATGATGTAAGATATTATTATTACTGAGAGGAATTCAGAATTTAGTGGATTATTGTTGGGCGAGAGATTCTAGCTCATAATTATGTTAATTTGGAGAACTATATATTAGTATGAGTATGAGAATTGTTAAAACCTTGTGTCTTGAGCATAAGGTATGTTATTTACAATGTCGAAAGACATAAACTGTTTTCAAAATGAACTTTTTATAGGCCTTTGGGCAATATAAAAAAAATTTATTTGCATAAAAATATTTTTAAAATCTTGTCCTGATTTAACAAACTCTCAATGCCCGACGTCTCTATATATTAGTGTATTGGGAGGGTTCTTTGTTTTGATTTCGATTGCGAGACCTCACCCGCATGAAAGTAGCGAATGTCAAGAATTGAGAGGAGTTAAATCTTTGGACCTTTCAAAATTGTTATATTATTAGTATGTTAGTATATTTTTAGAATTGCTGTACTATTGAGGCAAGTGAAGCCTAATTATGTCTATACGAGTAGAACTCGAATAAAGGATGTATGAGTGCCCTAGTTGTTAAAATTGGTTTTATAAAATTAAAATATTTCATCGTGAGAAAGGGGAGGTTTGGGTATAGTGTTAGTGAGGATATGTTACGTAGAACTAGTTGAGCTTTGGAGTATTAGTCTTAGCTTAATTTCGAGGGAGAAATTCTTGTAACTGGGGAAGTTGGTAATACCCCGAGATTTTAAGGACAATAATTAATTATTTTTAGGAGAAATAAATATTAATTTAATTTGAGAAAAATTAAATTAGTATTTGAGGTCAAGATTTAAAGATGTTAGAAAGTGATTCGAATGAGGATTCTGAGGGTGCAGTTGATTCCGGAAGGGTTGAGATAGTTGAAATGACTGTACTTGGGTCTTATTTGGGTTCTGAAATATTTTAAGTTCGTTTGGCTCGAATTAAAGTGACCGAGTCATTTAAAGTGTGTATTATCATTTAAAGATGTGTATTTTGGGATTTAAGGCCTTTTAAGCCTACGGGAGAACAAATCTCCTTAGAGAGAAAGAGAAAGAAAGAGAGAAATAGAGAGAAGATGAAAAGAAGAAGAGAAAGAGGAGAAAACTTGGGATTTTCGGAAATCCGTGATTTCGAGGACGAATCAGACTCTACAAATTTGAGGCAAGTGATTAAACTTGCTAAATAATTGTTGTGCATCATTTATTTCATGATTTGTGGATAAAATTGTGAATTTTGGAGTTAAAATGGTAAAACCTAGATTTTGGGTAAAATACTAGATTTGTTGGGTATATAATGGATTTGAGGTTACAAATTAGTTGAGGTGTGTTATTTGATGAGTATTAATGTTATATATATGTTTGGGTTGAAGTGAAATGGTTGGAAGATGATAAAAATGAATTTTGGGAATTTTTGGCTTTGATGAAAATAGCCATTCTCGTAGCTTCTGATAAGCCGAATCGATTCGGCCCCTTACCGAATCAATTCAGAATGTTGCAGGTGCCCATGTCTAAGTGACCGAATTGATTCGAACCCAAGATGAATTGATTCGGACTGAGCCCGAATCGATTCGCCTTGGAGGCTGAATCGATTCGCTGGGCCGAATCGATTCGGATTGGGCCCAAATCGATTCGAAAACAGGGCAGTTTTGGGGATGTTTTTCTAGGGTGAGTTTCATCTCGTTTCGTTTGAGTTTGTGGATTGGGAGCCTCAATAGGAGTTATGAGAATAATGTTTTGGAGACTTTCAGGGAGTTTCCCTTATGAGAAATTATTGGAGTCATATAGACTTAATGCGAGAGAATACCAATTAGAGAGTATCGTATCGACAAAGTGGGGAAGTACACTATCATTGATAATTCTATGTGGAGATAATTATGGGTTTATAAGAGAGAGATAGGATATGCTTAGTGATAATGGATTTCAGAATTTAATCCCAAATGGGACAACTTTAAAGGTTCATACGATCGATTGAACTATATAACGGATTGAGAATAATAAATGCTGATAGATGTGCATACGGATTGTAATACCCCGTACTTTTGGCTATTTTCGCTATATTTATTTTTGGATTAATTAATTAAATGCGTATTAATTGGAAATTAATCCGGGTTATAAATACTTACGAGATGCGAGTTGGTATTTGATTATGTGCATATATGATTATATATGAACTTGGTATTATAAAATTTGTCGTGAGATTTATATACGACATTTTAGAAATTTTGTTGAGACGCGTGGGACCGCCGCGTCACGGTGTAATATTTTGATATTAAAAGTGAATTTAAAATCTATAAACCGTATGGTCATTTTGAGTGCGCCAACGCATCCGGAAGGGTCGAGATAGTCAGAAAACACTAGCCGGGGGTGTAGTTTGGGTCCCGGGGTATTTTTAGGCCATACCGGCATCATAAAGGGTATTTTGGTAATTTTACATTTTTAGGAATTAAAAGTGACGAAAATTAGAGATGTAAATATGATGTGGATTTAACCCATTAAACCCATTAACCAACCCATATTAACCCTTTAAGCTACGGAGGCTAACATTAGGTTTTACAATCTTCCCAAAGAAAACCCTAGCCACCTTAAGCCATCATTGGAGAAGGAACTTGGAAGAGAGGAAATTCTGCAGAAAACTCCATCAAACCTACACCAAAATCAGAAATCAAACCAAGGCAAGTGACTTTATTCCATTTAATTTCAGAGAATGTCTTTTCCATGTTAGAAATTGAGGAATTTTAATTGTTCTTGAAAGATGAATGAAAACCCATGTAGTTTGGAGTTTAGAACTTGAAAATTTTGAAGAGATTTGCATGTAGAATGATAGGTAGATGATTTCTCTCATGATAGTTGTGATTAGAAGAAATTAAAACGAATTAAATTCTGGGATTTGATGATGATATTAAGTTAGGGTTCATGTTCTTGAGATATTGGGAAAAAGTGCAGAAATTTGTAAATTTAATTGATGTTAGGATGGATTGATCCCTTAAAAACATGTTAGGATGTGACTATATATGTTTAGTATTGATTATAGACCTTTAAACGATTGTTGGGACTTAGTTTAGAAGATTTGAGGTGTTAAAATGGATGAAAAACGAATTGGGGAAAAATCTGGGCCGAATCTGGTAGCTCGTTAGAAGCCCCTACCCAGGTCGTTCGAACGAGCTTCTAACGAGTTGACCAGTCGCTGCTAACGAGAAGGGGTTTCGTTCGATATCTCGTTCGAACGAGATATCGTTAGAAGGAACAGTTCGTTCGAACGAACTGGGATCTCGTTCGAACGAGACTTCTAACGAGCTGACAGTCCAATCTCGTTCGAACAGCCTCGTTCGAACGAGACTTCTAACGAGTTGACAGTTTGGTTTTTTTTGGACTGTTTTGATTTTTTAAGTCCCGAAAACTTGTCCGAGGGTAGAGTTAACATTCCTTGATGATGTATTGATGGATTTGGGACTTTTGGGTTATTATGAGGAGTAAAGAATATACGAGAGTTATATTAAATGGACGGTTTGGGTTGAGACGTGAGTGTCTACTACGACGTGAGAATGAATTATGGCGCGTATAATTATAAACCGGTATAGTGTAAATGGTGATAATTAAAAATTAGTACGAGAATGAGAATAGTACTACGATTAAACTACATTGATTACTAAGACGTGTGTTTACTTAGTATTGGTATATGAATTATGTGTATGACATACCTACCATACTTGCTATCACGGGAGGTTTGCGTTCGCTTAGGGCCCTCTAATCCTTGTGTTGCCCGGATTTAGACTGGTTACCTTGATGAACATAGGTCATAGAAAGACTTATTGGGATATTAATAAGTCCGCTGATCGTGGGAGCGTACGTATGTGCGTGACCCATGTGATGTGACTGTGTTCGCCTCCATTGTTTGTGATGTTGTTATCTGTGAACTATTCCTGAGAGATTCGGAATATGTAATCCTTATGTACGTGATGTACCGGGATGGATAGCAGAGTATGTGTGCACCGCAGCTTAGTTCTCGGGGTGCTTGTATTGTATATTTATGATGTGAATAATATACTTTTAATTAATGGGAATCCTCATGTTAATGTTGTGAATAATAATTACGGTATCGATTCGAGAAATATAACGAGTTAACTGATTGTTATATATATGGTATATTGAAAATCTGAGTTACGTTAAACCCCTACTTAATTACAAGTGTTATAATGTTAATGGAACCGAGTAATATGGGTAGGACCTTTGGCAGTCTAGCTAGATATATTGTCACTTAGCTAGTGGTATGGGTCGTTATAGATGGGTACTTTCGTTAGGAGTGCACAGTTAGACGAGAGGTGAGAATATCATGTGAGTGCACGTACTAACATGTACTTTGCATTTAATGTTTTAAATGTTTTTAAAGCACTTGCAGGTTTTTAAAATAACTCCACATTCGGGCTCTGGCCCGTTTGCTTTTCAAATCTTTTTCTTGTAAAACCATTATAGGTGCCCAGCCACAAGGACACCAAGCATAGGATACTCATTGAGGTGACGAGCTGTAGCTATTTGTGGAAGCTACAGGGATTTTCTTGTAGACGCTTCTATCTTTTGGATTCCAGAGTCACTATCTATCAGTTGTAGGGCATGTTGCCCATTTCTATTTAGAGACATCTTTTATATTACAGTTTTCAGACTTTGGCATGTACTGTTTTAGTATTCAGTTTACTTTTCAGTTGTGGGATTGTAGTGAGGAGTTTTTCCTCCATACTTTATTTACCTTATGTGATGGTTAAGCTATTTATTTCAGTATGGTGAATGGTATTAGTTATTCTTAATTACACTTGTTGCATGTTAATCAGACTTTAAATAAAATTTGGCACTTACTTTTTAAATATTAGATGGTTAGTAATCTTTAAAATGTTTTCGACAGTGATGCTATTAACTGGACCAACTTGACATTTTGAATTAATTTAATAAAGGAGTAGCTACCCGGTATTTAATTAGTCGGGGTGTCACAGGTGGTATCAGAGCATCAGGTTCTAGTGTCCTTTAGTATCTGACGGCTTGTTATGTTTCCGCTAAGTTTCTTTGATATAGAGCCCTATATTTTAGGACTGTTGTACTCTTTTTGTGTATGCTTCGTTCTTCAGCTATTTTAAGTTTATAAACAGCGAACTTATAAACTTTGTTCTTATTTCAGATGCCTCCACGACGTGCACGACGAGTTCCCAGGGATGCAACGCCCGAACCCCAGCCCGCTCCAGTTCAGGGTATGATGAACGCCGCTGAGGTTGCAGCTATAGTAGCTCAAGCGGTAAATGCCGCCATTGCTGTTGTTCAGCAGGCACCACCTCAGGCGCCAGTTGCCGCGCCAGTACAGGCTAATGCATTCCCGTCTGCTTGGGAGCGTGTACGTGACGCTTTTCAGAAAGCACATCCGCCAGAGTTTGCAGGTAGCTCAAATCTGGTAGTCTCGAGCCAGTAGAGGAAGGATATGCAGAGGCACTTGAGGATGCATGAGTGCACTGATGTTCAGAAGCAGGTGCTAGCTACTTTCAAGCTAGTTGGATCTGCGCTACAGTGGTGGGAGTCTATTACCACCATGGAGGAGAGGGATACTCTCACGATTCAGGAGTTCTGGGTGCGGTTCGACCGCAAGTATTTTCCGTCAGCTGTTCATACGGAAATGAGGAGGAGACTGATGAGTTTGAAGCAGGAAGGCAAGACTGTGGCCGAGTATGAGGCCGAGTTCACTAATCTGTTGAATATCGTTCCAGATGAGATACCAACAGAGAAGAAGAAAATTGAGAAGTTCACCGACGGGTTGACTTGGAGGATCCGTCAGCATCTGCTAGGATACCTATCGTTGGCCACTTATTCTGATGTGGTTAACGCTGTATTGTTGCACTGCCAGGACCAACGTTTTCATATGGCTGAGGGCAAGAGGTCGGGGGAGTCTAGCCATCAGGGCAGGACTGGAGGACATGGTGCCAGCGGGGCACAATCGGGTTAGGGGCAGAGACAGAATGAGCAGGGCTCCCAGCAGGGAGATAACAAGAGGTTCCGATCAGGGAATTATAGGCAGGGACAGGGAGGTTTCCGTCAGGGCCATCAGGGTCCAAACGGCCATCAGGGCCAACAGGGGCAGAATGGGCAGCAGTTTCACCAGGGCCAGCAGGGCCAAGGGAGGAACGGTAACGGCCACCAGGGCCGGGGACAGCAGGGGCAGAGAGGAGGGAACTTCCCAGGGAAGTGCTTTGTTTGTGGCAATACTGGCCATAAGCGACAGGATTGTCCTGATAGGGGCAGGGCCCCACAGCAGCAGCAGCAGGGTGCTCTCTAGGACCCACAAAGGCCTATGTTTCCCGCCGCTCTTCCCGCACCGCCACAGATGGCAGCATTGCCACCCATTCCAGCAGTCCCAGCTCAGCAGGGGCAGCTACAGTATGGACGTGTCTACAACGTCCACCAGGCTGCAGTTCCACAGGCACCGCCCGCGATCGAGGGTACGTTTCCTATCCATGGCACTATGGGTCGGGTATTATTTGATACGGGTTCTACACACTGTTTTATAGCTACACACTTCGCGAAAGCTTTAGGATTGTTAGCTACGGCAGAGAGCACAGTGACGTGTGTCGACTCACCATTGGGGAGTGGGTCACTTATATTCTTTATATGCCGGGGAGTGGGAGTAGGGATTGGTAGTCTGGTATTACCTGCAGATATGTTGGTATTAGATATGCATGTTCACGATGTGATCATCGGTATGGATTGGCTCGTAGCTTATAGGGCCATGATTGACTGCTTTAGCGGGAGTATTGTTTTTGCCATTCCGGGGCAAGAGATGTTTGTAGTGGCGATGCCTCTCCCAGAGGGAGGATTGACCGCTCATTTGTATTACCTTGAGGAGGATACCTCTAAGGAGGTTGTGATTCCTTTAGATTCTATCCCAGTTGTCAGGGAGTATTCGGATGTGTTTCAGGAGATACCAGGCTTACCACCCAGTCGAGAGATAGACTTTGTTATAGATTTGCTACCGAGTACGAGACCTATAGCACGTGCACCGTACCGTATGGCTCCAGCTGAGATGCGAGAGTTACGGGATCAGATAGAGCAACTGTTAGGTCAGGGCTTTATTCGTAGGAGTACCTCACCTTGGGGCGCTCCAGTTTTGTTCGTGAAGAAGAGGGACGGTTCACTGAGATTGTGTGTGGACTACCGAGAGTTGAATAAGGTCACGATACGGAATAAGTATCCGTTGCCTCGAATCGATGACTTATTCGACCAGTTGAGAGGATCTTCTTTCTTCTCGAAGATTGATTTGAGATCGGGTTACCATCAGTTGCGTATCAGGGAGGAGGATGTCTCGAAGACTGCGTTCTTATCGAGATATGGTTCTTACGAGTTTCAGGTTATGCCTTTTGGTTTAACCAACGCTCCAACAGTGTTTATGGACCTGATGAACAGAGTGTTCAGGGATTTTCTAGATCAGTTTGTCATTGTCTTCATTGATGACATTCTGGTCTACTCCCAGACAGAGGAGGAGCACGCCGAGCATTTGAGGCAGGTTTTGCAGACACTTCGTCAGAATGAGTTGTATGCAAAATATGAGAAATGCGGGTTTTGGCTGAAGGAAGTCCAGTTTTTGGGACATATCATTTCCGACCAGGGAATATCTGTCGATCCGGGGAAAGTATCAGCGGTGAGGGAGTGGGGACAGCCCACGACACCAACGGAGATTCGTAGTTTCTTGGGTCTAGCAGGATACTACAAGAGGTTTATTCGGGGTTTCTCGGAGATAGCAGGTCCTTTGACACATCTGACTCGTAAGGATGTGCCCTACATCTGGAGTGATGCCTGTCAGTTGGCATTCGATGAATTGAAGGACAAATTGACCTCAGCACCTGTGTTAGCATTGCCGAGACCGGGAGTTGAGTATTTGGTTTACACCGACGCGTCTTTGCAAGGACTTGGAGGTGTATTGCAGCAGGAGAGACATGCCATAGCTTATGCTTCCTGTAAGCTTAAGCCTCATGAGAAGAATTACCCTATGCATGATTTGGAGTTGGCAACAGTGGTATTTGCCCTACAGATTTGGAGACACTATCTCTTGGGGGAGAAGTTTCAACTGTTCACGGACCACAAGTCCCTACAGTACCTGTTTACGCAGAAAGAATTGAATATGCGGCAGCGTAGGTGGCTTGAGTTTGTGAAAGACTACCAGTTCGACATCAAGTATCACCCGGGTAAGGCTAACGTGGTAGCAGACGCGTTGAGCCGTAGGCCAGCAGATGAGGTGGCAGAAGTGTGGAAGGTTAAGTGGAAGGAATTGGGACACCAGGATGTAGTGGCCCGATCTTTCATGTCTGTGATGACCGTTACATCGCAGATTGTCACGAAGGTAGTACGGGCACAAGCTAATGACTCGTTCTGTCAGGAGCAGATAGTTCGATTACTAGCAGAGGGATCCGAGTCCTATACCGTTATCTCAGACGGGGGATTACGCTTCAATGGGAGATTATTAGTTTATGAAGGGGAAGAATTGCGTCACGATGTGATGGCAGAGTCGCACGGCTCGCGGTTCGCGGTACATCCCGGAGGGGAAAAAATGTACCAAGACATGAGACGCCAGTATTGGTGGAGCGGTATGAAGAAAGATATCATTCAGTTTGTTTCGAAATGCGCCACTTGTCAGCTTGTAAAAGTGGATCATCAAAGACCGGCAGGATTGCTGCAGCCATTGGAGGTCGCGGTGTGGATGTGGGAGAGCATATCCATGGACTTTATCACGGGGTTGCCTACGTCGCAGAGGGGCCACGACTCCGTTTGGGTAATTGTGGCAGGTTGTCCAAGGTTGCTCACTTTTTACCCGTAAGGACTGACTACACTACGGGACAGTATGCCCAGCTCTTCATTTCAGAGATTGTGAGACTTCATGGTGTGCCCGTAAATATCGTGTCTGACAGAGACAAGATATTTGTTTCGAGGTTTTGGGAGAGTTTCCAGGAGGCCATGGGCACGGAATTGCGGTTGAGTACGGCTTATCATCCGCAGACCGATGGGCAGACTAAGCGCACAAATCAGATGTTGGAGGACATGCTACGCATGTGCATTATTGACTTCGGGGGTGGATGGGAGCAGTACCTTCCACTGGTGGAGTTTGCTTACAACAACTCCTATCAGTTCACTATTGGCATGGCTCCGTTTGAGGCATTGTACGGTAGGCCTTGTCGTTCCCCAGCATGTTGGTTAGAGGTGGGGGACAACAAACTACTTGGGCCGGAAGTGATTCAGGATACTTCGGCAAGGATTGAGTTGATTCGGAGTCGCATTCGGGTAGCTCAAGACAGGCAGAAGAGTTATGCTGATGCGAAGAGATTTTTCAGGGAGTTCCAAGTGGGGGACCAGGTTTTGCTCAGGGTATCTCCGATGAAGGGGATTATGCGTTTCGGGAAGAAGGGGAAGTTGGCACCGAGGTATGTGGGGACGTTCCCTATTATTGAGCGGATCGGACCAGTTGCGTATAGACTTGGGTTATGGGAACATTTACATCGGATTCACGATGTATTTCATATTTCCTCGATAAGGAAATATCTCAGAGATGATTTAGCTCATTCTCACATTACTGTGGAGGACATCGATCTCCAGCCGGATAGCTCCTACGAGGAGGGGCCGATTGCTATTTTGGACCGAAGTGAGAGGAAACTGAGGTCAAAGATAGTACCGTTAGTGCGTGTTCAGTGGCGACATCACAATGTCGAGGAGTCGACATGGGAACGCGAGGATGAGATGCGCGAACGTTATCCAGAGCCGTTTTTCGCAGGTACTTTCTAGTTTCGAAGTTCGGGACGAAATTCAGTTATTAGGGGGGGAGTATGTAATACCCCGTACTTTTGGCTATTTTGGCTATATTTATTTTTGGATTAATTAATTAAATGCGTATTAATTAGAAATTAATCCGGGTTATAAATACTTACGAGATGCGAGTTGGTATTTGATTATGTGCACATATGATTATATATGAACTTGGTATTATAAAATTTGTCGTGAGGTTTATATACGACATTTTAGAAATTTTGTTGAGACGCGTGGGACCGCCGCGTCACGGTGTAATATTTTGATAATAAAAGTGAATTTAAAATCTATAATCCGTATGGTCGTTTTGAGTGCACCAACGCGTCCGGAAGGGTCGAGATAGTCAGAAAATACTAGCCGGGGGTGTAGTTTGGGTCCCGGGGTATTTTTAGGCCATACCGGCATCATAAAGGGTATTTTGGTAATTTTACATTTTTAGGAATTAAAAGTGACGAAAATTAGAGATGTAAATATGATGTGGATTTAACCCACTAAACCCATTAACCAACCCATATTAACCCTTTAAGCTACGGAGGCTAACATTAGGTTTTACAATCTTCCCAAAGAAAACCCTAGCCACCTTAAGCCACCATTGGAGAAGGAGCTTGGAAGAGAGGAAATTCTGTAGAAAACTCCATCAAACCTACACCAAAATCAGAAATCAAACCAAGGCAAGTGACTTTATTCCATTTAATTTCAGAGAATGTCTTTTCCATGTTAGAAATTGAGGAATTTTAATTGTTCTTGAAAGATGAATGAAAACCCATGTAGTTTGGAGTTTAGAACTTGAAAATTTTGAAGAGATTTGCATATAGAATGATAGGTAGATGATTTCTCTCATGATAGTTGTGATTAGAAGAAATTAAAACGAATTAAATTCTGGGATTTGATGATGATATTAAGTTAGGGTTCATGTTCTTGAGATATTGGGAAAAAGTGCAGAAATTTGTAAATTTAATTGATGTTAGGATGGATTGATCCCTTAAAAACATGTTAGGATGTGACTATATATGTTTAGTATTGATTATAGACCTTTAAACGATTGTTGGGGCTTAGTTTAGAAGATTTGAGGTGTTAAAATGGATGAAAAACGAATTGGGGAAAAATCTGGGCCGAATCTGGTAGCTCGTTAGAAGCCCCTACCCAGGTCGTTCGAACGAACTCGTTCGAACGAGCTTCTAACGAGTTGACCAGTTGCTGCTAATGAGAAGGGGTTTCGTTCGATATCTCGTTCGAACGAGATATCGTTAGAAGGAACAGTTCGTTCGAACGAACTGGGATCTCGTTCGAACAGCCTCGTTCGAACGAGACTTCTAACGAGCTGACAGTCCAATCTCGTTCGAACAGCCTCGTTCGAACGAGACTTCTGACG
The DNA here is from genome assembly GCA_949130495.1 of Sambucus nigra. NCBI lineage: Eukaryota > Viridiplantae > Streptophyta > Magnoliopsida > Dipsacales > Adoxaceae > Sambucus > Sambucus nigra. The sequence goes on from OX422209.1 coordinate 691,472,081, forward strand.
AGTTGACAGTTTGGTTCTTTTTGGACTGTTTTGATTTTTTAAGTCCCGAAAACTTGTCCGAGGGTAGAGTTAACATTCCTTGATGATGTATTGATGGATTTGGGACTTTTGGGTTATTATGAGGAGTAAAGAATATACGAGAGTTATATTAAATGGACGGTTTGGGTTGAGACGTGAGTGTCTACTACGACGTGAGAATGAATTATGGTGCGTATAATTATAAACCGGTATAGTGTAAATGGTGATAATTAAAAATTAGTACGAGAATGAGAATAGTACTACGATTAAACTACATTGATTACTAAGACGTGTGTTTACTTAGTATTGGTATATGAATTATGTGTATGACATACCTACCATACTTGCTATCACGGGAGGTTTGCGTTCGCTTAGGGCCCTCTAATCCTTGTGTTGCCCGGATTTAGACTGGTTACCTTGATGAACATAGGTCATAGAAAGACTTATTGGGATATTAATAAGTCCGCTGATCGTGGGAGCGTAGGTATGTGCGTGACCCATGTGATGTGACTGTGTTCGCCTCCATTGTTTGTGATGTTATTATCTGTGAACTATTCCTGAGAGATTCGGAATATGTAATCCTTATGTACGTGATGTACCGGGATGGATAGCAGAGTATGTGTGCACCGCAGCTTAGTTCTCGGGGTGCTTGTATTGTATATTTATGATGTGAATAATATACTTTTAATTAATGGGAATCCTCATGTTAATGTTGTGAATAATAATTACGGTATCGATTCGAGAAATATAACGAGTTAACTGATTGTTATATATATGGTATATTGAAAATCTGAGTTACGTTAAACCCCTACTTAATTACAAGTGTTATAATGTTAATGGAACCGAGTAATATGGGTAGGACCTTTGGCAGTCTAGCTAGATATATTGTCACTTAGCTAGTGGTATGGGTCGTTATAGATGGGTACTTTCGTTAGGAGTGCACAGTTAGACGAGAGGTGAGAATATCATGTGAGTGCACGTCCTAACATGTACTTTGCATTTAATGTTTTAAATGTTTTTAAAGCACTTGCAGGTTTTTAAAATAACTCCACATTCGGGCTCTGACCCGTTTGCTTTTCAAATCTTTTTCTTGTAAAATCATTTTAGGTGCCCAGCCACAAGGACACCAAGCATAGGATACTCATTCAGGTGACGAGATGTAGCTGTTTGTGGAAGCTACAGGGATTTGCTTGTAGACGCTTCTATCTTTTGGATTCCAGAGTCACTATCTATCAGTTGTAGGGCATGTTGCCCATTTCTATTTAGAGACATCTTTTATATTACAGTTTTCAGACTTTGGCATGTACTGTTTTAGTATTCAGTTTACTTTTCAGTTGTGGGATTGTAGTGAGGAGTTTTTCCTCCAGACTTTATTTACCTTATGTGATGGTTATGCTATTTATTTCAGTATGGTGAATGGTATTAGTTATTCTTAATTACACTTGTTGCATGTTAATCAGACTTTAAATAAAATTTGGCACTTACTTTTTTAATATTAGGTGGTTAGTAATCTTTAAAATGTTTTCGACAGTGATGCTATTAACTGGACCAACTTGACATTTTGAATTAATTTAATAAAGGAGTAGCTACCCGGTATTTAATTAGTCGGGGTGTCACACGGATATAGAGAGTATCCTTAACGTAAATTGAAATGGGAGATGTTTCATTAATGCTAAATGTTTATCGAGGTACATTAGGATATAGAAAATATCCTTAACGTAAATAGAATTGAGAGACGATTCATATAAATTGAAGTGAGGTGTGGACTTCAAGTGAGAAACAGTATAGTGTATACTAAGTGGGGAAGTTATGTGAGTTATTGACGAATAGTATATCGAGAGTAATATATACTAAATAATAATATTATTTCCTATGCACCTAAGAGCGTAATAAGAGTATGTAATAGTGTGATATATATATGCCTTGTGTGATGGAAAACATTTATACGATGTGATGATGTATGTATATCTTATGTGAATGATATATATATATATATAGAGGCAGGCTCCTGTGCACACTAAGTTTGCACACTAACTTTGCACATTACCTTTTAAAAGTGTGTAAACTTAGTGCTGGCACACACCAAATTTTTTTATGTGATATTTTAACATTTCAACGGACTCACATAAAAAAAATTAGCTCAAAAAAACTTTTTTTGCTATTTTTAAAAAATCAGTCAAACTTTCGCAGTTTTTAAAGGGCTTAAAAACTGCGAAAGTTTGACCGATTTTTTAAAAATAGCAAAAAAAGTTTTTTTGAGCTGATTTTTTTTATATGGGTTCCTTGAAATGTTTAAATATCACACAAAAAAAATCAACTCAAAAATATTTTTTTTACCACTTTTAAAAGGTAATGTGCAAAGTTAGTGTGCAAACTTAGTGTGCACAGGAGCCTGTCTCTCTCTCTCTCTCTCTCTCTCTCTCTCTCTCTCTCTCTCTCTATATATATATATATATATATATATATATATATATATATATATATATATGTGAAGCATACCCCCTCTATGCTATCATGGGAGGTTGCGCGATGTGGGTGAGGCCCCCTGGCTTAAGGAGCAGGGTGCGTATAGTCCCCAAGTCAATGCGTCCATTTATCATTGTGTGATTTTTATTAGGGGTGAGACGTGGTGGGTATGTTTCGTCTCATCGCCGAGGAGGAACAATGACCGCTTCCCGTACGTTTTGATTTATTCTTTTACCATGGCGGTGTGATAATAGTTCGATATGTAGTAACCTGGGATAAAGTGAATAATTCCTGGAAGATGATAGCATTGAGAACCCGCGTCCTCGAGTTATAGCTCATTGGGATGGTTATTATTATACTTGTGGCAATATTATATTAATTGTATATGATTATGTGATATTATATTTGTCTCTAGAGTAAAGAGACATAAGAAGATTGATTGAATCTCATTCCGGGAGATTTTATCCGGACAAATTGCGATGAGTATATTAAAATGGAAATGAAGAGTAGTTAATGGTATGAGTATATAGATTACTTTGGGTATCGAGGGGATAATGGACCTCAACGACCAACATTGCCAAGGAGTAGTGTATCGGGGGGTTCCTTGTTTGGATTTTTCTTGCGAGACGTCCCACGCACAAAACGCAGTGCGATGTTGGAAGTGATGAGAAGTTAGTCCTTAGTTCTCATCATATATATTAGTATGTATATCTCGATAATCAACAGTGCCAAGGAGTAGTGTATCGGGGGGTTCCTTGTTTGGATTTTACATGCGAGACATCCCACGCACGAAACGTCATGCACTGTTGAGAATTGAGAATAATAAATTAGTTAGTGATAATAATTTGGGTTACATGCATCTTGCATTGAGGGAATAATGAATCTTAACAATCAATACTGCCAAGGAGTAGTGTATCGGGGCGTTCCTTATTTGGATTTCGCTTGCGAGACGTCCCACGCACGAAATGCAGTGCAGTATTGAGAATTTGGAGAAGTTTAGTCCTTAGCACCTAGATGCTAATAACTCATATATATTTATATATATATATGTACTTAACCAGAATATGAGAAATTCTAGTAAAATAGAATGTTTATGTAGATTTTATAGGTTAAGTAAGAGTACGAATAATTGGGATTGAAAGTAGTAGAAGTTGAGGATTATGATTTAGATGCATTTTAGATGAGTATATATTTGAGGGTAGGTTAGATTATTGCCCTAGATAGTTTCGGACAATTATTTGAGGATCATATGCATACGTTTAGTTGCGCGGTGAGTTGAATTTTATAGAGAATGCGACTCCTCTTTAATCATGTTATAATGCATTTTAATGCACTTTTCTAACAATGTTTTCACACCTCGGGCTCTGACCTGTTTATATTTTCTCTTGCTATGTATATATATATTGAATTATTCTAGGTGTTCCTCCACAAGGACTCCATTGATTTTATCCATCCAGTGTATTCTTGGAGCTGTGGCAGTAGCGGAATGTTGCGGTATTTCGATATAGTCGAATCCTATCTTTTGTATATCTAGATTAATATTCAGTTTGTATATCGGGTTTATACCCAAGTGTTGTAGTGTAGCACTTTTATATTTTTCCTCTTAGAGTATTGTATTGTCTGTGACCATGAAACATATTCGGGTAATTTATTTGGTACATTTTTTCGTACTCTTATATTAGTCTCTTTTATATAATTTGAGCATGTGTGTGTCTCTTATCTTATTTAGATGTTATGTTGTTGGTTAGTTGTTGCATGGTTTTGTTTTAGAGACGTAAATAAAATGTTTTAAATTTTTTATAGAACCCTATTTTTGTAGTAATGGGTAGTTAGCCGTGTTTATTTTAAAATCGTCAGTAGATGCTGAGAATGATCCACTTGAGATTCCTGATTATGTTAGTATAGGGCTGACCACCCATTATTATTTTGAACGGGGTGTCACATCACCCCCCCCCCCCCCCCCCCACCCCACCCCAAAAAAAAACATTATATCTTTCCTCACTCTTATCAATTTGGTTGCCTTATATATATAATATTAAGTAATAGTTTTTGTAAAACTATCTAACTTTGGTAGATATGACATTTTTACTTTTTACGTATGATATTTTTAACATTTCTTGTCCATGCATGAAATGTCATTCTAAAAGTTTTTTTAATAAATATATATGTGATTATTATATTATTTTTAATAAATATCTTTTTTAAAATATATATATATATATATATATATTTTTAATATTTTTTAACTTTTTTTAACTATTTAAAAAAATCATTTTTTAAAGGTTTTTTTTTTTAAAAGGCAGGTCATTATGGGCTAAGTTTAATCACGGGGGCAAATTTATTGTCGTGCCCTCAGCACGGGCATCCGCTAGTATATATATAGTTGTAGTTGTATTTGTTGTTGTTGAATTCATAAGTTTGTTTGTTGTACAATATAATACCCCGTATTTTTTAGCTGCTAGAATTTAATTAATTCGGGCATTTTTAAATTACACGTGTCCAGTAATTTAATTAAAATACAATATTGTGTGTGTTTATTAAATATTGATCCGAAGAAATTATGATTAATATTTATGAAATAAATTTACTAAGTGTGTAGTAAATAAGACGTGATAATTATTATACGTCATAGTGAGTAATATCGACGGGACTACGTTATATCTCAATCGGGATTCGTGTGTAGTCTATGTTAAGGTCGAGCTAGAAAATTTATGTAGAGCGACTCAGATGGCGATTTCGAGGTCACGGTTGATTCCTAAAGGGCCGAAATAGGCGGAAAAGAGTACTCGAGCGTATTGTCCAGGGCATTTTCAGATCAACCTGATACTATATAAGGGTGTTTTGGTCACTTGGGAGTTTAGGGTTGGCAAAAATCCGAATTTTACAATTATATATCAAGCACTTCAGTGTAGAGGCTAGAGTTACAATACTTGGGAGAGAAGAGAGTCCATAAGAGAGGGTAGGAAAAGGGTTCTTAAGCTAATCTACACAATGTTTCACCATCGTCGTCGCCTGAATTAAGAACGGAGCAAGGAGAAGACGCATGCATCATCTAGCAATAAAAATCAAACCACTCAACCCCAAGGCAAGTGTTTAAACTTGCAATTATTTTGAGTACTTATATTTCCCATGATAGTGTAAGGTTTATATTGCATGAAAATATGATTTTTGGGATGTATATTGGGATTTGATTCAAGCTTTGTTAGGATATCATCTTTGAAATCAACCTCGTGTTAATGTAACACAAAACGATATTTTGGATTAAAAAGAATGATATAAATATGGGTTCTTGAAGATGAACATGAAAGAAAGGTAAACCTAAGGTATATAGGAATAAAGGTTGAATTTAATACTGTTTAATTTGAATTTCATAATGATTTGAGAGTATGATTACGTTAGAAACAATTTAAACATTCCATTATAAAGTGTGGTTAATTTGGTTGGGCGTTTGGATGAGTTTCATGGAGGTTTGGTTGTGTAAATATAGCAGAAATACATTTTTGAAGAGGTTGATCTGCTGGTGTCGCTCGATCGATCGATCAATTTGGTCGATCGATCGATCAATTTGGTCGATCGATCGACGATTGCTGAAAATGGGATCTGTGTTTATTTATGTAGTTTTCTTTACCAACCATTATGGGGGACTTTAGTAATGGTTTCTGAACTATATGAGGACTTGGAAATTATCAATAGACCTATAGGTAAAGCTTCGACTTAGTCATTATGAGGGTAAAATGAGACTATGGCATACGAGATTATACGATTATGTTGGATATCTGGAACTTAAAAACAGGTTAAGGGAAGCATAAATGATGACCGAAAATTGATACCAGTAGAGTAGAAATTTATTAACTACTGCAAATATTAAGGGTTAACTAGGACCCTTCAAGTAGTGAGTGATACCTGGGAAAACAAGAAAGTTATATGAGGTGCAAATCTTTAGTACAATTGATATTTGGGACATACAAGAAACATATTGGTTATATTTATAGGTCGTGTGAATACCTATTATGTGCATTTTATGTGTGTAAACATACCTACGTTGCCTGCTATCATGGGAGGTTAGGCGTGATGGGCAATCCTACCTTGGCGATGCCATCAAGGTCTAGATGTGTTCCCCTGGACATAGGCTACTATTTGAGTGTACGATATTGTGAATGGTCATTTGGGTGCATTAGATATATGCGTAGCCCCAAAGCTTAGGACTATGTTCGCCTTCATTATGTGTTTATTTGATTTATGGTTCGAGGGAGATTCTGAACCGATAATCCTTGATGTGGTATGTGAGGTAAATGAACTCGATAACAAAGTATGCATGCATCGTGGTTCTCATTTTAAGGATGCTATAGTTGTATATATAGATAGCATGATATATATACATACACGTGTGATTTGTTTTACTCTTGTGTGGTAGTAAAAGATATAGATACTGTATAACTAAAGTAACTTAAGTAAGATAAACGTAATTAATAGTTCAAATATAATATTCGACTAATATTGATTATGTTTTTATGGTAGCGTATCGTATGGGAGATATGGGTGAGATAAGTACATTTGTGGTTAAATATATGCTTATTGGGACTAGTTAGGTTGGTTAGCATAACTAGGTGAGTTTAATAGAAGACGTTGGGTGCGCATTATAATTGAGCGGCGAGGAACTCAAGGAAGTGCGCACGAAACTAACGTGTGTATAATAACTTCTCTTATTGGATTTTAAATACTTGCTAAATATTTTTCAAAGGTTTTAGGATCTGACTCATATAAAATCTATTTTTAAAACTTTTAGGTGTCCATTCACAAGTACGCCAAACATGATGATCCATTCCAGGGATGCGTAGCTGCAAAACTTTTAGAGGCATGCGGGGCTTGAGTAGAGGCTTCAGTTAATTCATTTATATTCCAAGATTCATATTCAGTTACTTCAGTTGGTCATGTTTCCCTCTCAATTTAGAGTTTTAGTATGATTTGGATGTTGAATCTGGAGTCGATGGTTTATTCGGCATTCATTCTCTTATTTAGTTTATCTTTCGATGTTCTAGACTTCAGTTATTGTGTGAATGGTTTATACTATTTTTATTTTCGCAAATTACTGTATGTTAATGAAAGATAAAATTTGTCACTGGTTTATTTTAACTTATATGGTTAGTAATTTAAAAAGGTTTTGACAGCTATGCTAAGAATGAACCAAATGAAATTCATGTTTATTTTAGTAAAGGACTGATCACTCATGATTAAAATAGGGGGTGTCACATAAAATAGTTGTATCCACGTGTATGTATTTTACATGGTAAGAAAACAGCTTGTGCAAAACCTAGGTTTGAATAATTTGACTTTGTTATTTGTTTAGGCTTGAATATATGTGTTTGTTTGTTGTAAAATACTTATATGTACATGTATAGATTCATGATGTCAGAAACAACTTGTTCAACACCTAGGTTTGAAGGGTTAATCAATTTAACTTTGATATTTGTTTGGGCTTGAATATATGTGTTTATTGTTTGTAAATGTAATCATTTTGGTTAAAACAATTGTAGGTTTATTTAAAAATATGAAGGATTTTGGATTTTGTATGTATAATGTAAATAATTTGTTGGTTTATTTAAAAATAATTTGTGGGATTATTTATAAATGTAACAAAGAACACAATGAACATTATACCATAATTTCCAATTCGGTATGTATACGTGGTTTAGGGTTTTGAACTAGGTTTTGAAAAATAGATTAGATTAGGTTATAAAGCATAATTAAAACTAATTTGGTATGTAAACGCAGCTTAGACTTTCAACCCAGGTTTTGAAATTTGGATTCGATTAGGTTATAAAATTTGAATAAAAGCAATTTGGTATGTATACGCAGCTTAAGGTCACAACCTAGGCTTTGAAATTAGATTCGATTCTGTTAAAAAGTAAAATTAAAACCATTACTGGTATGGTTTGTTTCCATAGTTTGAAAATCCATTTTCGTTTGTTTGGCAATAGCATGACTGGAATTCTGAATTGGGTGAAGGGTTCGCTCCCCAAATAAAATATGCTTCAAAATAACAATCCGAGTATGAAGAACAGTTTTAAAGGTTTGGTAATGAAGTATTTTATTCATGCTTGTAGTATGATTCATGCTTGAATGCTGGGAACCTAGATATATGTCAGGGAACGATTCTAATGATAAAAGAGGTGCGCGTAGCAAAATGTCTCAAAAAGTATTGAAATATTTCACCGTTAGACCCAGTTTGAAGAGATTTTTCATATTACTGTGGATTGCAATAATGACTTCCCATGCTAGGAAAAAAGTGAGGATAATCTCATGCACTATCCTATGGACTCAACCGTTTGGAAAAGCATAAATTTTCACTACCCATATGTTGTCAATGAATAGATGGGTCTAATACATTTGTCACTCTAAACACCAATCAAAGTGTATGGCGGTGATCTTAGCACCCCTAAATCTCCCTCCTTCGTTGTGCATGTGACCAGAATTTTTGATGTTGTCTTTGTTGATACTTGGGACAAAGGCATCAAGTGGGGACATCGATGTATACTTAGCACCAACGGTAGATGAATTGAATGAGTTGAGGGTAACGGGTGTGAAAGAATTTGACTATAGGAAATAGGAAGAGTTCGTATTAAAAGCTATGGTTATTTGGGCAATTCGTGATTTTCTAACTTATGGTATTGGGTTGTAATATTCATGGTTACTTTGGATGTCCCATTTGTGTTTAGGAAACTGGATCTCAAACTCATGGATAGTGGAAAAATTATATAGTATTCCCATATAAGATTGTTTCCTCCCGATAACAGGTTTAGATTTTATAAAGGCTCTAATTTTTTGCCGAGTGGGGTCAAACTTAGGCTACCTGTGAGAAAGATTTCAGGTTCAAAAATTTAAAGGTGGTATTCCAAATGTGGACCTAATGTATTACATATTATGTATGACGATAAGAACATCATTAAATGTCTTATGAGCACATGCCTAGGTGGAAGTCATTTGAAGTATGGAGAAAGGGCACAACATGATCTTAAAGTGTTTAAATTTAGGTCACAATTACGGTTGAAAGAAGACATTAGCGGGAGGAATATAGTCCCCCTTGAGCATATACTTTGACGAGTGAAGAAATAAAGGTGCTTTTAGACACACAACATAATTTGAAAGATCGCTCCAAATTTTCATCAAATTTGCAGAGGATTATGAGTTATGCCACATATGGTAAAAAAAGTGCAAGTCTCATGTTTGGCATGTGATATTGCAATTGGTCCCTTTGTTATTTAAACACTGTTTCTCTAAGCGAAAGGCTTTGCGGAGGGCCATTGTGCAGATTATTCTTTTTCTCACGCTTTTGTGCGCAAAAGTATTCAACCGGACACACATCGTGGTTGAAAAAGCAATTGTAGCAGAAGAAATTTGTGTGTTGAAAAAGTACTTCCCCCAGCATCCTTCAACATAATTGTTCACTTATTAGTGCACTTATGCGATGAGGCGATTCTTTAGGCATAAATTCTTCTGATTTATCCCCTTAATTTAGAGGCTTTTATCACCTCGTAACATGTGAAACGCATTGATTTATCTCATATCCATGCTACTAACATTTCCTATATAGTGCATCAAGTTTCATGTATTCTGTTTGCTTTTTACATCTATTTTATACAAGTGAAGAGAAGAGGAAACTCAAAATCGAGAAACCAAGGAAGAAAAGCCAAAGGGAAAAAGAGTAACTTTACATCCGGAGTTCGGACGAGGAATCAAAATGAAAGTTAAAGAAATCGAGTCTACAATAATGTAGGAAGAAACGGAATCCAAATCCGAGATCGGGATCAAAAGTTATGAAGTTTTAAAGATGAGAGAAAATCATAACAAAGAGCAAAAAGAAAAGGATATCCGGACCAATCCGATGTGAGCCAAGTGCGAACCGGCCCGGTGAAGGCAAGTTTTTTGTCAAGGGCAAATCGATCCAGCTATTCCCAAAAACGAACCAGTCCAGATTCATTATAGTTCCTGAATAAAGTAAACTACCGGACCAATCTGGTTTCAAGCAAAAATGAACTGATTCGGTATACACCGGACCGAACCGATGGACCAGGCCGGACCGGACTGGGTGGTGAATTTCTGATTTATCTTTTTCAAATGTAAAGTTATTTCTAGGTCAAACTCTTGTAATTTCATAGAGTATTTTTTCCAACTAATTCCCAGACTTTAGGGAGTTCTCTTTTTAATAGTTTTAGAGTACCATTGCAACTAATAACCCTGGGATTTAATTTCTTCAACAATTATTCAGTTTAAAGCATTAATTCTAGAATTTTCTTCATTCCAAGTATTGTTTCCTTTCTGATATTAATTTCTTTTACATTATTGTCCGATTATTCATAAAAATAGGTTGTAATTTTTATTTACAAGTTTCTTTCTAATTTTTCTTGTAGTTATGAATTCATGCAAAATATATTTTATGTTCATGCTTAGTTTAATTATGTCCAGCTAAATTTCCAAGGGTTGGGATCCATGAACCCGACCCGATGTAGTTTACCTGAATAGAAAATAGGTTTTGAATTAAATTTTGATCGAATCGTGTTGTGTAGTGATCACAATCATCATAGGTCTTTTAACCTCTTTTTCCCAAGGTAACTAGGGTCTTTAAGGATGTGATGTGCATGTTGGCTATGCAGCACCGCTTTATTTTTGCCTTTGATTACATATGATGCGAGCTAGTACCTTCATATATGTAATGCTTAGGATTACTAAAGGCTGGATTTGATCAAATCTCTAATTCAAAAGCTAGTATTATATTCGGTAAATCTACAAGGGTTTGGGGGATTGTATCCTAACTTAATTTTTCTTCATTCATATGTAATTAATTGTAGTAGTTTTGTTCCTGTGCACGTATCATAGTCAGTAATTTAAATTTCAATTGCATTTAGACAATAGAGTTTAGTTCCACAATTAATCATCTTTTAGTTTCTTTTCTGGAATCAATTTAGGGTTAGTCTTCTATTCCTTCTTCGTTACGAGCACTCGTCCTAGTTCCCTATGGCTACGGTCCCATCTTACCGAGTTTATTACTTATGCGACAGGCTTGCACTTGAGCCTATATAGTCACGCACTTTAGACACTTTTATGGTCACTTAAATTTTTGGTGTCGTTGCCAGGGAGTTAGGTAGACTTTAGGTTAGTAGATTCAATCCCAAATTTGATTCAAAAATTTTAAGAAAAATAAAAAATTTAGAAAAATAAAAAGCCAAAAAGAAATCATCTCTAAAATCCCTTTCATGCAAAATCAAGAACAAACTCCTCAAAATAATCCAGTAAGAATCTACGAAAATCCCATCGTTGAGTATAATTCCGATAGCCCCCATACCCCTCGCGTTCCACAATTCTAGGTCCCACCTCTTACACCTCCAAACATCATCACAAGTCACACACTGAGTCACGCTTCTAGAACACTGAGTGAGGATTTTGAGTCAATTAGAGAGAGAGAAATGTCGGATATCTCTAGTTTCGGTACGGGTGAGGGAAACCTACCGTATCGTCCCATGAAAAAACTCATATTTCCTGAGTGAACTGTCACACCTGAATGCATTCTACTTCCCTACTATGTAGGACATTTCCACTTCCATAATGGGATGATACAGATTCTTCCAAAATTTCACGGCATGGATTCGGAGAAACCAAACCACCATATCCGTGAGTTCGAAGAGGCGTGCAGAACCTTTAGTGATCAACCTTTCACGCAAGATGTTGTTCGCCTAAAGATTTTTCCTTTTAACTTAAAGGATAAAGCTAAGACCTAGCTTTGGTCTCTACCACCGAACTCCATTATATCATGGAGGGATATGCAATCCAAGTTTCTTTCGAATTTATTTCCACAACATAAAACCAACTCTGTCAAGGCTAAAATTCAAGATTTTCGACAACAAGATAATGAGTCCTTTGATAAATGTTGGGAACTCTTCCAAGAGTTGGTGTAATGACCCCACTTTTATATGTTCATATATAGCTTGTTTTAAATGTTTTACATATGATATATAGACAATGTGTTATTATGGATAATGTTAATTTATTATATTAGCCTAAACCTACATTCCGAAATTATGAAATGTCAAATTAATACAAATATAAAATTTTGAAGTTTTCGGTAGGAATGTTCATGTTGGAAACTTGTTTTGACTATTATAATATAACAATTGACTTGAGGTAAAAGTAATAAAGTTGTGCATATATTAATTAGGTTTGTAACACAACAAACGGTGTGTTAAACAGAGGTCCGAGCAAGAAGTTATACCGAGGTTACGAAATAATGGCAAATCTGTCCATTCTTTAAGTCGTATTTTGTCTTATTACCACCCCATGTGTTATATTTCGATTGGTTGGAGAGGGCATCTGGTTAGTCCGACTTAAACACTTTTAAATAAACTCCTTCATCATCAAAATGGATTAAATCAAAGTCTTATAGCATATCCTACGCTAAATGATAAGTTTTTGGTAGACAATGAAATTTTATGAAACTATAGGGACTTGATTTTGAAATAAAGAAAGTTTCAGGGACTAAAATGAAAATATAAAAGGAACATTTTTGTAAATAAAATATTTTCAAGTACCTCTAAGAAATATTGAAAATGTATGGTGTAAAATTACTAAAATACCCTTAATAAATTTACACCCCGTGCTGGGTTTTTACACCTCCACCGCACACGTGTCGCCTTTATAGGAAAGGATAAAACTCATGTCAATCCTTCAGAAAAGTTAAAACACGTGTCGTGGTCTGGTGAATTAAGGATGCAAGATAGCCCTGTTACGCGACACGCGACATGCTGACTCGCCAAAATGAATACTTAGTCATCGGGCCGCGTGTCATCACCCAGATAACTTTGGGAAACTATAAATAGAAGACTTAGGATAAGTCTTACACGAAATCCATCCCAAATATCAAAGATAAATAGTGAGAGAAAGTGTGAGGAATTTTAAGAAGAAATTTCGTCTTAAGATTAACGAGCAATCCAAGGCTCTGTATCTGTAACTTCAGAATTTTGTTCTAGGTGATTACTCTGTGACATTCCTTGTGTATTTTGATTATATGATATTATGCAAACTACATATATTTTGTGAAATGATTTTATTCTCAAAATACATCTGATACCGATGATTCCGTCGTTTGTTATATGTGTATATCTCTCGATATATACATCTCATTTGAATTCTGAAATTATTGATTTGGCCTATGGAAACTCTCTTACTATGTTGGCCTTGACTACTGGGTGGAAATATTTGGGTGGTACCTTCCCAGCTAGTTTATCGCTGGTGTGCCCTAAATAAGGCGTTATTTCAGATATCATGATTTTCTGTCTGTGTTGTTTCCGGGTGGAAACATTTGGTAACACTATCTGTTTATCTGGGTATTAGAGCGTACATGGCCATCAAAATAAATTGAATAATTGAAATATTGCTCAAATTGTTTTATTTGTTCTGTTCTGAACTGATTATTCTGAAAATATATACTGCCATTTTACTTTATATATTTTACTGTAAATTTCTATCCATATATGTATATGCCTTATGTTGGAAATTGAATAGGTATCAATTTTCTGAAAAACCCTGGAATGTCTAGAGATTAAACCTCACTCTGCTTTTAGTTGATGTTGTATAAGTAACCATTTTTCGAGAAATAAGTTGGCTTGAAGGGAATGAAAAAGGACTATATAGAAGATTTAGCTTTTAGAGCTCTTTTTGGTTATTTAAAATTAAAAAGTTGTATATCATATAGAGCATGTTTGACTCTCTTGTAATAAATTTTAAATATCTTTTTAAGTTGTAACTTGTTGTGACTTTTAATATAAATGAAGTTTCCTTTTAGAAAGCTCTGATGACGTAATACCTTTACTTTCAGTATTTTACGATTCATAACCACGTGATTATATTTCCGTTGCACTTATTTAAGGAAACAATTTAAGTCAGAATATTTGTTGCCTTGGTGGCATGTCAAGACACTCGTTCCCTATTACTAATTTTGGGACGGGGTCGTGACAAAGGTGGTATCAGAGCATAGGTTATGAACCCGTAGACTACTGAACATAAGTTTCGAACGTTATAGATTTTAGGTCTCCATACATAGGATATAGGATTAAATATCCGACTTATGTGATTAGCCTCCATATGTCTTATAGTTTACATATAATTATTTATATATAATTGTTCTTCTAATTTGCAAAATTGAGTTAGTATAATACGTCTTATGTTTGACCATGACTGTAGAAAATGCCCAAGTCAAGATCAACTGCGAGGACAAGTGGTTCAAGTATGGAAGGACTGGAAGGTACATACAAGGCGATTGAGAGTTTAGCAAAGATTGTGGAGCATTAGGCGAATAATGGATCACCAAGGAATCTGGAACTAACTAGATGTACCATTGATCATTTCAAGAATTTGAATTTGCCTTATTTTAAAGGTACTCCTAACCCCACTAAAGAAGAATGTTGGCTGATGCAGATGGAAAAGATGCTCAACGTTCTCAAGTGTACCGATGAACAAAGGGTTTCATTTGTAACATTTATGTTAGAAGGTGAAGCCGAAGAATGGTGGAGAATGACTAAGAGAATGCACGAGGAGAGGAATACTTGCATAGGTTAGAAGGACTTCTTGGTGATCTTTTAGGAGAAATATTTCCCTGAAACGGTGAAGGATGAAATGGAAGCTGAGTTCATGAGTCTAGTGTAAGGGAATATGACGGTTAGTCAATATGAGGCAAAGTTTACTGAGTTATCCCATTTTGCACCTTATGTTGTGAGAATTGTTGTTTTAAAAGCCAAAAAGTTTGAACGTGGGTTAAGGTTGAGTATTTGTAGTCGAATTTCCATGTTGAAGTTGACATCATATAGTGACGTCGTGGCTAGGGCTACGATAGCTGAGAGGGATGGCGAGGACTACAATAATATTAGAGATGGTTAGAGGAAGTTTGGGGAATAAATGGGGAAGAACACAAATAATATAAACAATTTTAGGAACATATCCAATGTTGGGGGAGCTAGGGATGGCAAACGATATAATAACAAGACATGTTAGCAACGTGGGAAGATGAATGGAGGGAGGACTTATTATAAGGACACGGGAGCTTGTTTTAGATGTGGACATAAGGGACATCAGATAAAAGACTACCTAACCCCAACAAGGATTCCGATACATTTTTTAGGTGAAAATAAGGACCAAGGCAGACAAGGTAGAGTTTTTGCACTTTCTGATACCCAAGCTTCTAATGCAATAGCGTCAGGTACACTTTTTATATGTGCATAACCTTTTTAAAGTTTTAATTGATCCTGGTTCTACCAATTCATTTGTGTATGTACATTTTGTTAATCGCTTCTGTAATATCCTGAACCCTTGAATCATAGCATACACATTTCTACTCCTTTGGGTGAGTTATTGATGGGAGCCTTAGTATATAAGTGTGGGTACCCAAAATTAAGATCATGGGCGAGTAGCCCAATTCTGGCGGCCCAAAGTGCAGGCCCCCCATCTCTTATTTGATTATCCGGTCTCTTCCCACGTTCCCATTAAGGGAGGTTATATGAAGAGATGGAAGACGTGGGGGAATCCAATGCCCCCACTTACCTAAATGTACATGTATATATTGAACCCTAGGTCCGGGGCAAATGGACAAGATATATTCTCTGTAATCACTCTCCAGAGTATATAGAAATAACACCGACTGCACCACCGTGGACGTAGGCACATATTTGCTGAACCACATACATCCTTTGTTGTGTGATTGTCATTTTACATTCCTTGTTCTTACTTCGTGCTTGCCTTTCTCCTATTCGTTTATGTTGCATAATAATTATCGCCACAATTGGCGTCGTCTGTGGGAAGCGTTCATCTTTCCATGAGAAGAGCCCACACCAAGAAAGGAGTTTAAAATTTCTGGTCATAGTAGCAATGCTCCCCAGGAAGGGGATATTCAAGAACCTCCTGTTTATCGCAGGATTAGATTTGAAGTTTGACGTTCAGATCAGAGGGCCCGCTTAGAAATGCCAGCCTCAAAAGAAAGCCAAGGACCAACGAGATCCACGCAGATATCCAGACTGATTGATGCATACGAGGCAAGGCTCCACGAGCAAAGGGGGTCTTCTCGTAAACACGAGGCTGAGAATGCTCTCCTGAAAAGAAGGCAGGAAAGACTAGAGAGAGAGCTTCATCATGATAACAGGAGACATCCATACTGTACTCCTAGCCCTCAGGCGAGTGTGACACCCCGACTAATTAAATATCGGGAAGCTACTCCTTTATTAAATCAATACAAAATGCCAAGTTAGTTCAGTTAATAGCATCACTGTCGAAAACATTTTAATGATTACTAACCACCTAGTATTTAAAAAAGTGAGTTGCCAAATTTTAAATTAAATCTGATTAACATGAAATAAATAAATTATAGAAATGTAGCACAACCATTCACGATAAAGTCTCAATAGAGTAACCAACAAATAATAATAAGTCTGGAGGAAATACTCCTCACAACAATCCCAATATGGAAATAAATAAAACAAGTCTGCATCCTGAATTAATTACAAACCAAAGTCTGAATAACTGAAATATAAAATGTCTCTAAAGGAAATGGGCGACATGCCCTACAAATGATAAAACTGAATATGGAGTCAAGACAAAAGAAGCGTCTACTAGCAAAGCCCTGTAACTTCCACAACAGCTACAGCTCATCACCTGAATGGAAATCCTATGCATGGTGTCCTTGTGGATGGGCACCTAAAAGGTTTTTACAAAAATAGATTTGAAAGCAAACGGGTCAGAGCCCGAAAGTGGAGAGTATTTTAAAATAGTAAGTGCTTTAATAACATTAAAACAATGAATGCAAAATACATGTTAGGACGTGCACTCACATGAAATACTCACCTCTCGACTAATCGTGCACTCCTAACGTACCGTACCCATCTAAGTGACTTTCATATCTAACTAAACCGTCATGAGTTCTACCCCTTTCTACTCGATTCCCATTATACATTCTAACGTTATCAATTAAATAGAGGCTTTACTTAAACTCGGATTCTCAATTATTAGCAATACAATTCACTACAGATTATCCCTTTTTATTTTCTCAAAGCGTTACCATAATTATACCAACATGAAAGTTCTCATTATTTAAGCGTATATTATTCACGTCATGAATATACAGTACAAGCACCCGAGACTAACCTTCGGTGCACACATAATCTGTTATCCATCCCGGTACATCACGTACATAAGGATCACAAATTCCGAATCTCTCAGGAATTGTTAGAATAAACATAACACACAAAAATGGAGGCGAACATAATTCAACATATCCATGGTCACGTACATACCTACGCTCCATGGTCAGCTGACTTATTAACTCACAAATAAGTCATTCTCTGAACTATGTCCTCGAGGCACCAATCTATATCCCCCCGTAGGCACACAAAGATTAGATGGTCCTAAACGAACGTAAACCTCCCGTGATAGCAAGTATGGTAGGTATGTCATACACATAAAATCATACATACTAAGCATGCATACATCTTAGTAATTACCATATTTTATTAGTGGTATACTTATTATTCTTATACCAACTGTTAATGTCACACAAATTATATGCCCCCGGTTTATATGCGTTTAAGTCATTAATTATCCTCACATCGTGATTAGTCGCACGCGTCCTAATCCACAAATACCATTTGGTTCAAATCATTCTTCTATATTTTACTCCTCAATATATCCCGAATATCCCAACTATAACAATTAGTCATCAAGGTAATGTTATCTCTACAATTAAACAAGGTTACGGGACACTAGAAATCAAACCAGGCCAAAAAGGCCAATCTGTCAACTTGTTAGAAGTCTCGTTCGAACGAGGTCGTTCGAACGAGAGTTCGTTCGAACGAAGTGGGCATCTAACGAGATCTCGTTCGAACGAAAGGCATCGAACGAACATCCAACTCGTTAGAAGTCAAACTGTCAACTCGTTAGAAGCTCGTTCGAATGAGCTCGTTCGAACGACCTGGGCAGGTCTTCTAACGAGGTGACAGTTTCGAGCTCAAAATTCTCCCATCTCGTTTTTCCCAATTTTCTTCACCTCTAATCTAATATAAACATCATTCCAACAGTAGTTCAAGGTTTCTAATCATTCTTAAACATACTTAGGTCGTATTTTAACACATTCATGGGATAAATCTTCCTATACAACACCTAATTATCAAATCTCCCAAAGTTTTTCCCCAAATCTTATGAGTAAGAACCCTAGAATATAAAATCATAAATTTCCATAAATAAGTCCATTTGTGTAACATAAAGAGTAGTAATTCTTTTAGTTCAATCACCCAATGACAATTCTACATGCAAACCTATATCAAAATCTGAATTTATAACTTCAATCTCATGGGTTTTTATAACTCTTCCAATACAATGCGATTATATAATTTTCTAATCATGGAAGAAACATTCGCTTGAAATTAACGTAATTAAACCACTTGCCTTGGATTATTCTCTGAATTTGGTGTTGAATTGATGAAGGTTGTTCTCTCTCCTTTTCTCCCAAGGTTGAAGGTTGAAGATGAAGGTTAAGGTTTTCTCTTTTGGAAACTTCTCTTAACTTCTCATGAAACCCCCGTAGTCCTCTAATCAGTTAAGTGTTGGTAATGGGTTAGTGGGTAAAGACTAAATCAGATTTTAACTTCTAATTTTCGTGGGTTTTAATTCCCAAAATTCCGAAATTACCAAACTACCCTTTTGGGTTGCCGGTATGGCCTAAAAATGCCCCGGGACCCAAACTAAACCCCCGGCTAGTATTTTCTGACTATTTTGACCCTTCCGGACTCGTTGGCGCACTCAAAATGACCATACGGTTGATAAAAATAAAATTTACTTTTTTTTAATTAAAATACTTACATTCCTGACGCGACTGTCACGTGCGTCCCAACTAAATTTTCCAAATTGTCGTATTTCAGCCTCGCGATAATTTCAATATTTTCAAAATTCATATATTGCCATATATACACATTATAATGAAATACCAACTCACATTTCGTTAGTATTTTATCCGGATTAATTCTCAATTAATTCCCATTTAATTTAATTAATCTCACAAATAAATATCAATAAAAGTACGGGGTATTACATACTTCCCCCCTAATAACAGAATTTCGTCCCGAAATTCGGAACTAGAAAGTACCTGGTAAAAACAACTCTGGATAACGTTCGCGCAGCCTATCCTCGCGCTCCCATGTGGATTCCTCAGCATTATGATGCTGCCACTGAACACGTACTAACGGAACTATCTTTGACCGCAGTTTCCGCTCACTTCGGTCCAAAATAGCAATCGGCCCCTCCTCGTAGGAGCTATCGGGCTAGGGATCGATGTCCTCCAAAGCAATGTGAGAATGAGCCAAATCATCTCTAAGATATTTCCTTAGCGAGGAAATATGAAACACATCATGAATCCTGTGTAAATGCTCCGGTAACCCAAGTCTATATGCAACAGACCCAATCCGCTCGATGATAGGAAATGGTCCCACGTATCTCGGTGCCAACTTCCCCTTCTTCCCAAATCGCATAATCCCCTTCATAGGAGATACTCTGAGTAAAACCTGGTCCCCCACTTGGAACTCCCTGAAGAACCTCTTCGCATCAGCATAGCTCTTCTGCCGATCCTGAGCTACCCGAATGCGACTCCGTATCAATTATATCCTTGCCGAAGTATGCTGAATCACTTCCGGCCCAAGTAGTTTGTTGTCCCCCATCTCCAACCAACATGCCGGGGAACGACAAGGTCTACCGTACAACGCCTCAAATGGAGCCATGCCAATGGTGAACTGGTAGGAGTTGTTGTAAGCAAACTCCACCAGTGGAAGATACTGCTCCCATCCACCCCCAAAATCAATAATGCACAAACGCAACATGTCCTCCAACATCTGATTTGTAGGTTCGGTTTGCCCATCGGTCTGCGGGTGATATGCCATACTCAATCACAAATCCGTGCCCATGGCCTCCTGAAAACTCTCCCAAAACCGTGAAACAAATATCTTGTCTCGGTCAGACATGATATTTAGGGGCACACCGTGAAGTCTCACTATTTCTGCAATAAAAGCTGGGCATACTGTCCCTTAGTATAGTCTGTCCTTATGGGTAGAAAATGAGCAACTTTGGTCAACCTGTCCACCATTACCCAAATGGAGTCGTGACCCCTCTGTGACGTAGGTAACCCCGTGATAAAGTCTATGGAGATGCTCTCCCACATCCACATCGGGACCTCTAATGGCTGTAGAAGTCCTGCCGATCTCTGATGGTCCACTTTTACCAGCTGACAAGTGGCGCATTTAGAAACAAATACGGCAATATCTCTCTTCATCCCACTCCACCAATACTGACGTCTCATGTCTTGGTACATTTTGTCCCCATCGGGATGTACCGCGAACCGTGAGCCGTGCGACTCTGCCATTACTTTGTGTCGCAATTCCTCCCCTTCTGGAACTACCAGTCTCCCATTGAAGCGTAATCCCCCGTCTGAGCTAACGGTATAGGACTCGGCTCCCTCTTCTAGTAATCGAACTATCTGCTCCTGACAGAACGAGTCATTTGCCTGTGCCTTTACCACCTTCGTGACAATCTGCGGTGTAACAGTCATCACAGACATAAACGATCGGGCCACTGCATCCTGGTGTCCCAACTCTTTCTACTTTGCCTTCCACACCCCTGCCACTTCATCTACTGGCCTACGACTCAACGCGTCTGCTACCACGTTAGCCTTCCCTGGGTGATATTGGATATCAAACTGATAGTCCTTCACAAACTCAAGCCACCTCCATTGTCGCATATTCAACTCCTTCTGCGTGAATAGGTACTGTAGGGACTTGTGGTCCGTGAACAATCGAAACTTCTCCCCCAAAAGATAATGTCTCCAAATCCGAAGGGAAAATACAACTGCCGCTAACTCCAAATCATGAGTGGGGTAATTCTTCTCGTGAGGCTTAAGCTTACGGGAAGCATAAGCTATGGCCTGACTCTCCTACTGTAAAACACCTCCAAGTCCTTGTAAGGACACATCGGTGTAAACTAGATACTCAACTCCCGGTCTTTGCAATGCTAACACAGGTGCTGAGGTTAATTTGTCCTTTAACTCATCGAATGCCAACTGACAGGCATCACTCCAAATGAACGGCACACCTTTACGAGTCAGATGTGTCAAAGGACCCGCTATCTTTGAGAAACCCTGAATAAACCTCCTGTAGTATCCTGCTAGGCCCAAGAAACTACGGATCTCAGTCGGTGTCGTGGGCTGTCCCCACTCCCTCACCGCGGATACCTTCCTCGGATCAACAGATATCCCCCGGTCGAAAATAATATGCCCCAAAAACTGAACCTCCTTCAGCCAAAACCCTCACTTCTCATACTTTGCATACAGCTCGTTCTGACATAGCATGTGCAAAACCTGGCTCAAATGCTTGGTGTGATCCTCCTCTATCTGGGAGTAGACCAGAATGTCATCAATGAAGACAATGACGAACTGATCTAGGAACTCTCTGAACACCCTATTCATCAAGTCCATAAACACGGCTGGAGCATTGGTCAAACCAAAAGGCATAACCCGAAACTCGTAGGAACCATATCTCGTTAAGAAAGCAGTCTTCGAGATGTCCTCCTCCCAGATACGCAACTGATGGTATCCCGATCGCAAATCAATATTTGAGAAGAAAGAAGCTCCTCTCAACTGGTCGAATAAGTCATCGATTCGGGGTAACGAATACTTATTCCGTATCGTGACCTTATTCAACTCCCGATAATCTACACACAACCTCAATGATCCATCCCTCTTCTTTACAAATAACACAGGGGCACCCCATGGCGAAGTACTCCTCCGAATAAACCCCTAACCCAACAACTGCTCAATCTGATCCCGTAACTCTCTCATCTCAGCTGGAGCCATACGGTAAGGTGCGCGGGCAATAGGCCGAGTGCCCGGTGTCAAATCGATCATGAAATCTATCTCTCTACTCGGAGGTAATCTAGGTATATCCTAAAATACATCGGCAAACTCTCGAACAACCGGAATCGAATTAAGTGGTATCACCACTTCCTTAGAGGTCTCCTCCTCTATATAGTACAAATGAGCGGTCGAACCTCCCTCTGGGCAAGGCATCGCCACTAAAAACATCTCCTGCCCGGGGATAGCAAAGATAATACTCCTACTAAAACAGTCAATCATGGCTCGGTATGCAACTAGCCAATCCATACCAATAATGGCATCATACTCGGTCATCTCTAACACTAACATATCTGCAGGTAATACCAAACTACCAATATCTACCCCCACTCCCCGGCTTATAAAGAAAAATGAATCATTCCCCAGTGGTGAGTCTACCTACGTTATAGTGCTCTCTACTGTGGTTAATAACCCTAGGGTCTTCGCATAATATGTAGCTATAAAACAATGCGTTGTCCCAGTAACAAACAAAATTCGACCCAAAGTCCCATAGATAGGAAAACATACCCCAAATCGCGGGTGGTGCCTGTGGGGCGACTGCCTGGTGGACATTATAGATATGTCTGTAATGTAACTTCCCCTGCTGCACTAGAGCTAATGGAAAGGTTGGCAGGGCTGGTACTTGAGCTGGTGCTGGGAGAGCGACTGTAAAAAGTGGCCCTTGTGGATCATTACGGGCACCCTGTTGCTGTGGGGCCCTAACACCCTTTGGGCAATCCTGGCGTTTATGGACATGCGTGCCACACACAAAACATCGGCCTATGAAGTTACTCCCCCTCTGACCCTGCTGTTGTCGGTGTCGGCCTTGCTGACTTGGGACTTTATTCCTCTTTCGAAACTGCTTCATTTTACCACGTTGTTGACTAGAACTGACTCGGTCTTGGGTAGTTTGTTGTCGAAATTTCGGGATCTTCGTACATTTGTCAGCTTTAGTCACATGTATTTGGCTAAGCTCTCTAGGTCTTTTGCCTCCTTTAAGTTGTATGATGCGTTCTTGGTATTGTAAAACTGCAGTGGTAACTGCTTGTGCCACGATACCTGCTAACTCAGAGGTTGATATTCTCTCTGGGGATACCTGAGGTGTGAGTCGATCTTGCTCGTTGACTCCCCCAACCGTTTTAGCTAGTTCTTCTTGACAATCCATCTGAAAATTTAAGTAATTTGGATGAGTTCATCATTCGTATAAACAATCGCAGAAGCACGAATTTTCCAATGTAGAGATAACCACAACATTCCTAGTATTAGGGCTCTATATCAAATAAAGCAACGCTGGAAGCATAATAAGCCGCACAGATCCTAAAGGACACTAGAACCTGATGCTCTGATACAACCTGTGACACCCCGACTAATTAAATACCGGGTAGCTACTCCTTTATAAAATCAATACAAAATGCCAAGTTGGTTCAGTTAATAGCATCACTGTCGAAAACATTTTAATGATTACTAACCACCTAGTATTTAAAAAAGTGAGTTGCTAAATTTTAAATTAAATTTGAATAACATGCAATAAATGAATTATAGAAATGTAGCACAACCATTCACGATAAAGTCTCAATAGAGTAACCAACAAATAATAATAAGTCTGGAGGAAATACTCCTCACAACAATCCCAATATGGAAATAAATAAAACAAGTCTGCATCCTGAATTAATTACAAACCAAAGTCTGAATAATTGAAATATAAAATGTCTCTAAAGGAAATGGGCGACATGCCCTACAAATGATAAAACTGAATATGGAGTCAAGACAAAAGAAGCGTCTACTAGCAAAGCCCTGTAACTTCCACAACAGCTACAGCTCGTCACCTGAATGGAAATCCTATGCATGGTGTCCTTGTGGCTGGGCACCTAAAAGGTTTTTACAAAAATAGATTTGAAAGAAAACGGGTCAGAGCCCGAAAGTGGAGAGTATTTTAAAATAGCAAGTGCTTTAATAACATTAAAACAATGAATGCAAAATACATGTTAGGACGTGCACTCACATGAAATACTCACCTCTCGACTAATCGTGCACTCCTAACGTACCGTACCCATTTAAGTGACTTTCATATCTAACTAAACCGTCATGAGTTCTACCCCTTTCTACTCGATTCCCATTATACATTCTAACGTTATCAATTAAATAGAGGCTTTACTTAAACTCGGATTCTCAATTATTAGCAATACAATTCACTACAGATTATCCCTTTTTATTTTCTCAAAGCGTTACCATAATTATACCAACATGAAAGTTCTCATTATTTAAGCGTATATTATTCACGTCATGAATATACAATACAAGCACCCGAGACTAACCTTCGGTGCACACATAATCTGCTATCCATCCCGGTACATCACGTACATAAGGATCACAAATTCCGAATCTCTCAGGAATTGTTAGAATAAACATAACACACAAAAATGGAGGCGAACATAATTCAACATATCCATGGTCACGTACATACCTACGCTCCATGGTCAGCTGACTTATTAACTCACAAATAAGTCATTCTCTGAACTATGTCCTCGAGGCACCAATCTATATCCCCCCGTAGGCACACAAAGATTAGATGGTCCTAAACGAACGTAAACCTCCCGTGATAGCAAGTATGGTAGGTATGTCATACACATAAAATCATACATACTAAGCATGCATACATCTTAGTAATTACCATATTTTATTAGTGGTATACTTCTTATTCTTATACCAACTGTTAATATCACACAAATTATATGCCCCCGGTTTATATGCGTTTAAGTCATTAATTATCCTCACATCGTGATTAGTCGCACGCGTCCTAATCTACAAATACCATTTGGTTCAAATCATTCTTCTATATTTTACTCCTCAATATATCCCGAATATCCCAACTATAACAATTAGTCATCAAGGTAATGTTATCTCTACAATTAAACAAGGTTACGGGACACTAGAAATCAAACCAGGCCAAAAAGGCCAATCTGTCAACTCGTTAGAAGTCTCGTTCGAACGAGAGTTCGTTCGAACGAAGTGGGCATCTAACGAGATCTCGTTCGAATGAAAGGCATCGAACGAACATCCAACTCGTTAGAAGTCAAACTGTCAACTCGTTAGAAGCTCGTTCGAACGAGCTCGTTCGAACGACCTGGGCAGGTCTTCTAACGAGGTGACAGTTTCGAACCCAGAATTCTCCCATCTCGTTTTTCCCAATTTTCTTCACCTCTAATATCATCTAAACATCATTTCAACAGTAGTTCAAGGTTTCTAATCATTCTTAAACATACTTAGGTCGTATTTTAACACATTCATGGGATAAATCTTCCTATACAACACCTAATTATCAAATCTCCCAAAGTTTTTCCCCAAATCTTATGAGTAAGAACCTTAGAATATAAAATCATAAATTTCCATAAAAAAATCCGTTTTTGTAACATAAAGAGTAGTAATTCTTTTAGTTCAATCACCCAATGACAATTCTACATGCAAACCTATATCAAAATCTGAATTTATAACTCCAATCTCATGGGTTTTTATAACTCTTCCAATACAATGCGATTATATAATTTTCTAATCATGGAAGAAACATTCGCTTGAAATTAATGTAATTAAACCACTTGCCTTGGATTATTCTCTGAATTTAATGTTGAATTGATGAAGGTTGTTCTCTCTCCTTTTCTCCCAAGGTTGAAGGTTGAAGATGAAGGTTAAGGTTTTCTCTTTTGGAAACTTCTCTTAACTTCTCATGAAACCCCCGTGGTCCTCTAATCAGTTAAGTGTTGGTAATGGGTTAGTGGGTAAAGACTAAATCAGATTTTAACTTCTAATTTTCGTGGGTTTTAATTCCCAAAATTCTGAAATTACCAAACTACCCTTTTGGGTTACCGGTATGGCCTAAAAATGCCTCGGGACCCAAACTAAACCCCCGGCTAGTGTTTTCTTACTATTTCGACCCTTCCGGACTCGTTGGCGCACTCAAAATGACCATACGGTTGATAGAAATAAAATTTACTTTTTTTTAATTAAAATACTTACATTCCTGACGCGACTGTCACGTGCGTCCCAACTAAATTTTCCAAATTGCTGTATTTCAGCCTCGCGACAATTTTAATATTTTCAATATTCATATATTTCCATATATAAACATTATAATCAAATACCAACTCACACTTAGTTAGTATTTTATCAAGATTAATTCTCAATTAATTCCCATTTAATTTAATTAATCCCACAAATAAATATCAATAAAAGTACGGGGTATTACAGCGAGCAAATCTCGCAGCCGAGGAATGAGACCTAGGTAAGGATCTCAAAAGGTGGAAGGAGACGAGTTAGACGATGACCTCTGCGAGCAGCTACGAAAAGCTCGCTGTTACCAGATCCCTACTCACAGCAACGAGAATATACGAAATCTGGTCTGTAGGGAGATGGACCAACATCCTGCCCACCATGGTACCAGATCGACCAGAGAACTCGCTAGACGATCTCTCAAAACCCAGATTAATTTACCCTTCACGAGGGAAATTGAAGAAGAAGAAGCCCCCAAGAAATTTGCCATTCCAAGGTTCAAAATTTATGACGGTAAGACTGATCCCATTGATCACGCCAGACAGTACCGACAGGCCATGACCCTCTGGAACCACCGAGACGTGCTAATGTGCAAAATTTTCGCCTCGAGCTTGCATGACATTGCGTATAAATGGTTCGAAAGGCTCCCCCACCATCCATCATAAGTTTCAAATCCCTAGCCGAACTCTTTACGACCCGTTTCATTACTAGTAGCTCCCATCCCAAAAGGATGGATGCTTTACTGACAATGAAGAAAATGCCTTAAGAGACACTCTGAGACTACGCAAAGAGGTACTGAAGTTATTCAACGAGGTCGAGGATTGCTCGGAACAAGTGGCAGTGGCCTCTTTCAAAATTAGGCTACCCAGCTCTTCCCTTCTTTACCAGTCCCTAACAAAGAAGGAGGCTATGACTATTGACAACCTAATGGCTCGCATTGAGAAGTACGCTAAGGTGGAGGATGTCACCCGCCTCAGTGCAGGGGACAACGGTCGAGCTAGACTCATTGCTAAGGGCAGTGACAAGACTGAGAACCAGAAGAAAGGAGGAAAGAACGGGGGCAAAAACGGCTCCAAGAACGGAGGTAACAATGATGTGTCGAAAGCATTCTAGGCGGTTAACACCGTCTTCAAAGAACCAATTTATAAGATCCTCACAAAAATCAAAGACGAGCCATTCATTAAATAGCCCAGGAAGATGGGAGGAGATCCCTCGAAGAGGAACAAAGCGCTGAGATGCGCTTTTTACAAAGAGGGAGGACATAAGACCGAGCATTGCAAAGCTATTAAATCTCACCTCTAGGAGCTATCCCAATCCGAGCATTTGAACGAGTTTGTGGAGAAGAAGGCAGAGAAAGTGGCTGCCAACAGAGAGGCTAGACCTGACAACGTGCTCAAAGATGACGCCGGGAATGAGTTTGCGATAATTCACGGGGCATCTGATGCCAAGCAAATCCAAAGAAATTCAGCTCGAATGGAGATGAAGAAACTTACAGCGGTAATGCAGGCTTTTCAGATCGATCTAGCAAAGTCACAGTTGGGAAAGCATCGACGAGGAGATGACATCAACTATAACAAGCATATTGTTTTCACAGATGAAGATCTGGTGGGAGTGAGAACCCCACATCACGATGTTCTGATCATTACCCTTAGGATAGCTAACTTTGACGTCGACAAGTTGCTCGTCGACCAAGGAAGCTCGTCCGAAGTGATGTATCTCGACCTATTCAGAAAATTGAATTTAAGCGTTGCCGACCTAAAGGAAGCTACTATCCCTTCAGTTGGCTTCGCTGGAAAAATAACTATGCCCTTGGGAAATATTGTACTGCCAGTGCGCGCAGGAAACTTCTCCAAGATGATCAAGTTTTTAGTAGTTGACATCGACTCGCCATACCAGGCCATCCTCGGCAGGGGATGGCTTCATGCAATGAAGGCAGTCTCCTCAATGTACCATCAGAATCTCAAGTATATAACCGAGCGAGGAGTAATGGAGATCCACGACGACCAAGTGATGGCAAGAAGGTGCTTCATAGCATCCATCCGACCAAAGCCAGAAAGGAAGGCCGATCAGCCCAGCGAGAAAGTGGAAGAAGGACTAACACCTTCTAAATAGCAATTAAAGTATGAAAGACCTGGAGTAGAGGAGACCAGGCTCCTCCCCTCCGAGCGGGTCATCGAGGACCTCGTAGAAGTTATGGCTAGAGATGGCGACAGTAATAGAGTCTTCTTGATTGGACCATCTCTCACCAACCAGGAACAGAAGGAATTAACAACTTTTCTGAGGCGAAACGTAGATGTTTTCATGTGGGAACCATACGAACTACCTGGAATCGATCCTAGTATGGTCTTTCATCAGCTGCATGCCGATCCCAACTTCAAACCAATCACGCAGAAGGCACGGTGAACTACACCCGAGAAGGCTAAAGCGATAGAAAAAGAAGTTGAAAAACTGCTGGATGCAGGATCCATATGGGAAGTATAATTCCCCAAGTAGTTATCCAACCCAGTAGTAGTTACGAAGAGCAACGGGAAGTGGAGAGTTTGCATCGACTTCACTGACCTCAACAAAGCGTTCCCTAAAGATAGTTTCCCCCTCCCAAAAATAGACCAAGTAGTAGACGCCACTGCAGCTCACGAGCGGATGAATTTTTTGGACCCATACTCAGGGTATCACCAGATCCCCTTATATGCCCCAGACCAGGACAAAACGACATTCATCATGACAGTTGGGCTATACTGCTACAAGGTCATGCCCTTTGGGCTCAAGAATGAAGGGGCAACCTATCAGCGGCTGGTCACCAAGATGTTCAAGGACCAGATGGGAAACACCATGGAGGTCTACATCGATGATATGCTCGTTAAAAGTAAGATGAAAGAAAATCACCTCTCAGACATGTCAAACACCTTTGAAATCCTCAGGACGTGCCGAATGAAACTTAATGCAAGCAAGTGTTCTTTCGGTGTCCAGTCAGGAAAATTTCTTGGGTACTTGGTTAGTAAAAGAGGCATAGAGGCTAACCCAGACTAGATCGATGCAATTAACAGGGTACAACCACCTCGAACAATATGGGACGTACAGAAGCTCACTGGTATGCTCGCTGCCTTAAATCGCTTCATTTCTAAATCCTCCGAGAAATGCAAGCCTTTCTTCCAACTTGTGAAGGGGAACAAAATGGTAGAATGGAACCCATATTGCTCGCGAGCATTGGTCGATCTCAAAGCTTACTTAAGCTCTCCACCACTTCTCATCATACCACGTCAAATAGATTCTTTGTACCTGTACCTGTACCTGTACCTCTTCGTTTCCAACCACACTGTCAGCTCTGCGTTAATATGCAAGGTTGGAAGAATCCATCACCCTATTTATTACGCGATCAATACCCTACTTGACACCGAGCAGAGGTACCTACCGCTGGAGAAGCTCGCCTTCGCTCTAGTAGTGGCCTCGAGGAAGCTGAAGCACTATTTCGAAGCCCACAGTATTATCATCCTTATATCGCACCCCCTTAAGGTTGTCCTGAGGAAAGAGGATTTGTCGGGCAGGCTGTCTAAATGGTTAGTCGAGCTCGGGTGATTCGACATCCAATTTCAACCAAGGATCGCAATCAAGGGGCAGATCCTTGCTGACTTCATAGCCGAATTCACGGGCGAGGAACTTTCCAACCAACCTCAACCAACAACGCAAAAGGAGAACCAAGAAATAGAGGAAACCTGGAAATTGTTTGTTGATGGAGCCTCCAACTTAAAGGGGCCAGGGGTAGGCATTGTCCTCGTTACTCCAGAAAAAATAATCCTTGAACAAGGAATCAGGATTGGATTTGTAGCCTCCAACAACGAAGCAGAGTACGAAGCTTTAATAGCCTACCTCCAAAAGGCACACACTTTGGGAGCAAAGTATTTACAGGTGTTCAGCGATTCCCAATTTATCTCCAATCAGATAAGTGGAGATTACAATGCAAAAAATGAAAGAATGGCAGCTTACCTCGCCTTAGTGAAAAAACTAATGGCGATCTTTGAAGAGATTAATGTCCAGCAGTTTCCCAGAGGGCAAAATATCCATGCTGATGCCCTAGTAGCCCTGAGTTCGACAGTCGACTCCGACCTAAAAAGAACCATCCCCATCGATTTCCTCACTCATCCGAGCATCCACGATAGCAGGCTACCAGACGGGAAAAACGTACTCCAGGTAGGATCATCTCCCATCTGGATGGACCCCTTAAGGGACTATTTAAAGGATGGCACGCTCCCAGATAACAAAAAGACTGCCCACCAGATAAGAGTCTATAATAACCCGTACTTTTATGGATATTTATTTATGGGATTGTTTAAACTAAATGTGAATTAATTGAGAATTAATCCGGATAAAATACTAACGAGATGTGAGTTGGTATTTTATTATAATGTGTATATATGGCAATATATAAATATTGAAACTATTGAAATTGTCACGAGATTGAAATACGACAATTTGGGAAATTTTGTTGGGGCGCGCGTGATAGTCGCATCAGGAATATAATTATTTGAATTAAAAAGTGAATTTTATTTTTATCAACCGCATGGTCATTTTGAGTGTGCCAACGAGTCCGGAAGGGTCGAAATAGTCAGAAAACACTAGCCGGGGGTTTAGTTTGGGTCCCGGGGCATTTGGCCATACCGGCAACCCAAAAGGGTAGTTTGGTAATTTCGGAAATTGGGTAATTAAAACCCACGAAAATTAGGGTTAAAAATCTGACTTAGTCTTAACCCACTAAGCCATTTCCAACCCCAATCTAGGTAGTGGGCTACGGGAAAAGTTTAGAAACCTTAAACTTGGCAAAAACCAACCCCACCTCCATTGTCATCTTGAGAAGAACTTGTAGAGAGAGAGAGAAAGAGAAGAATTCTGCAGAAAGAGAGAGAGAGGAATTCAACCATCTTCAATCAACAACAAATCTGAAGAACGATTAAGGCAAGTGGTTTAATTACAATTGATTCAATGCTATGCTTTTCCATATTTAGGGTAATTATCAAATTTTTCTTGGAAGATTGATTAGACCCATTAATTTGAGGATTTAAAACTATGAACTATGTTAGGAATTGCATGTAGACATATTCTGGACGAATTATGAACTCAAATTATAACCCTTGATGATCCAAAAATGGATTAAAGAAGATATTTTTTTATTGTTCTTGAAAGAAGTAGAAAACTAGGGTTCTTGATGAAGTTTTGATCCAAATAAAGCCCTTAGTTGATGAATTATTGGTTTTAGAACGTTAACAATGTTGTAGGATGGTTGTATGATGATATTATAACGTTAGATTAGAGTTTCATGCATTATAATGGTGTTTTGAGATGATTTGAAAACTGCAAAACGAAGCAGTCCGTAGCCTACCTGGTGCATTCGATCGATCGACATTCTTCAGTTGATCGATCGACCACCATCGATCGATCGAAGGTAAAGGTCGATCGATCGACCTTCCCAGAATGAGTAAAATTTTTCCTAGTTAATTTTAATGATGTCAACCTTAGAAAATTATCCTTGGATACTTTATGAATATCCTTAAACTTAAGGAAGACCAGTAGGTATGGTTATAAAAATTTGGACCTTTATTAGAATTCAATTTGAGGAATTATTCTAAATCTAATGAAATGCGATGAGTGAGATAATATTTGGGTTAAAAGTGTAAATTTGAATAATTTGATGAAATGAGGTTTGGGGCAGAAGTAAGGACCTTAAGAATAATGATGTTATATGTGGGAATAATAGGAAACTTAATAATCTCTTTGAGATAGGTTTTAAGTATAAGAAACTTTGACGTGAGACGTGTCGCCAGTTTAAATTTTATATTATCAGGAGACCTAAAATATATAAAATTGGAATAATGGTATAAGGATGTAGAGTATACCTTTATTAATATTGAGATATCTAAGATGTGTGAATGCTTAGCATATGATTTTATGTGTATGACATACCTACCATACTTGCTATCACGGGAGGTTTACGTTCGCTTAGGGCCATCTAATCTTTGTGTTGCACGGATTTAGATTGTTACCTCGAGGACATAGTTCAAGAGAACGACTTATTTGTGAGTTAATAAGCCAGCTGACTATGGAGCGTAGGTATGTACGTGACCATGGAAATGTTGAATTATGTTCGCCTCCATTTTTGTGTGTGGTGCTTATTCCAACAATTCCCGAGAGATTCGGAATTTGTAATCCTTATGTACGTGATGTACCGAGATGGATAGTAGAGTATGTGTGCACCGCAGCTTAGCCTCGGGGTGATTGTATTGTATATTTATGATGTGAATAATATACGGTTAAATGAAAAGGAATTTGTTATGTGTAATTGTGAGTATGGTTATTGTAACGTTATGAAAAGATAAAAAAGGGACATACACCAATAAATGATTTTGTTTATAATTGGGAATCCGAGAATCAAAGTAGAACTCCCTATTAAATTATTAAGGTTAAAAATTAAAACGTGAACCGAGTAGAAATGTTAGAAACTCTTTTGAACTAAATAGATATGAGAAACACATAAATGGGTACAGGAACGTTAGGAGTGCACAGTTAGACGAGATGTGAGTATTTCATGTGAGAGCATGTCCTAACATGTATTTTGCATTTATTGTTTTAAATGTCATCAAAGCACTTGCTGTTTTTAAAATACTCTCCACTTTCGGGCTCTGACCCGTTTGCTTTCAAATCTATTTTTTTGTAAAAACCTTTTAGGTGCCCAGCCACAAGGACACCATGCATAGTATTTCCATTCAGGTGACGAGCTGTAGCTGTTGTGGAAGTTACAGGGCCTTGACAGTAGACGCCTCTTTTCTAGTCTTGATTCCATATTCAGTTTCATCATTGTAGGGCATGTCGCCCATTCCTATTAGAGACATTTTATCTTTCAGTTATTCAGACTTTGGTTTGTAATTAATTCAGGATACCCTATTTTATTCATTTCAGTTGTGGGATTTTTGTGAGGAGTATTTCCTCCAGACTTATTATTATTTGTTGGTTATTCTATTGCTTCTTTATGGTGAATGGTTATGTTATTCTTTCAAAATTCTTTTGTTGCATGTTAATCAGATTTAATTTAAAATTTGACACTTACGTTTTTAAATACTAGGTGGTTAGTAATTTTTAAAATGTTTTCGACAGTGATGCTATTAACTGAACCAACTTGGCATTTTGTATTAATTTAATAAAGGAGTAGCTACCCGGTATTTAATTAGTCGGGGTGTTACAGAGTCAAAGCTGCTCGCTTTCACTTATCTCTAGAGGGCAACTTGTATAAGAGATCCTTCTCCGGACCCTACCTCCAATGCTTTCACCCGGGGGATGTCGAGCAAGTTCTACATGAGCTTCACGAAGGGGTCTATGGAAGCCATGTCAGAGGAAGGTCTCTGGATTTTCGAGTGATGAAGGAAGGTTATTGGTGTCCATATATGCAAAGGAACTCCGTGATGTATGTCCGCAAGTGCCTTAAATGCCAACTTCACGTTCCTATGGTCCACCAGCCTGCTAGCGACCTAAAATCACTGTACATCCCATGGCCATTCGCCCAATGGGGAATTGACATTGTGGGACCATTGCCTACCGCCATCGGCAATTGCAAATATATGTTGGTTGCAACTGACTACTTCACCAAATGGATCAAGGCGGAACCCCTGGCGAATATCTGAGATGCCGATATAATAAGGTTCATATGGAGAAATATAATCACTCGCTTTGGCATCCCCAGAACCATCATCACCGATAATGGAACTCAGTTTGAAAGCGGCTCATTTCAGAGTTTCTGTAATGAACACATTATCAAGAACCACTTCAGTTTGGTGGACTACCCTCAGAGCAATGGCCAAGCTGAGGCTTCCAACAAAACTGTGATCGACGGACTAAAGAAGAGATTGGAGCGAGCCAAAGGTGCATGGGTAAATGAATTATCGCATATTCTGTGGGCTTATCGAACCACTCCTCAGCGAGTAATAGGAGAAACCCCATTTTTGCTGTCGTATGGATGGAAGCAGTCATCCCACTAGAAGAGGGTTTTGCCAACAATGAGATCCAACCTTGTCGACCAGGGACATAATGATGCAGCATTTCTCGCTGAGCTTGACCTAGCGAAAGAGCGCCGAGAGTTAGCCCTAGTAAATTAGGGAACTATCAGCAACAACTCGCAAGACATTACAATAAAATGGTTAACCCAAGGGCATTCCGAGTTGGGGACTACGTCCTGAGGAAAGTCCTGGGCAATGCAGTAAAACCATCAGATGGAAAACTAGGGCCAAACTGGGAGGGACCCTTCAAGATAATAAGAGACGATCTACAGGGCGCCTATCACTTGGAAACGATGGAAGGCAGAGAAATACCACGAGCATGGAGCGCAGCCAATCTTAAGAGATTCTATTTTTAGATCTTTCTTTTATTCTTTTGTTATGAAACTAGAAGTTCGTTTTCCTTGTCATTAATGAAAGTTATTTAAAACGATTTCATTCTAATGAGTAAAAGCTATACGAGATTTATCGCACATCCTTTCCAAATAACAGGCACATTGATCATCACATCATAGCTGGGAATTGTCCCCCCTCAGGTTATCGTTATGAAACACGAAAGACCTCTTGACATTGTCCCTCGCAATATATGAATCCCTACTAGAGATCCTTAGGCAAAGTGGACAAATCTAAACTAGTCACCTCACCAAACCTTCTTTGGTTAAATAAAATCCCGATCGGATGGAATATCCAACACCAGGTGTGCCTTCGCCAATTGCCACACTTAGGCCTAAGGGAGTGTGATGACATGACCTAAAAGGTAAAGTGGGGCACAATGGTATCCTGATGTTATACTAGACTTGGAGGACACTTGCGTGATAATATGAACTTAGAAGATCACGAAGGAATGAGAACTTGGAAAAAATAATGCACTTATTTAGTCGGCTAAATTAGCCCAAAACATAAATTTTATTAATCCACTATATTTACAACAATGGTGATACATATTTAGTCGATGAGCTCACCCAAAGCATTTATACTACAAAAAATACACAGAGAAACTAGTAGCTAAATCCTAATGGGGATGAGGCCTCTGAGCAAGGTAGTCAGCCACTTTGGCTCGTCGGCCGTCATTGGGATGAAGGGCTAACTCCTCCTCAACCTCGTTGGCATCCGTCTCCAGCAGCTGTCGAGGGATGGCACCAATAGGTATCCATTGATCACCCCTCCAAAAGGGATTGGACATCCGTATGGAAGGGGAGATTTCATGGCGATACCAGAGCATTGAATTTCTTAGAACTTGCATCTCCCTCAATGCACTTAATCATCCCCTGATGAAAGCGAGCTCGTCAAACTCTGTCAACCTAGTCGGAGCATCTGGCCAACCCTGATCGTAATCGTCGGTCCATACTCGCCGAGGTCCTTTTTTAAATAGGTGCCGCGGCTGAGTAACATACCTTTGAAGCCCAGCAGCGATCACATATGCTTGCTAGACATAACCACGAAGCTCTTCCATCTCCCTCTCTCGAAGCTCTTCCATTTCCCTATCTCAGCTCCTGGTGCTCCTGCCAGCTCGCGTCGATGAAGAACCTCGCAGCATAGGGTGAATATCGCTCGAGCCATCCCTAGCTTGCGTTGATGAAGAGCCTTGCAACACTAAAGGGGCGGTGCTTGACGCGTGTTCCCTAAGTCGCGAGACCTCTTGCCTTAAAGCTTCATTTTCTTGTTGAAGCATCTCACCAACCTGGTTGATCTCAGAAGCATCGAGAATCTTTGCTCTCAACGCATTCACCTCTTCTTGCACTGAAGCACCAACCTCTTCCATCTCCTGGAGCCTGTCCTTTAACTTGGCCACAAGTTCAGACTGATCCTTATACTTCTGATTCCTAGACCTAAGGGATTTGCAAAGCTTAACGAAGGCCTGACGAACCTCAGGACTCGCAATAGGACCAAGGGTCCTGCCCAATTGAGATGTGGCAGGAATATATTCTTCTACATCAACCTACTACAAAACATAAGAAAGCATCGAAAAGATAGACAGAATCAGTGCGCTGGGAAAAAGAAACCTTTTCATTAATAAGAGTTGAAATTACATCGAACAGCAAAAAGAAAGTTTACAGGCAGAAAAAGCAAAAAAGTAATCCTAGAAGATAACTAGTTAGCAACCTTAGGCTGCCTAGAGGTCGATGGCTGTTTTCCTTTATCAGCATCAGCAGGAGAATCACCCCCAGCGAGGGTAACCTCTGTCGCCACAACAAGGGAAACATCAGTAGGGGTCGACTGGGGGACAAAGTCTGCAGCTTCAATAGCGGCGGCAGGGACTTCATCCACGGTCGTCTTAGGACCCGGGTCATGCTCATCGAACAGAGGGGAGTCGATATCAACATCGGCAGCCAATAGGGCCTTGCTCCAGCCCTTTTTGAAGTTCAGACGGCTAATATAGCCTATCTGAACCTCAGCATCGTCATATGTTGTAGCCCAACCAGAATTGTATGAGTCCTCCTTGGCAGTGACAGCCTCAGACTCCTTCTTCCTTAATTCCTCAGACAACACTTTGTTCTCTTCCACGATAGTAAGTTTGCTCGAGCAAACCAGTTCGTAGGCCTATCGCAGCTCTTTTAAATCCTTAACCGTTGCGTTCTTCTCCCGATTGGCTGTAGAAAGAGCCAGGTCGGATGATATCCGAGCAGCATCAACGGCTTTAAAACTAGCCTCGAGCTCTGTACCCTTCAGCTTTAAGGCAGCATTCTCTTTCTCCAGCTCGCTATTTTTACTCATTAGCTCATCGCGTGAACGATATAGCATGGCGAAGTCAGTCACAAACTGCAGAAAAAAGAAGACATTAGAAGAAGGAAATGATGGAATTCATAAAAATATGGAAGAAAAGGAAAAAATCTTACGAAAGCTATCTTCTGGCTAGCCTGAAGGGCCAATTGCTTAGACCCCAGTGCCCTTTGGCGATCAGCAGGGAGAACTGTCCTCTCGAGCAGTGCGGGGGCCAGCTTAGGGGAAATTACGACTGAAGCTCCCTCAGGCAGGGAAGACACCGGGACCAGGCTTGCCCAACCTTCATCCTAGCCGTTATATTCCTCCTCTCTTCCTCTTTCTCCCTCTCCTCTATCTTTTTCTTTTCCTCCACATTCTTTCTCTCCTCCTCTTTTTTTTTCTCTCTCTCCCTTATTTTCTCTTCTTCCTTCCTCTTCTTCTCCTGCTCCTGAGCGGAAGACTGAGAATCAGTAGCCACGGCCCCGGAGCTAGACTTTTACTTCTTCGACCTCTGTGCGAGAAGCATGTGGTCTTCTTCATCATCATCCCGAATTATGTTCTTCTTTGGAGGAGCCATCTCCTCGCTCGAACTTCCAGATGTGCTCGATGACTCTCGAGCTTCAGAAACCTCCCCACGGTCAGAAGAACTGCTACTACTAGAGCTCCCTCCACCCAAATTACTTATGGCTCCTACGATGTCACTCTCAGAGCTACTCTCCTCCTCGTCCAACTGTATAGGATCCGCAGCAGTCTCTACGGAGGAATCAAACTCTGGGATACTTTCCACAGGCCTTGCTATAAAACTAGAGCCTATGTTCTTGTACTCAAGAAAAAAAGCAACAGATCGAGGATGCTCGCCGTCACCCAAAGGCTCCCTGATATTCCAAGCCTTGATCAATTTCGAGAGACGAACCTCGCTGAGAGAGGGTTACAAGTCCTTTGATCTCACTGTGGAAGAAAAATAAAGAAGAATCAGAAAGATTACAAATCAACAAAAATTGAAACAATAAGAGCAAAGTCTACCTATGCATTCTTCCCCATAAAAGGGAACAGAGAACTTCTCAAACCTCAACCCTTTAAATTGGGGAGAAAACTGCCAATTTCTAACAAGGAAACCTTCTTGCCAATAGTCCTTATGGGAATCAGGTAGAGTTACTACCAATACCCTGTCAGGGCTCCTAGCTTTGAGATAGAGGACACCAGAGCTAGTCTGAGAAAAGGAATAGCAAAAACAGACCACGACGAGCACTAACCTAGTACCACACAACTGATTAATTCTATGTACGCTATTAACTATTTTCCACACATTGGGCGAGCATTGTGCAGGGACAATATTAAAATAGCCAAAGAAATGCAAGAATAAATCGTTGGGAGGAAAAGTGAGT
This sequence comes from Sambucus nigra, assembly GCA_949130495.1. Taxonomy (NCBI): domain Eukaryota; kingdom Viridiplantae; phylum Streptophyta; class Magnoliopsida; order Dipsacales; family Adoxaceae; genus Sambucus; species Sambucus nigra. Next base: position 691,510,687 of record OX422209.1, read on the forward strand.
CCCCCCTGGGAAAGGAACAAAACATGGATCCAGTGGGCGTCATCTATCTCTTTAACGTTTCTAAGAGGGGAAGTGCAGCACTCAATATCTACCCACTTAGGGATGTTATAAAACTTCCTAAATTCAGAGACCGACCTATTCCCAATCTTCGCCATTGGAAAACCTTAGGAAACTACAAATTCAAAGAAAAAGTAGAAAGAAAAGGCACAGGAAACTTACAAAATAAAAGATCGATTCGAACGATGAAGAAGCACGGGCCCAAACAACAAGGAAGCAATGAGAATGGAGATTGAAAAAAGGAAGTACGAAGTGCTAGAGCTCACAGAGAATGGAAGAGTGCTGGAAAGATTGAAACGACGGTCGAAAAGTGGCTATTCCAGAAAACCTTTAAGTGTTGCTAATCATAGTGCACAAAATACAAAGCGGGTGCCGCCAACATCAGCTTCACAGCTTTTGAAGAATTGCACAATGTACAAAAAAGCCATTATGACTAATCATTTAAATTTGTTGAGCCCAAAACATGGCCCAACAAACTTAGGGGTAATTGTGGGTACCCAAAATTAAGATCATGGGCCTGGACGAGTAGCCCAATTCTGGCGGCCCAAAGTCCAGGCCCCCCATCTTTTATTTGATTATCCGGTCTCTTCCCACGTTCCCATTAAGGGAGGTTATAGGGATAGATGGAAGACGTGGGGGAATCCAACGCCCCCACTTACCTAAATGTACATGTATACTTGAACCCTAGGTCCGGGGCAAATGTACAAGATATATTCTCAGTAATCACTCTCCGGAGTATATAGAAATAACACCGACTGCACCACCGTGGATGTAGGCACATCTTTGTTGAACCACGTACATCCTTTGTTATGTGATTGTCATTTTACATTCCTTGTTCTTACTTGGTGCTTGCCTTTCCCCTATTCATTTGTGTTGCATAATAATTGTCGCCACAATAAGTCTTGCCCTATAGATGTTAGTAGTCATAAACTATTTACTGATTTGATAGTTTTAGACATAAAAGACTTTGAAGTCATTTGGGGATGGATTGGTTAGAATCGTATCATGCTAAGGTAGATTGTTTTGAGAAGAGAGTTACTTTCCAAATTCCTAACCAACAAGAATTTAGTTTTGAAGGAACATGCATCCTATCTCCCATGCATATTATCTCTGCAATGCAAGCTTGTAGTTTTCTTAAAAAGGGAAGTCGAGGATTCCTTGCGAGTGTTATTGATTTGCAAACAAAAGATCCTAGTTTAGAATATATTCCTATAGCTAAACATTTTCTAGACGTTTTTCCTGATGACTTACCTAGTCTTCCTCCTAGTAGAGAAATAGAGCTTACAATTGACCTTATTCCTAGAACTATACCAATCTCAAAACCACCTTATCGTATGGCACCTTTAGAATTAAGGGAATTAAAAGTTCAATTACAAGATCTTTTAGATAAGGGTTTATTAGACCAAGTGTATCCCCTTGGGGTGCTCCAGTGTTATTTGTTAAAAAGAAGGATGGGAGGATGAGGTTATGTATAGATTATCATGAACTAAATAAGGTGACCATTAAGAATAAATACACTTTACCTCGTATAGATGATTTGTTTGACCAACTTCAAGGTGCACAAGTATTTTCAAAGATTGACCTTAGGTCAGGCTATCATCAATTAAAGATTAAGGAAGATGATATTTCGAAATCAGATTTTTGTACTAGATATGGTCACTATGAATTTCTTGTGATGCCATTTGGACTAACTAATGCACCAGCCGCTTTTATGGATATGATGAATAGGGTGTTTAGGAAGTATTTGGAACAATTTGTGGTTGTTTTCATTGATGACATCCTTATTTATTCCAAAAGTATTGAAGAACACGAAAAGCATTTAGAGATGGTGTTACAAATCCTTAGGAAGGAGAAATTATATGTGAAATAAAATAAGTGTGATTTTTGGTTACCGAGTGTCTCTTTTCTAGGACATGTCATTTCTAAGGAAGGAGTGCCGGTTGATCCTCAAAAGATCAAGGATATACTTGATTGTCCTAGACCAACTAATGTTACAGAGATTCGTAGTTTCCATGGATTAGCCGGCTATTACAGAAGATTTGTTGAAGGATTTTTTTGTATTGCCAAACCTTTATCTAGGTTAACCCAAAAGAATGTGATATATAAATGGTCTGAGGAAGTTGAGAATAGTTTTCAAGAACTTAAGAATAGATTAATAACTGCCCCAATTTTAACTATTCCTTCCGAGACAGGGGGATTTGTGATTTATAGTGATGCTTCTAAAAATGGTTTGGGATGTGTCCTAATGAAAAGTGGAAAAGTAGTAGTTTATGCCTCAAGACAATTAAAAACCCATGAGCAGAATTATCCAACCCATGACCTGGAATTAGCAGCTGTAATTTTTGCTCTTAAGATTTGGAGACATTATTTGTATGGTGAGACCTATGATATTTATACCGATCATAAGAGTTTGAAGTATATATTTACTCAGAAATAATTGAACATGAGACAAAGAATGTGTTTAGAATTGATGGAGAATTTTGATGTAAATATTCACTATCACTCGGGGAAAGCTAATGTAGTAGCTGATGCTTTAAGTAGGAAGTCTACACCAAATTTAACATGTCTTATCATAAGCCAGGAAGCACTGTTGAAGTATTTGAGAAGTATGGAAATAGATGTACGTATTTATAGCAAAGGATGAGTAATCGCTAACTTACAAGTACAACCCATGTTGATGGAAAGGATCAAAATTGCACAAGTTAATGACCCACAACTGAAGAAGATTAGAGAAGAAGTTATGGAAGGGGAGAGGATTGAATTTGGGTTATGAGATGATATATTGAGGTTCAATAATAGAGTGTGTGTGTCATGTGATGCCCAACTAAAGAGGCAAATTTTGGAAGAAAGTCATTACTCAAGATTCACATTTCATCCCGGATGTACAAAAATATATAGGGATCTCCGAGAAGTTTTTTGGTGGAATAACATGAAGAGGGAGACAGCATAATTTATATCTCAGTGTTTGGTTTGTCAACAAGTAAAAGATGAACATCAGAAACCATCAGGATTACTACAACCCCTACCTATCCCTGAGTGGAAATGGGCACATATTATTATGGATTTTGTGATAGGTTTACCAAGGAGTTCAAACGGTAATGATTCTATTTGGGTAATTATTGATAGGTTAACTAAATCTTCTCATTTTCTTGCCATTAATATTACCCATTCTTTAAAAAAGTTAGCCAAGTTGTATGTGCGGGAAATTATTAGGTTTCATAGAACCCCAGTTTCAATTGTTTCTGATCGTGACCCTAGATTTGTGTCACGCTTTTAGAAAAGCCTACAAGCAACCATGGGAACACAATTATATTTCAGCATCGCTTTTCATCCTCAAACAGATGGATAATCTTATAGAACCATTAAAACCTTAAAGGATATGCTTAGGGCATGTGTACTTGATCTGAAAGGGAATTGGGATGATCATTTACCATTAGTGGAATTTGCATATAATAATAGTTATCAAGCAAGTATTAAAATGGCTCCGTATGAGGAACTCTATCATAGAAGGTGTCGTTCCCCTGCGTGTTGGCTAGAAGTTGGAGAATGATAATTGTTGGGACCATAATTGATCTAGATCATAAAGAGAAAGTGAGATTGATACAAGCTTACTGACTTCGAATAGCTCAAAGTCATCAAAAGAGTTATGTTGACAATCGCCGAAGAGAGTTGGAATTTCAAAGAGGATATTATGTGTTCTTGCGACTATCACCAGCAAAGGGAGTAATCCGATTCGGGAAGAAAGGGAAATTGAGCCCAAGATACATAGGACCCTACGAAATCCTTGAAAGGATAGGAGCTGTCGCATATAGAATAGCCTTACCTACTGAACTCTCTAGTGTGCATAATGTGTTTCATGTGTCAATGATGAAGAAATACATCCCATATCCAGTGCATATCCTAAGTCACAAACCTCTTCAAATTAGAGAAGATTTGTCATACATTGAACATTCAGTAGAAATTTTGGACCATAAAGATCAAATATTACGAACCAAGGTAATTCCACTGGTCATGGTATTATGGCGTAATCATATTGTTTAAGAAGTAACATGGGAACGGGAAGATGAAATAAAGGAGCGCTATCCATACTTGTTTTAAAATTAATGTATGTAAAGTTTGGGGACCAAACTTTCTATAAGGAGGGTAGGATGTAATGACCCCACTTTTATATGTTCATATATAGATTGTTTTAAATGTTTTACATATGATATAGGACAATGTGTTATTATGGATAATGTTAATTTATTATATTAGTTTAAACCTACCTTGAGAAATCATGAAATGTCAAATTAATACAAACATAAAATTTTGAAGTTTTTGCTAGGAATGTCCATGTTGGAAACTTGTTTTGACTATTATAATATAACAATTGACTTGAGGTAAAAACAATAAAGTTGTAGGTACATTAATTAGGTTTGTAACACAACAAACGGTGTGTTAAATAGAGGTCCGGGCAAGAAGTTATACCGAGGTTACAAAATAAGGGTAAATCTGTCCATTCTTTAAGTCGTATTTTGTCTTATTACCACCCCATGTGTAATATTTTTTGTTGGAGGGGAATCTAGTTAGGCAGACTTAAAACTTTTAAATAAACTCCTTCATCATCAAAATGGATTAAATCAAAGTCTTATAGCATATCCTACTCTAAATGATAAGTTTTGGGGTAGACAATGAAATTTTATGAAACTGTAGGGACTTGATTTTAAAATAAAGAAAGTTTCAGGGACTAAAATGAAAATATAAAAGGAACATTTTGTAAATAAAATATTTTCAAGTACCTCTAAAATATTGAAAATGTATGGTGTAAAATTACTAAAATACCCTTAATAACTTTACACCTCGTGCTGGGTTTTGACACCTCCACTGCACACGTGTCGCCTTTATAGGAAAGGATAAAACTCCTGTCAATCCTTTAGAAAAGTTAAAACACGTGTTGCGGCCTGGTGAATTAGTCATCGGGCTGCGTGTTATCACCCAGATAACTTTAGGAAAATATAAATAGAAGCCTTAGGATCGGTCTTACACGAAATTCATCCCAAATATCAAAGATAAATAGTGAGAGAAAGTGTGAGGAATTTTAAGAAGAAGCTTTGTCTTAAGATTAACGAGCAATCCAAGGCTCTGTATCTGTAACTTCAGAATTCTGTTCTAGGTGAGTACGCTGTGACATTCCTTGTGTATTTTGATTATATGATATTATGTAAACTCCATATATTTTGTGAAATGATTTTATTCTCAAAATACATCTGATACCGATGATTCTGTCGTTTGTTATATGTGTATATCTCTCAATATATACATCTGATTTGAATTCTGAAATATTGATTCGACCTATGAAAACTCTCTTACTATGTTGGCCTTGACTACCGGGTGGAAATATTTGGGTGGTACCTTCCCAGCTGGTTTATCGCTGGTGTGCCCTAAATAAGGCGTTGTTTCAGATATCATGATTTTCTGTCTGTGTTGTTGCCAGGTGGTAACATTTGGTAACACTATCTGTTTATCTGGGTATTAGAGCGTACATGGCCATCAAAATAAATTGAATAATTGAAATATTGCTCAAACTGTTTTATCTGTTCTGTTCTATTCTGAACTGATTATTCTGAAAATATATACTACCAGTTTACTTTATATATTTTACTGTAAATTTCTGTCCATATATGTATATGCCTTATGTTGGAAATTGAATAGGTATCAAGTTTCTGAAAAACCCTGGAATGTCTAGAGATTAAACCTCGCTCGGCTTTTAGCTGATGTTGTATAACTAACCATTTTTCAGGAAATAAGTAGACTTAGAGGGAACGAAAAAGGACTATATGGAAGATTCATCTTTTAGAGCTCTTTTTGGTTATTTTAAGTAAAAAGTTGTTATATCATATAGAGCATGTTTAACTCTCTTGTAATAAATTTTAAATATCTTTTTTAAGTTATAACTCGTTGTGACTTTTAATATAAATGAAGTTTCCGTTTAGAAAGCTCTGATGACATAATTCTTTTACTTTCAGTATTTTACGATTCATAACCACGTGATTATATTTTCGTTGCACTTATTTAAGGAAACAATTTAAGACATAATATTTGTTGCCTTGGTGGAATGTCAAGACACTCGTTCCCTATTACTAATTTTGGGACGGGGTCGTGACAGTTGGTTAACGCTTCCCCCCATCACGGATTTGAGAAGCATCACCTCATCTCTTTTTCCATCACGGGCTTACTATAATGTGTAAACAACTTGTTCAAATAATGTGTGAAAGACCATTTTGGGAATTAGATGTGAGTAATGCGGAGGCTCATCTTAAGTATGTCGTCGAGACTACTCAAGCATGGGACACATCCGATCCTAATCCCCTAAACCGACCTCGATAAGTTTCTACAACTCTTATTGCATCCGGTCTATAGCAATTGGATAAAGATACCTTGGTAAACCATTGAGTTAATCAATTTGAGAAAAATATAAGAGACATACTCGAGGTACGACTACAAGAAACTACCGGACCCACCCGTGTAGTGAAAAAAAGGGATTGCACCATTTGTGAGGCGGACCATTCAACAAAGGAATGTCTAACGATGCCCACTTACAAAGCCATGCTTACCGAGAAAGTAGTAGTAATAGGAGGGTTTAAGGAAAATTTTAACACCCCTCACGGGAACGCATACAACCCTTCATGGAGGAACCATACTGCTTTTAGCTACGGCCAATAACAAGCTGCGTTGAATCCAAATTCACATGTTGCCCTACCTCAACGCCCTCCTCAATTTTAGCAAGCACCACCTATGCAGCCACACATGCAAACACCACCCCCAAGCCCATACATTACCCTACCACGGTGGACTCTTGATGACAACTTAAACCAATTTATCAAATCTCAAAAAGCAACCAATGCCAAGTTTGAGCTCATGTTCACTGAAATGCATACGAGCATATCTTAGTAGCAATCCTCGTTAAGTGTCCAAGAGAAGGGCAAATTTTTGTCTCAAGGCTAAAGGCCTCCTCAAGCTCAGGCCAATGTTAGCACTGCATCTTCCGATTAGTAAGAGCAATGCCAAGCCATCACCACTCTACGTAGTGGGCGAGTCGTTGATTTATCACCTCCCCCACATGAGAAGCCAAAAGACAAGGAGGTTTAGCTCAACATGAAAGAGGTCGAAGATTCCCCCTTGAATGAGTATGACAAAGACGAATCTACTGAGCCCGAATTGCTGTGAAACCACACACCGCCGCTCTGTTCCCTCAATGTTTGGTCCCACCTCAAAAGGGAGCCTCCCATGCAGATATTCTTAATGAAGTTAAGTTGAAATTTCCATTTCTTGATGCCATCCAACAAATTCCCGCCTATGCCAAGGTCATTAAAGATCTTTTGACTATGGAAATATAGGTAAAGGTGAAGAATAATGTCTTCCTAGCACATGATGTAAGCTCTATTCTACTTCACGACCTCCCACCCAAGTTTAAAGATCCGGGAGCACCCACGATTTCATGTGTTATTGGAGAGCATCGAATTGAGAAAGCCTTGTTGGATTTAGGCACGAGTGTTAATATCCTTCCCCATTCCATTTAGGCATCTTGAGTTGGGTTAACTTAAGCCCACATAAATCACTCTCCAATTAGCGAATCGCATAGTAAAGGTGCCTCGAGGGATTGTTGAGTACGTGATAGTCCAAGTGAACACTTTCTACTTCCCGGTAGACTTTGTCATTTGGGACACGGAGCCCTCCATCCATTATAGCAACCTTGTTCCCATCATTCTTGGTCGCCCATTCTTAGCCACGGTGAATGCATAATCAATACACGAAATGGGCAAATACTGCTCATTTTTAGGAACATGACCCTCGAGACAAACATCTTCAATGTTGCTAACCAAGTGGGTCACGAAGATGAAATCCATACGGTCGAACTCATAGAGGAGGTAGTAGAGGAGCACATCGAGAGAACCATGGCTGGGGACGCTTTAGAAGCATGCCTAGTGAGAGGTGACGAGAGTGAGATCCCATGCACCGAGTTTGAGAGCGAGGTCGAGGATTTAAAAGAGATATTAGACGAGGGAGCATCGATAGAGGACTTAAGAGATGTTCATTAGGTTTCTAGATTCGAGGATCTACCCCCGAGGGAGTCATGCTTGACCCCCTGAGAATATAAATTTCCTACCCTCGAGTTGAAGCAACTGCCCCCTAATGTGACATATGCCTTTTTAGGAGAGGATAAGATATTTCCTATTATTGTCTCCTCTAGCCTAGATGAAGAGCAAGAGGATAAGCTACTGGAAATTTTGATGAAGCACAGAGGTGCCTTTGGTTGGTCTATAGCAGATTTGAAGGGTATAAGTCCCTTGATTTGTACCCACAAAATTCACCTCAAGGAGGACGTGAAGCCCTCGAGGGAAATACAACAGAGAATGAACCCAACCATGAAAGAAGTTGTTAGAGCAAAAATTATCAAGTTATTAGATGCCAAAAGTATCTACACTATCTCGGATAGCAAAAGGGTAAGCCCAATTCAAGTCGTCTCGAAGAATTCGGGCATGACTGTGGTCGAAAATGCTAAGGGAGAATTAATTCTTCAACGCACCACCACAGGGTGGTGTGTTTGCATTGATTATTGGAAACTCAATGTCGGAACAAGAAAATACCATTTGCCCTTGCCATTTATCGACCAAATGCTTGAATGCGTAGTGGCTCACCCATATTATTACTTCCTTAATGGTTATTCCGGATATAACCAAATTGACGTAGACATACTTGATCAAGAGAAGATGACTTTTACATGTCCATTTGGCACGTTCGCCTACAAACGTAAGCCTTTTGGATTGTGAAATGCACCCGCGACCTTTCAATGGTGCATGTTGATTATCGTTAGTGACATGGTAGAGAGAGGACTTGAAGTTTTCATAGCCGATTTTAGAATTTTTGCCCCCTCTTTTGACCAATGTCTAGCGAATCTTGAGAAAATATTATTCCGATGTGTGGAAAAGAACTTAGTTCTCAATTGGGAAAAATGTCACTTCATGGTTACCGAGGGCATATTTCTTAGCCACATAGTCTCATATAAAGGCATAGAAGTTGATCGAGAAAAAATAGATGTCATAGTCGAGCTTCCCCCACCCAAATCACTAAAGGATGTGCGATCCTTCTTGGGCCACGGAGGATTTTATAGAAGGTTTATCAAGGATTTTAGTGCCATTGCTAGACCCTTGAGTAACCTCCTCATGAAGGATGCCCCCTTTGAGTTCAATGACGTATACCAAGAGGCTTTTGATAAATTGAAAAGCATGATAATTTCCTCCCCCATCATGCAAGCTCCGAATTGGTCCCTTCCATTCGAGCTCATGTGTGATGCTAGTGATTAGGCGATTGGGGCTATTTTGGGGCAAAGAAAGGACAATAAATCTCATGTTATCTAGTACATCAGTCGGATCTTGACCGGGCCATAACTCAACTATTCTACCACGGAGAAAGAGTTGTTAGCGGTTGCTTTTGCTTTGTAAAAACTCCACTCATACCCTATTGGGTCTCCCATTACATGCTTTGCCGACCACGCGACACTTAAATATCTACTTACTAAGAAAGATGTGAAGCCGTGCCTCATAAGGTGAATCCTACTCCTATAAGAGTTAAATTTCTCTATAAAGATAATAAAGGGGTAGAAAACGTCGTCGCCGACCATTTGTCACGGCTCTCGTCCGACGTGCCTAGTGATCCAATACCCATAGAGGAGTACTTTTTGGATGAGCAGCTATTTGCTACTTCTGCCCTACCTTGGTTTATGGACATTGTTAACTATCTTGTCACGGTAGCTGTTCCTCTCAGATGGACACCACAAGAGAAGAAGAAATTCATCACTTGGTCATGCATGTTTTTCTATGACAATCCATTCTTATTCAAATATTGTGCGAACCAACTCATCCAAATATGTTTTTCGGATGAAGAAATTCAAAGTGTAATCCAGTTTTTTTATACGGAAGCTTGTGAAGGCCACTTCTCCAAGAATAAGATGGTCGATAAAATCCTTCAAAGATATCTCTATTGGCCCACAATGTTTCGGGATATGAATGCCAATTATAAATCTTGCAATAGATGTTGAAGGATGGGAGCTATTACCTGTTGTGACATGATGCCACTAGCCCCTATACTCATCATTGAGTTATTTGATTGTTGGGGTATTGACTTAATGGGACTATTCCCTCCCTCCTTCGGCTTCTTATACATCCTCATTATGGTAGACTACGCTTCCAAATGGGTGGAGACAATAGATACTGAGATGAATGACAACAAAGTGGCGATAAAGTTATTACGAGAACATTTACTCTCTCGATTCGATGCTCCGGAGACAATCATAAGTGATAATGGCACGCATTTTTGCAATAAATACACCTCCAATCCATCCCCCATTCCCTCCAAACCCATTTCCTTCCAAAAGGCACCCCTCCCTTCACCCCCCCACATATAAATACACCTTTTCCCCCCCATTTCACCAGCACTCCACTCACCCAACTCTCTTATTCTCTCTTCCATATTCTAACTCAAACCCACTTCTTTCCCATATGGAAAACATGGCCCTCCCAGAAAAATATGCCTCCATCGAGGTTCTTGATGATGGAAACGGGGCGTTTTGATCACACCAAGAGAAACTATGACAAGAATTTTCTTCAGCCATTCCCAAAAACTACACATCTAGCGCTAAGTGCGCCAGAATGAGCTTCCCCAATCCATCACTATCCTCTTCCTTCCGAAGGGGTCGTATCATTTTTTTAAAGATCCCCACGAGGCGGTGTGGGAGATCGAGCTGCGTGCCTTTTACATATCTCTCATCCGCACCACTGAATTCACTTCCTAAGCATATGTCGAAGCCACTCCCGTCCCATTATCTTTGGAAATTCTTATCCGAAAGTTAGCAGAAAAAGGGGTCCCGAGCCCTTCCCAATTTACGTACCCCAACAATCTCGCCCCTCATGAAAGTCACATGCATATCCCGCATTGCACCCGATGAACGTTAGGTACCGAGACATTCTTGGTGGGCCAGATGAATGAAAAGGCCCGCATTAACTTCAACATCGTATGCGCCAATATCCTCCAAACCTCAAATGACTCTGCAATGCGCCCCCATCAAGCTACCCTCCCTATCACCACTTCGACCCCACTACCCCTATCCACCTGGCCCTCATTCTCTACAAGGACATTTTCTTCGCAGCCTTGGATAAGAAGGGTACAACCTTTCTCCCATATGCCCGGATTATCACTTTTATGTTAGCTGATGCCGGCATTATTCCTCCCTAAGCATTTAATCGCTTTACCAATCCTTATGGACAGAGCACCCGCACTAAGAGTGAGCGAAAAAGTGAGATCATCCAAGCGCGGAGGGAGGAAGATGATGGGGATGATGATGAGATGGATGAGGATGATGATGACGAGGAAGAGGAGGCTAGGCATGCGGATGTTGAGATGGATGAGGGAGAAGAAGAAGAAGAAGAAGAAGAAGAAGAAGAAGAAGAAGAAGAAGAAGAAGAAGAAGAAGAAGAAGAAGAAGAAGAAGAAGAAGAAGAGTATGATGAATATGAATATTCAAATTCAGATTTTAAGCCATCGGGAGGAGACGTTGATCGATGCATCACCGCGCTAGAGTCATATTTTGACGGTTTCATCAATGAATACCGCGCTGATCGTGAAGAGGATCATCTGTCCCACCGGCGCGACACTAGCATGATGCATCGTCTTCCGGCTGAGATTTATCTCATGACTATGGGTATGCCACCACCAAGCTACTTTTACGGCCCATACGACCCTAATGCTCCCAGCGCATCTCACCCTCCCCCGGTAGAATCTTGGAGTGGTTGTTTTGTGTATTTTCTTCCATTTTATTGTTTATACATTCCTGCATTTTTAATATATAATGGAAGATTTTCTTGCTTATCTTATCTTGTCTTATACCTGCTTGTTTATTATTGCATTTTGTATTGTGTTCATTTTCTATGCCTTCTCTCTTTAGTTTAGCTCTTAGTCCCTTTGCATCAGGACTTTGCAAAAGCCTAAGTTAGGGGGGACGCTTGCGCTTCAAAATTTTCACAAAGTTCAAAATGCCCCAAAAACAAAAAAAAAAAAATAGAAAATTTCAAAAATTTCCAAATAAATTGAGAAAAGTTTGAAAAATCAAAAATATTTTTTCTTCAAAATAAATAGAAATTAGGATTTAAATTTTTCAAAAATATCACAGAAATTTTGTTTGAAGTCTCAAATTTGTAAAATTCAATTGCAAATAGGCGAAATTGACTAAAGATGGAAATTGAGCAAAAATTGATGACTTAACAAATAAGTGTGGAGATTAAGCAACCCAGTGAGATGTCGACCCAATAAAGTTTTCTCAGTTTTTAAATCAATCCGAGTTAATGGCTAACTCAAAGATCTTTTCAGCATTTTAAATAAGTTGTTGAAGATCTATGTACCTTTGTTTTGAACAGTTATGGGAAACGTGTGAGATGTTGTCTTGAAAAGAGAACTAACATTTCTTTAAACTAAATTAATCTCAAAACGCATATGGTAATAGGATTAGTAATTCAGATAAATGAAGTTAGGCCATATTTTTTTACCCAAAAATATTAGCCATAAAAAGTTGTGACATTTTTTCCCTTTGCAACCCAATTTGAGCCTAATAAAGTTTTTCCTTTTCATTTGACAACCCGAAAAAACATTTAGCCTGAAATTGTGAAGGATTGAAAATTCCAAAAAGTGTAATGAAAAGGGACAAAAGAAGAGAAAAATAGAGTAATACTCAACAAAAATAGCAAGAAAAGAAAATTGTGAAAAATAGAAAAAGAAAAAAGAATTTTGAGTAATAGCCCAGAAAAGCACAAACGGACATCATAAGAACATTTTGTAATTCCGAATTTCCCAACCAATCCCACTTTTACCCAATATACCTTATAAACTCGAAAAAGTCCTAACCGAGTCCGAATTTTGAAATTAATTACCGCGTGGAGAGCTAAAACATGAAAAGATAATAGGAGAGATAAATTCGTGTGAATAAAAGATGATGTTTATCGTTTTCCCAATAATCGTATTCCGATGAAGAGATCTTTTCACCATAAAAATTTCTTCTTTCAATCTGTATGCATGAATTTTTGTCGATTATATTTACTCTTTATATTACACATACCGAGAGAAATAGCCACAATCCGAGTGATTCGTTTATGAGAGCATCTCGTGAGATTTTGAAATCAAAACGAATTTTGAAAAGTATTATAATGATCAATCGGTGGAAATCTGCGGTTAAATTTTTGGCTTCGCACATGTAAGAGGGTAGTTTAAATATGGGGAAATACTGGATTTTTGTACGTGTTTAACTTGAGCAACTTCGGTTGCGCCTACGTATCCGTTATACTCGGAATCAAAGTCAGCGTAGTTTGTGGGTTTGTACTATTCGCCAAAAAACTCATTGTGGTGGTTTTTCGGAGAGTTGGGAGGTGTAGAAACTCATCTCAAAACTCATTTCCAAAACTCTTTTATCAAACTCTCTAAAAACTCATAAGACAAGAAAATGACTCTTCTACTCCCAAGAAGCTCTCTTTAAAATATATAGTGGTGAGGCTTATTTATAGCGAAAACCAACCCAAATGGGTCGTCACATGTCAAATAACCGATGGTGATACATGTCCTATTTTAAGTGGCATGTGTCCCATTACATATATCAAACCTTCAATACTAGAATATTATCTAGTCAGTGCATTAATAATACACAACTATACGTGATATGTTAGACGCGCATAATAATACCTCAGTCGCATAAACACATGAACTTTTGTCAATATTAATAATCTTTAATCTCATTATATAATTTAATGATAGGCTTATCATTAATCCCCTCCTACATTTTCCCCCTCGTACATATAGTTGATATATTGTTGCATGTTTAAAATATATCGAATGTATGTACGAAACACCGTTAGTCAGTTTTGATATGTTCGATCAACCTGTGAATCGTGGGTAAAAATCTCGTACCTCATTTAATCTTGATGATGTACTTTTACCTCATATCTCACATTTTATGATATACTTAAATCTCATATTTCATATCTCAGTTACATGATATACATCAATCTCATATCTCATATCTTAAATCTCAATTTTTTTAGGCTTTGATCTCATAGGTTATTCCGAATGACCTCTTTTATCATTCTTTTCATATGAATGATATACTTTGAGTGTTGCACCCATTCCTATTTAAATGAACATGCATCCACGATTTTATTGTGGTTGTTCGTAACTCTGCTTTTGGTAAAAAGTATTATCATGGACACATAATAACAACTTCATCGTTCTCTTTCAACATTCTCAACCAAGCTTGGTGGAAGTATTATTATGGTTTCATCGTTCTCTTTCAATCTTTTAGTTCATGCACATGTTTTTGACTCGTTTTAATCACAATGAGATTTCTTGTGCATGTACGTATTATTAACTCACCCAAATTGCCACTTTTTGAGGTTTTTCGCAAACTCGCACCTACGAGCTGACTTCATAATGAAAACATACTTGTTAAGTTTTTTCGCAAACTCCACCGTTAGAGGTGACTTAACAATGAAAACACATTTGTTTAAGTTTTTTTTCGCAAACTCCACCGTTAGAGGTGACTTAACAATGAAAACACACTTTGTTAAGATTTTTCTTCCACCATTAGAGGTGACTTAATAATGAAAACACTTGTTAAGATTTTTCGTAAACTCCATCTATATCGGTGACTTAACAATGAAAATATTTGTTAAGATTTTTCGTAAACTCCACCTATAACGGTGAGTTAACAATGAAAACATTTGTTAAGATTTTTCGTAAACTCCACCTATATCGGTGACTTAACAATGAAAACACTTGTTTAAGATTTTTCGTAAACTACACCTATAACGGTGACTTAACAATGAAAACCACTTATTAAGACACATATAACGGTGACTTAAATAATGAAAACACTTGTTAAGATTTTTCGTAAACTCCATCTATATCGGTGACTTAACAATGAAAATATTTGTTAAAATTTTTCGTAAACTCCACCTATAACGGTGACTTAACAACGAAAACACTTGTTAAGATTTTTCGTAAACTCCACCTATATCGGTGACTTAACAATGAAAATACTTGTTAATATTTTTCGTAAACTCCACCTATATCGGTGACTTAACAATGAAAACACTTGTTAATATTTTACATAAATTCCACCTATATCGGTGACCTAACAATGAAAACACTTGTTAAGATTTTTCGTAAACCCCGCCTATAACGGTGACTTAACAATGAAAACCACTTATTAAGATTTTTTGTAAACTCCACCTATAACGGTGACTTAACAATGAAAACACTTGTTAAGATTTTTTGTAAACTCATTATTCTGTGTCACTTTTTAAGGATGGGAGCCCATGCTAGTCGAATGACAAACTGAGTGTGGTCCTTCGTTTGTTTCCATAAATGACCAACTTCTTCGGACGAGTCAAGACATAACGATCGTGGTTCAACTACCGACCAATTTGATAAAGTTTTTTGGAATATAATACACCTCTGTATAAGACTTATCTCAATACTTGCAAATTTATCGTAATATGATGTTATATCTGAAGGATGACTATGACTTTGTCAATTTCTGAGTGACAACTAATTAACCCGTTTAAACTCTTTGCAAAAGAAACTGAAAAAGCTTTTGTAATGTCCTGCTTGGATGTTACTATACTCTAAAGGTTCATCAATCTAACCTTATTGTGGAGGATGTCGAAGAATATTTAAACTAAAAAGCTACATTACATCATAATATCCATTTTCCCCCTTTATTTTATTTTATCTCAAGATAAAATAAAATAAATTACATATACCATTTACATTCCCCACCTGAAAAAATGAAAGAAACCTAGTCATTACATTTCTTTTGGGGGTATATCGCAAACTATCATATCTTGTAACAATGGCTTGATGTTAGCATCGCTCAATATGTTCTCATTCAGAAGCCTCGGCAAAATCATATCTTTCTGACATAATAACATCATATTGCAAGTGGTTAGTAAAACTCAGGAAATATCCAAGTACAATTCTCATCATGCCCCCTTTATTTTATTTTATTTTATTTGGCACAAACGATGATTCACTATGCTTCCTCTATCTAAAAAAAATATGCCCCATTTAATGATTTTAAAGCTTCTCAACTCATCAGCATAACTCATGAATTTATCATATCAATTTGGGTAGTACCAAATGGAAATACATATATCAAAATAAATTCTTTCTCCTAGTGAAAGAAAATCAAGTATTCACGCGTTCTTTCTCTTGGGATGTTTGAAACAAAGATAAAATACTATCGCAAGGACATACATACATACATATATATATATATATATATCCTATTCATCTCACAAGCGTATTCAATTGATTATGGCCAACGTATTTCTGATTTGCATAATCCAGGTGTCATATACTTTCATGTTTTTTGTAAATTCTCTTTTCCAAAATCATTTGATAAACAGTCATGTATATCAATAATCAACAAAATTTTATACCGTGCTTCATAGTCCATAAAATACATATACATTTAGATATTCAGCCTCATCTCATCTATATTTTCTCATATAAAATATTAAAAAAAATCTTACTTATTCGAAAACTTTTTAAAGTAAGTCTTTTATGAGAAAATACTAGTATCGTTATCAAAAGAATCCTTAAATGAAGGATGCTACAAAAAAATTTAAAATGATTTATTAAAATTTCTAGAAACTCCAAGCTATTATCCCTCTATTTTTTTTATCACCATAAAAATAAAATAAACGCATTCATATTCAAGAAACACATTCAAAAATATTCATAATACTCTAATTTTAATTTGGTGGCAGGTGTGATTAGGGAATTTTATTTCCAATAAGTGCCATGTCCGAGGAACTGCAAAGACTTTTAATTTAAGATGTGTCAACTGAGATTCCAACATGTAAACTCAAATAATAATCACCAGTGTGTAATATAAAGTATCCAAGGCGTTATGCTCAATTCATGCCAATTTACTTTTGTCGTCACATTTATTTTGTGAGCATTATTCAACATAAAAATATACCATTTTTTTCATTTTTGGTGCAAGGGACCATAAAGAGGGACAAGAGATCAAGAACATGATTTGGTCATTGACCATACTCATGGTCAAGTTCCAGCAAGGGATTTTCGATGAACCTCAAAATGCAAAAAAAAAGTTAGATTCATCCAATGCAAAATCATAAAACAATGGATCTCAAAATTTTATGCCGAATCAGGAAGAAGGTCACTCAAATGATGATCCAGTTTCGAGTTTCTTCAAAAAGGTTCTTCAATTTGAGGTGGACTAAGGTTTAAATATATGGTTGGTCATTTCCAAAAATCACAGTCGTAATTTCACCCGGTTTGAATCTGAGTTTAGTCGATAAATTAACTCCAGAGGTTCGTTAACTTTTGATTTCTGGTGAGTCGATTTTCAAATCCCTTTGGTGGATCGGACTCAATGGTGACTTGATTTGACCTTTCCTCCCAAAATGTTTGGTGAATAGGTTTCGTAAACCTAGGGCGATTCAGTTTCATACCCAGATGTAAACTCGCATTATATTGAAGCGAAGTCCGTTGGTTATGGGTTGAATCTGTTTGCTCCAGCCGTTTCGAACGGTGAATTAGTGTGTACCCATTTGAGGTGAATCGATTCTAGTACTCTCTTGAGTCAGCTTAGAGTTTATTTTCGCGAAGTTTAATATATCAAAATGTGAGGGATCTTAGATGTGGTCTTTCAATTTTTCAAAAAATCTCAGGTGTGACTGGGTTTTGAGTTTCTTCGAACGAATCTCTTAGAACAGGTGCTACAGTTCAGTCGAGCTTCATCGTGAAGAGGTTCATTGGAGCAAAGATCCGTCAGTTTCTACTTGAGGTAACGTTCTTCGGAGCAAGGATATGGGAAACCTCAAAGGTTACTCGGTTTGTGACTCCAAAATGTATAAATCACTAGCGAGAATATTTCAAAGATATATCTTTATCAATTGATAGTGTACTGTTGTTGAAGTTTCACACGGTATGGAAAATCTATTATGCTGTTGTACTCAAGTTATAAAGGTTTATCCATAACTGTAATGCACATTTTATAATCAATCTTTGATAGCCACACACAGGCCTACTCAAGTGGCCTAACCTATTGATGTATTGTACGACCATGTGATTTTGAAAATATTCAGTATATCATAATGTAAAATATTATCAACTTGCACTATTTTACTATTTACTCACAACAAGACATGACTTATTTTCTTTTAGTCAATACTTTCTACCTTTTAGGCTGTTTAGTTACGAAACACAATTAAATTGTTGGAGTGCATCAATTAATTTAATCGAGGTACATCATTATCTTTTTAAGAATGTCTCTTCATGAAAGCCCTTTTTTTCATTGAGTCACCTCATTGTAAATAGTTCAGGCCAAATGATCATCCAAATGTAGAGACAATTTGAGGCCCATTGGCGCATAACAATTGCATCATGTTAGCATTCATACTTCAAATGATAAATTTCTTTTCAGCCTCTCTCATGTGCAAAAACAAATATACATGAGTTTGAATAGTTTCATCAATAAAAAATTTACGCAAACACATATTATTCGACCTCTTATATAAATATTAATGTCTAGAGCATACTTTCAAAACAGACATCTCAACTAATATTTACATATAAATATATCATAGTTTTTTATATATAAAGCATGATAAATAATAAGATAGAAGTATTGGATTCCTAATCTGAAATGGAGTTGAACATTTCTCTGGTGAATGTTAGAGCAGAATGTTTCTTTGTCAACCGCTTTCCTCTATCTTCGTCCACTTTTTCGATCACGAATGAGGTGTTACACGATAAAAATCGTGAATACCTCCCCAGCAGAGTCGTCAAATGTAAGAGGGTAATTTAAATATGGGGAAATATCGGATTTTTGTACGTGTTTGACTTGAGAAACTTCGATTGTACCTACGTATTCGTTATACTCAAAATCAAAGTCAGCGTAGTTCATGGGTTCTTACTATTCGCCGGAAAACTCATTGTGGTGGTTTTTCGGAGAGGTGGGAGGTGTTAAAACTCATCTCAAAACTCTTTTCCAAAACTCTTTTCTCAAACTCTCTAAAAACTCATAAGAAAAGAAAATGACTCTTCTACTCCCAAGAAGATCTGTTTAAAATGTATGGTGGTGAGGCTTATTTATAGAAAAAACCAACCCAAGTGGGTCGCCACATGTCAAATAACCTGTGGTGATACATGTCCTATTTTAAGTGGCATGTGTCCCATAACATATATAAAACCCTCAATACTAGAATATTATCTAGTTAATGCATTAGTAATATAAAAATACGCATGATATGTTAGACGCGCATAATAATACCTCAGTCGCATGAACATAGGGACTTTGTCAATATTAATAATCTTTAATATCATTTAATAATTTAATAATAGGCTTATCATTAAGCCCCTGCTACAGCACACACACACGCGACAAATTAAGACTTGAGAATATAAATTTATGGTGATTAGTTTTAGAAAGGTTTAAATTATATAATTTTTAGGTATTTTGAATTTTGTTTGAGTCAAAATCGAATTTTGTGGTTATATTCACTGCGAACCCTCACGAGACAAAACTCGTCCTACTAGGGTAACCTAGGGGTTTAAAGTCTTGTGCATACACTAAATACAATCGCTTGCTCGCAAAAGAGGTATTCTATCTTAATAAATTGATTTTCAAGAGTTGAGACTAGTTTTGATTCTTTTACATTGCTCGGGACGATCAAAGTTCTATGTTAGGGGGTTTGATTAGGCATAAAGTCTTTAGATTTATCCCCTTAATTTAGAGGCTTTTATCACCTCTTAACATGTAAAACGCATCGATTTATATCATATTCGTGCTACTGACATTTCCTATATAGTGCATCGAGTTTCGTTTATTCTTTATGCTTTTTACAAGTATTTTATACAAGTGAAGAGAAGAGGAAACTCAAAATCGAGAAACCAAGGAAGGAAGTCAGAGGTTAAAAGAGAAACTTTACAATTTAGAGTTCGAACGAGGAACCAAAATGAAAGTTGAAGACCTCGAGTCTACAAGCACATAGGAAGAAATGTCATCCAAATTCGAGTCCCGTATCAAAGTTATGAAGTTTAAAAAATGAGAGAACTTCACAACAAAGAACAGAAAGAAAAGGATATCAGGACCAATCCGGTGTAAGCCAAGAGCGAACCGATCAAGTGAAGGCAAAGTTTCTGTCAAGGGTGGACCGATCTGGTTATTCCCAAAAATGAACCGGCCCAGATTTATTAAAGTTCCTGAATAAAGTAAACTACCAAACCGATTTGGTTTCAAGCAAAAACGAACCGATCTAGTATATACCGGACCAAAACGATAGACCAGGCTAGACCGGTCAAGGTGGAGAATTTATGATTTATATTTTTCAAATATAGAGTTGTATCTAGCTCAAACTCTTGTAATTTCGTAGAGTATTTATTCCAACTAATACCCAGACTTTAGGGAGTTCTCTTTTTAATAGTTTTAGAGGACCTTTGCAACTAAGAACCCTAGGATTTAATTTCTTTAACAATTATTCAGTTTTAAGCATTAATCTAGAATTTTCTTTATTCCATGTATTGTTTCCTTTCTGATTTTAATTTCTTTTACATTATTGTCTGATTATTCATAAAACTAGGTTGCAATTCTTATTTAAAAGTTTATTCCCAGTTTTTCATGTAGTTATGAATTCATGCATAATAGATTTTTTGTTCATGCTTAGTTTAATTATGTCCAGATAAATTTCCAAGGGTTGGGATGCATGAACCCGACATGATGTACTTTACATGAATAGAAAATAAGTTTTGAATTAAATTTTGATCGAATCGTGTTATGTAGTGATCACAATGATCGTAGGTCTTTTAACCTCGTTTGCCCTAGGAAACTGGGGTGTTTAAGGATGCGATGTGCATGTTGGTTATTCAACACCGCTTTATTTTTGCCTTTGATTACGTATGATGTGGGCTAGTACCTTCATATATGTAATTCTTATGATTACTAAAGACTAGGTTTGATCAACTCCCTAATTCAAAAGCTAGTATTTTATCCCGTAAATCTACAAGGGTATGGGGTATTGTATCCTAACCTACTTTTTCTTCATTCATATTTAATTAATTAGAATAGTTTTGTTCCTGTGCATGTAGCGTAGTCAGTAATTTAAATTCCAATTTCATTTAGATGATAGAGTTTAGTTCCAAAATTAATTATCTTTTACTTTATTTTCTCGAATCAATTTAGGGTTAGTCTTCTATTCCTTTGTCGTTACGAGCATTCGTCCTAGTTCCCTGTGGATACAATCTCATCTTATCGGGTTTATTACTTAAGCGACAGGCTTGCACTTGAGCCTAAATAAGCACGCACTTTAGACACTTTTATGGCCGCGTGAGTGGTCCACTGAGATCTATGGTTGTACCCATTTGAAAGGTTGATGAATATTTTTAAAGAGTATGTTAAGAGGTACGTTGAAGGATCTATTGTGGAGGAATACATTACTAAGGAGTCATACATGTTCACTACGGAATATATGCTTGACCGTAACATTTTAGATGATGGAGATAAGTTCATCGATGAGGGTGGTCAAGTTAGGGGTAAACTAGTTAAACAGACAAGTTTACAATATGTGCAAGTGGCTTGTTATATGTTTGAAACCCATGAAGATGTCGACGAATGGAGGGAGTAAGTTCGTGTTGTAATCTTACTTCATGTTGTTATCATATATACTTGATTACCCTATTGATAAATTTTGTCATTCAATGTAAAAGATATAATGCAATTGGGAACAACAAAAATCGAATGATGATTTCACATTTAGACAATGAATTTAGAGTTTAGGTGTCACAGGAGGTAATTAGTACATCAAAATTCCCTTATTAATTGATAAATAATTGCAAGCTTTAAAACGTATTTAATTAACTTATGTAATCCATAATTTCAGTTGTTAAGATTGGTGTTGCAATGCTAAGTCTTGCTCGTCTCGCCACTGGACCCAATTTCATGACACACGAGTATAATAATTATCGACCGAATAGTTTTATATTCTCATTGAGGTTGTACGAGAAAAATACATTGTTACAAAACAATGAAATTTTATACAAGACTCTTATGCATTTCAGAGTGAGTGCTAAAGATAAAAACATCGTTGAAGCATAAATGACTTACTATGATTTAATTAAAAACATTATATATATATATATATATATATATATATATATATATTAAACAGGTTTTGTTTTACTATGATCGGGTAAGAGTTGAGGAAAAAAAATTCTTGTAAAGTCGATTCGGGTATTTTTTGAAGATGGTAGACTTGTCCAATTTAAAGCGCAAGGAGCATATGAATGTTGTGTAGTTTATTTATGCACGTGAAAATCTCAAGCCAGTGTTTTACTCGGACTATATTAATAATGAGTCATGGTTAGTCATATTGCACACACCAAAGCATCTAACTAGTAGCGCGGATGACCTAGCTTCCCCTACTGAATATCAGTCCATTTTGGATGACAACCTGATCTTGAAATACATTTCAAGATACTTTAAATGAGTAGAGTTATTTGGGTTGTAAAATACATTGAGGATTATAATTTGTAATATCTAATTTGTAAAATGTAGTTTGAAACAATCTCAAACATTAATTTATTGGTCATTAACTCTAATGTTGGTTGTAATATTACAATAGTCATGTGAATATTTCCATTTGATTATTACATCCCGATTAAGTAACTCCATTTGATTCACTAATGAAGATAATCGGGTGGAATAGTTTTGTGTTATTTAAATTTCGTATCCTAAACTTGAGTATTTCCATTTTATTTATGTTATATATTATGCTACTAATGCTTATTTTTTTCAAAATATGACTTCATCAAACTACCAGACCATGGGAAAAACAGAGAGTGACGAGGTATCTTTAAACAATAAGCCCATCAAGTTCTAAAAGTATAGGAGCGTAAATGAAAACAAGAATATTCTACATATGAGGGTGTTAGAGTTACTGAGCGAAGATGGATACTATAACACTACTATCTTTGGAAAGATTCTCACCACTCAGATCTTGACCGTACAATCTTATGTCTTTTTCCTTAGGCACCCATCCTTCATTTAGATACCTTTGAATGGGGATCGTTCACCCTCACGCTCATACCTTAAGTGCACAAATGCTAGTTAAAGGTTTTTCTTCTTTACGGGATGCCAACTGATGAGTGTGTCCACTCTGGAGTTGTGTTCTTGAGGAACGTGTTGAATAACAAATCTCTATGACATTAAAGTTGGACCTGAAAAAATGCTCTCGAAAAGAGAACTAGACATGAAAATAAAAATATTATTATTAAAAAAATAAAAATAAATCCCACGACCTCTCGTTGTTGTCAGAGAGAGAGAGAGAGAAAGAGAGAGGAAGCCTGCAAAAAAGGAAAATAGGTTGGTTGGGTGTGTTTGAGTTAGGTCAGTAATAAGTTATTCACTTATGCATTAGATCCAAATTGTCTATTAACTAAATGGGTTTAAACGGATAGGGTTAGGATGGGTATGGATTCCCAAGAGGTTGAGGAAAACTCACCCATTAATTAAATGGGCTTATCTCTCTGACGAAATAAGTTTCTCTCTAAAATTCTAACACTAACAGCTTCTCTAAAAAAAATGATCTCTTGAAAGCAAATATTTTTCTCTAGAAAATTTCCTTTTTATATTAATAGTGTCTTACGCTATCAAAAAAACATCTATCAACCTCGTTCTCTCAATAAAAATGTCTCACCACTAATTTTCTAATATGTCTTTCCATATAATTCTAACACAAAATACTCGCTCAAAAAAAATTTCCCTCCAATTAATTAAATTATATATATATATATATATATATATATATATATATATATATATATATATATATCCCTAAAATTATAATATATTTCTCTATTTAAAATTGTAATCTCTTTCTCTCGCTTAAAAAGTTTGTTTCTATAAAACGCTGCATCTTTTTCGTTAGTTAGGTTGCCATTGGAGAAACATTTTATCCCATAATCACTCAATAAAGATAAGGATATTTTTACTTTGTCCCCTAAGATAATGTCGTGATTTGGAATTTTAAAGGGGCGGGCTTGATTCGGATGGTGCCCTCCCCGCCCCCGTTACCGCGCCTAAACCCCGACCCTGACCCCGATTACCTCGCCCCCGCCCCCTTTATAAAACCCGCAGGGGCCCTGAACCCGCCCCCAACATTTTATGTGATATTTTTAAACTTATTTTATATACGTATTTTGTTAATAAACTAATTTGTAAATATACATTTCATCAATAAAAATAATAAAACTATAAATAAATATGTAAAATGTGCTATAAGAAATGTATAAATTAAAAAAAAATGTATACATTCCAAAAGAATGTAAACTAATTTGTATACATTCCAAAAATGTTTTATAAGAAATGTATGCATTCAAAAAATTTGTATACATTCCAAAAAGTGAAAACTAATTTGTATACATTCCAAAAAAATTGTTTTATAAGAAATGTATACATTCCAAAAAATGTAAACTAATTTGTATAAATTCAAAAAAAAAATTCTATAAAAAATTTAAACTAACTGATATACAATCCAAGGAAAATGTAAACTAACCGTTTCAGATCTGAAAATTAGTAAAGTTCACAGTGTGACTCGAGTGGAGGCCAGCGGTAGAGAGAAGAGCAACAGAGGGGAGAAAATACGAGAGCGACGGAGAACAAATTCGTGAGGGCTCTGATCGCGGTGGAAAGATGAAAAATGTAAGGTTAGGTCTAAATACAACATTATTTAAGTGTTAACATTAATAAAAAAAATATAAAAATAATTATTTACTAGTGAATTATCTTCAAAATATACAAAGTAGGAAAATATCGACTAATAATTCACCATTTATGCAGTTAAATAACATCGTACACACATATTCATAATTTTTTGTAAGCACAAACTATTGTTGCAAGTAAAAATAAATTGCTAAGAGGGTGACTGGGAAAAGTCTTCTCCGAGAAGAAATCAGTTGGAGGAAAAAATCGTGATCTCTTTGGTTAAGAGAGGGAGATAAGAACACTAAATTATTTCACAAGCTAGCTAATGCGCATCGACGAGTTAACCATATTGGGAAAATTTCAGTGTGTGGGGGGGGGGGGGGGGTGAGTTTGAAGAGGTCAGCGAGGTGAGGGGTGCATTTTTTAATTCTATGAGGATTGGTTATGTGAGGAGGAAAAGTGTTTGCCTTCTCTTGATGGAGACGAGTTGGGAACCATTTCGGGGGAAGATGCTGAGATGCTGGAGGGGCAGTTCATAGAGGAGGAGATCGTAAAAGTGTTGAGTTCGATGAGTGCTGATAAGGAACCTAGCCCAGCCGAATTCACAATGTCCATCTTTTGATATTGTTGGGAAGTTGTAATAGAGTATCGGATGGATTTCTTTAGCTAGTTCCATGATAGAGGTTACTTTCTGAGGAGTCTGAATGCGACGTTCATAACTTTGATTGCCAAGAAAGGGGGGGTCTATCGATGTTCGAGATTTCAGGCCAATTCGTCTGATTAGGAGTGCATATAAGCTTTTTGTTGAGTTGTTATCGATCAGGCACATGAAGGTCATTAATCCTTTAATCTTTGAATCACAAAATGCCTTCGTCGGTGGAAGGCAAATCCTCGATGTTGTTCTTGAGGCTAAGGGGTGTGTGGAATCTAAGCTAAGAAGTGGGGAGCCAAGTAAGATGTGAAAATTAGATATTCAAAAATCTTATTATTATGTCAACTAGAGTTTTTTTTTATACATGATGAGGAGGATGGGGTTCGGAGATAGGTGGTGATGTTTGATCAAAAGGTACTTTTCTATTGTCAGGTTCTCTATTCTAATTAATGGGATTTTAGAGGGATTTTTCTCCGGCTCTCGGGGGCTTTGGTAAGGAGATACGTTGTCTCATTTTATGTTCATATTGATGATGGAGACATTCATTCGGATGTTAGGACGCGTGGTGGAGGAATGATCGATCAACGGTTTTGTGATTGGGCACCACTTGAATGTGAACTCAATCATGATATCAAACCTCCTATTTTTTGATGTCACTATTGTCTTCTGTAATGCAAAAGACATCCAGGTGCAAGCATTATTGTTACTCCTTACTTGTTTTAAGGAGGTTTCGAGTATTCGTATTAATGTGGGGAAATGTGAGATGATTCGGATAGGGAGAGATAGGAACATGGAGGGTGTAGCAGAGACTCTTGGTTGTAGGATAGGAACGCTTCCATTTTCTTATCTCGGATTACCATTAGGGGATAAGTTTAACATAAAGGATATCTGGGATCCAGTTATGAAGATAATGAGAAGTAGGTTGGAAGGTTGGAAGAATTTTTATCTATCGAAAGGGAGGAGGTTGTCTTTGAGAAAAAGTATATTATCGAGTCTGCCCACTTACTTCTCGTCAATACTGCCATTACCGCGTACTGTATATAAGAATATGAATAAGTTGATGAGATACTTTTTGTGGATAGGTAATGAGTACATATTCAAGTACTGTCTATTAGGATGGGAGGATGTTTACAAATAGATCAAGTAGGGGGGAGCAGGAGTGCAAAAAATAGAGTTATTTAACAAAGCACTCTTAGGTAAGTGGATGTCGAGATTTCCTAATGACGAGCATGGATTATGGAGGAGAACAATGGTAACTACTTGGGGGTGTATGCATCTAGGGTGGGGGTCGGGAGTGGGGCATTTTTCCCACGGGGTGGGGTTCTAGAAGCACATTCAAAGGAGTGGAAGGACTTTTTTAGACACTCAGAGTTTCACTTGGGGAGATTAACAGGATTAGGTTTTGGACGTACAAATGAGGCTAGAACGGCTCTCTTTAGGATTAGTTGCCCAGTAGGTTCAGCTTAGGTGGGGATAAATATAGTCCAGTTTTAGATCATATGATGATTTTTGGGGATCAAGTGGAGTGGAATCCTAGGTTCATAAAACAGTTATGCGATTGGAATTTTGAGGAGGCTCATGATTTTTTTTATTTGTTAGGATCGACCCCGCGACTGATGAATTGGGATGGGGATCTAAGATGGCAGGCAGGCAGCAAAGTGGTCTTCATAGTAAGAGAGTATTATTCTATATTGAGAGGAAATGGGAACCAAAGATATCACTTCCCATGGAAAAAAATATGGAAGTCAAAGGCACCACCGAAAGTTATTTTATTTGTCTGGACTGCGACGAGACAGGCTATTTTGGCATCAAACAGCCTGTAGAAGATAAGACGGCTAATGGCTAGTCGTTGATGGTTGTGTAAAGAGGCGAAGAGATGACTAATAATGTGTTGTTGCATTGTTGGGTGACGATAGGTCTGTGGGATGTCTTCTTATCTCTAAGCAGGATTGCATGGGTAATGCCTAAGTCGGTGAGGGAATTATTAGTGACATGGAAACCGCCTAAGGGTTGGAAGGGGGTAAAAAAGATGTGGCGTCTGGTCCCACATTGTTGTTTTTTACGATATGGAAAGAGAGAAACTCAAGATGTTTTTAAGTTAGGAAGATTGCTCCATTTAGATCACGTGACATTTTTTCAGAGTACCTTACTGAGATGGTATAAGGAGAGTCAACCGCTTCTCTACCTATTTTTATGGAATTTATAAAGAATTGCAAACAGTCTTCTATCTATAGTTGTGCTTCTTATGAAGGCTAGGTTTAGGTTTATGTTTTTGGTTATAATGTATACTCCATGTATAAGGGTTCATCTCCTTTAGTGGTTGGTTTTCATAATGCATTTAATTATCAAAATAAATTGCTGCAATTATTGTCCCCCCCCCCCCCCCCCATTAAGACCAGTTTGCCAAAATAAAGAGCGAAAAATGTTCTTCCAGGTTCATAAAAGTATGATAAAGGAGAGTTTTGAAAAGTTTATGGAATAAGATATTTGTAAGATCCGTGATTATTATAAATTTTAGTAAATCTTATAGAGGTGTCTAAATCATCTAACTTCAAAATGAGTATAGGTAATTACCGTAAGATTTCAATCATGTATGTAGTATGAACATTGTAAATACATATGAAAGATTTGGGGAAATTGGAATTTAAACAACCAACCATAATACCTCTAAAAGATTTGGTGGCACCATTAGTAAGCGATTTGGTGGCACCATTAGTAAGCGGTTGTTGGGAAGGTTTGTAGTTAAAGTATTTGAATTTATGATGCAGATTAGGGAGAAGCACCAAGTCAGTCTTTTGTTTCGCATTTACTTTACAATGCACATCATTCACCACATATATTTTAGTTTACTTTATTTGTAGGATTTCTCTATTATTACTACATAATAAAAAAGCATTTTTCTCCAGTTAGTATTTAATTTTTCGATTTATTTTATGTTTATATATTTACATAAAGTGTGTTTGTTCAATAGATAGTCAGTTTTGGCAATTTTGGGAAATATAAAGATGTTGATGACCTTTCGAGGAGAATGAATTAAAGATTATCTGTTTTAGCAGGATTACTTATAAGTTGTTAGACATTAGTTTTTCAATCATCATTACTTGTTTGTACATGACTTGTAATTGTCAAATGTTCACAGTTGTCATGAAGAACTTATTTCCCTTTACTGGATCAACTGTCAATATCACCACACCTTCATTTTAGTTAATGTCTCTTAATTTAGTTATGATAATGGTTTGAAAGGAAATTCAATTACTGTACAATTTTTTATTGTTGAGATGTAATTCACGTATTAAAAAATATTTTAGTTGGGATGTGATTCATGTATTAAAAAATATTTTAATTTGAGTATGTTAATAAGATATTAAATGAATAATCATTTTTCTTACAAAATTTTACAATTTCAATGACATAGTTTAGGCATCGTAAAAGAGGATACTATAAGACATGCAACATGTCCAAAAAGTATTATTCACACATAAATTTATTCATAAAAGAGTATCAACGACACATAACTAGGAGTTTTGAAAGATTTTATGGAATGCACTTTTATGACTCGTTAGCTGTTATATAATAAAGTGTTTGTAAAAGACTTCTAGAATGTGTCGTGCAATTACTTTTACGATGGTACTAAAGTGTGGTGGACAAAGTATGTTACCTAAATTATATATATGACAATTGGTTGAATAGTCTTAAGGAATAATTTTAAGATGGCCAATCCTTAGATTAAACTGAAATCTTCTTGCAAAAAGTGTTGAAATAAGCATGGGGTCTTTTAATTATGTAGCATTTTAATGGATAATATCAATCAATGATCTCACGTGCAACGCATGTGTGCGCGAACTAGTAACTATAAAACGGAGAAATATAGTTAAGTTTTCTTCTCAACTATAGCTCGATGTGGATGCCTCTATATATCACTGACAGGCGCAATAACGTGTCCATGTGGCCATCTAGGTATTAATCTCCACATCATTTGTAACACTATGCCTTTAGACATCCCTCACATCTTCCCTCCACCTCTTCCACATAGAATATCAAGGATTTTCTTCATGCCATTATAAAACCCTTGATATTCTTTCCATCTACGTAAGGATGTCCAACATATCACCGATTACCCTTCATTGATCTACCGAAAATATCAACTTTTTTTATATTTTGTACCACTACTCCACCATCTTCTCTAAAATGCTCTTCACAAATTTATACCAAATTATTGAACGCCTGGGTAGGTAACCCATGGTAGGTAATATCACGTGTGATTTATTATGAATAAGTTATTTTACCGGCCTTTGCTATTCTAAAAATTGAAGAGGAGCGATAAGTTTTTCATCTTTAAGATGGATAATCTCCATAGATACAGTTCTTTTGGGGTTGAAAGTTCACATTCATCAATTCTATATTTCGTCAGCCATTTATTTTTTCCATGACTGGGTAGGTAACTCATGCGTGGAGCAACTAATACCAAGATCAACTAACCACCCATTTGAAAAACATAAGTATCTTTTCCTCCATTTATTGTCGGTGATCTTTACTATACTGCTGCCAGATGGATTTTGAACCACCTCAGACGGACAGACGAATTGGAAAAGGTAGTAGTTTCTTAATTATAAAGATCTCCACCATCTAAAATGTTGGATTCCATCAAAACCCACCATCATCTTTCTTGAAAAGGGAGCCATTTTTTTACTCAAAAATATTTTTATTTTTCAATATACAAAAAATACTTTGGTAGACCATATTGGATTTATTATGTAATATATTGTTCATCTTTATCATTAACATGTCTCATAGGCCATATCACTGGGGTTTTCTTTCATATTTAATTAATTTAATTGATCTTCAGCATACTTTCTGTTTTAATTTTGTTTGGTTGGTTTTTCATCAAGCACGGATATCAAAAGCAGCGTGTGGTTATTTGTGTTGTTTTGTTTTTATTTTTTTATGTTATTTTTTGCAACTTTAACATTTTGTGGAATCAAATGGTTGGATCGAAAGTAGTATGAAGTATCTTTAAACTGTGTAAAGATTTTTTTCACAATCTTAAAAACAATTATTTATTAGTGAATTATCTTCAAAATATACAAAGTAGGAAAATATCGACTAATAATTCCCCACATATATAGTTAAATAACATCATACACACATATTCATAATTTTTTGTAAGCACAAACTATTGTTGCGAGTAAAAATAAATTGCTAAGGGGGTGACTGGGAAAAGAATTCTCCGAGAAGAAATCAGTTGGAGGAAAAAATCGTGATGTCTTTGGTTAAGAGAGGGAGATAAGAACACTCAATTATTTCACAAGCTGGCTGATGCGCATCGACGAGTTAACCATATTGGGAAAATTTTCAGTGTGTGTGTGGGGGGGGGGGGGGGGTGAGTTTGAAGAGGTCAGCAAGGTGAGGGGGTGCATTTTTCAATTCTATGAGGATTTATTCAATGAGGAGGAAAAGTGTTTGCCTTCGCTTGATGGAGACGAGTTGGGAAGCATTTCGAGGGAAGATGCTGAGATGCTGGAGGGGCAGTTCATAGAGGAGGAGATCGTAAAAGTGTTGAGTTCGATGAGTGTTGATAAGGCACCTAGCCGAGCCGAATTCAAAATGGCTATCTTTCGATACTGTTGGGAAGTTTCAATAGAGGATGTGATGGATTTTTTTAGAGAGTTCTATGATAGAGGTTACTTTCTGAGGAGTCTGAATGCGACGTTGATAACTTTGATTGCCAAGAAAGGGGGGCCTATCGATGTTCGAGATTTCAGGCCAATTCATCTTGATTAAGAGTGCATATGAGCTTTATGTTAAGGTGTTACCGGTCAGGCACAGGAAGATCATTAACCCTTTAATATTTGAATTACAAAATGACTTCGTCGGTGGAAGGAAAATCCTCGATGTTGTTCTTGAGGCTAAGGAGTGTGTGGAATCTAAGCTAAGGAGTGGGGAGCCAAGTAAGATGTGAAAATTAGATATTCAGAAATCTTATTACCATGTCAACTAGAGTTTTCTTTTATACATGATGAGAAGGATGGGGTTCAGAGATAGGTGTTGAAGTTTGATCAAGAGGTGCATTTCTATTGTCAGGTTCTCTGTTCTGATGAATGGGGTTTTAAATGGATTTTTCTCCATCTCTCGAGGGCTTTCGTAGAGAGATATGTTGTCTCATTTTATGTTCATATTGATGATGGATACATTCATTCGGATGTTAGGACATGTGGTGGAGGCAGGATCGATCAACAGTTTTGTGATTGGGCACTTGAATGTGAACTCAATCATGATATCAAACCTCCTATATGTCGATGTCACTATTGTCTTCTGTAATGCAAAAGAGGTCCAGGTGGAAGCATTATTATTACTCCTTATTTTCTTTAAGGAGGTTTTCGGCATTCGTATTAATGTGGGGAAATGTGAGATGATTCATATAGGGAGATAAAGGAACATAAAGGGTGTAGCCGAGACTCTTGGTTATAGGATAGGCACGCTTCCCTGTTCTTATCTTGGATTACCATTAGGGGATGAGTTGAAGATAAAGGATATCTGGGATACAGTTCTGAAGAGAATGAGAAGTAGGTTGGCAAGTTGGAAGAATCTTTATCTATCGAAAGGGAGGAGGTTGACTTTGAGAAAAAGTATATTATCGAGTCTGCCCACTTACTTCTCGTCAATCCTGCCATTACCATGTACTGTATATAAGAATATGAAGAAGTTAATGAGATACTTTTTGTGGATAAGTAATGGGTATAGATTCAAGTACTGTCTAGTGGGATGGGAGGATGTTTACAAATTGATCAAATAGGGGGAGCAGGAGTGCAAAAAAAAAAGTTATTTAACAAAGCACTATTAGGTAAGTGGATGTCGAGATTTCCTCATGACGAGCATGGACTATGTAGGAGAGTCATGGTATCTACATGGGGTGTATGCATCTAGGGTGGGGGTCGGGAGTGGGGCATTTTTCCCATAGGGTGGGGTTCTAAAAGCACATTCAAAGGTGTGGGAGGACTTTTTTAGGCACATAGAGTTTCACTTGGGGAGATTAATAGGATTAAGTTTTAGAAGGACGAATGGGGTTAAAATGGCGATCTTTAGGATCAGTTTCCCAATATGTTCAGCTTAGGTGTGGATAAATATAGTCCAATTTTAGATCATATGATGATTTTTAGGGATCAAGTGGAGTGGAGCCCTAAGTTCATAAAAGAGTTATGGGATTGGAATTTTGAGGAGGCTCGAGATTTTTTTTATTGGTTAGGATCAGCCCCGTGACTGATGAATGGGGATGGAAATCTAAGATGGGAGGCAGGTAGCAAAGTGGTCTTCACAGTAAGAGGGTATTATTCCATATTTGGAGGAAATAGGAACCAAAGATATCACTTCCCATGGAAAAAAATATGGAAGTCAAAGGCACCACCAAAAGTTATTTTCTTTGTTAGGACTGCGACGAGACAAGCTATTTTGAAATCAAACAGCCTGTAGAAGAGAATACGGCTAAAGTCTAGTCATTGATGGTTGTGTAAAGAGGCGAAAAGATGACTAATCATGTGTCGTTGCGTTGTTGGGTGATGATAGGTCTGTGGGATGTCTTGTTATCTCTAAGAAGGATTGCATGCGTAATGCTTAAGTCGGTGAGGGAATTATTAGTGACTTAGAAACCACCTAAGGGTTGGAAGGGGGTAAAAAAATTGTGGCATCTACTCCCACATTTTTTCTTTTGGACGATATGGCAGGAGAGAAACTCAAGATGTTTTTAAGGTAGGAAGATTGCGCCATTTAGATCACGTTACGTTTTTTCAGAGTACCTTACCGAGATGGTATAAGGAGAGTCAACCGCTTCTCCACCTATTTTTATGGACTTTATGAAGAATTGCAAACGGTCTTGTATCTATAGTTGTGTTTCTGATGAAGGCTAGGTTTAGGTTTATATTTTTGGTTATAATGTGTACTCCATGTATAAGGGTTCATCTCCTTTAGTGGTTGGTTTTTATAATACATTTAATTATCAAAATAAATTGCTACAATTGTTGTTTCACCCCCCCCCCCCCCCCCCCCATTAAGATCAATTTTCCAAAATAAAGAGCGAAAAATGTTCTTCTAGGTTCATAAAAGTATGATAAAGGAGAGTTTTGAAATGTTTATGGAATACGATATTTGTAAGATCCATGATTATTATAAATTTTAGTAAATCTTATAGAGGTGTCTAAATCATCTTACTTCAAAATGAGTATAGGTATTTGTCGTAAGATTTCAATCATGTATGTAGCATGAACATTGTAAATACATATGAAAGATTTTGAGGAAATTGGAATTTAAACAACCAACCATAATACCAATAAGTGATTTGGTGGCACCATTAGTAAGCGATTTTTAGGAAGGTTTTTAGTTAAAGTATTTGAATTTATGATGCAGATTAGGGAGAAGCACCAAGCCAGTCTTTTGTTTTGCATTTACTTTACAATGCACATCATTCACCACATATATTTTAGTTACTTTATTTGTAGGATTTCTTGATTATTACTACATAATAAAAAAGCAATTTTCTCTAATTAGTATTTAATTTTTTGATTTTATTTTATGATTATTTATTTACTTAAAGTGAGTTTGTTGAACAGATACTCAATTTTGGGAAATATAAAGATGTTGACAACCTTTCGAGGAGAATGAATTAATGATTATCTGTTTTAGCAGGATTACTTATAAGTTGTTAGACATTAGTTTTTCAATCATCATTACTTGTTTGTACGTGTCTTGTAATTCTCAAATGTTCATGATTGTCATGAAGAACTTATTTCCCTTTACTGGATCCACTATCAATATCACCACACCTTCGTTTTAGTTAATGTCTTTTTATTTAGTTATGATAATGGTTTGTAAGGAAATTCAATTACTGTACAATTGTTGATTGTTGGGATTTAATTCATGTATCAAAAAATATTTTAATTTGAGTATGTTAATAGGATATTAAATGAATAATCATTTTTCTTACAAAATTTTACAATTTCAATGACATAGTTTAGGCATCATAAAAGAGGATACTATAAGACATGCAACATGTCCAAAAAGTATTATTCACACATAAATTTATTCATAAAAGAGTATCAACGACACATAACTAGTAGTTTTGAAAGATTTTATGGAATGCACTTTTATGAGTCATTAGATGTTATTTAATAAAGTGTTTGTAAAAGATTTCTAGAATGTGTCGTGCAAATACTTTTACGACGGTTCTAAAGTGTGGTGGACAAAGCATGGTACCTAAATTATATATATAACAATTGGTTGAATAGTCTTAAGGAATAATTTTAAGATGGCCAATCCTTAGATTAAACTGAAATCTTCTTGCAAAAAGTGTTGAAATAAGCATGGGGTCTTTTAATTATGTAGCATTTTAGTGGATAATATCAAACAATGATCTCACGTGCAACGCATGTGTTCGCGAACTAGTAACTATAAAACGGAGAAATATAGTTAAGTTTTCTTCTCAACTATAGCTCGACGTGGCTACCTTTATATATCACTGACAGGCGCAATAACGTGTCCATGTGGCCATCTAGGTATTGATCTCCACATCATTTGTTACAGTATGCCTTTAGACATCCCTCACATCTTCCCTCCACCTTTTCCACATAGAATATCAAGGATTTTCTTCATGCCATTACAAAACCCTTGATATTCTTTCCATCTATGTAAGGATGTCCAACATATCACCGATTACCCTGTGACACCCCGACTAATTAAATACCGGGTAGATACTACTTTATTAAATTAATACAAAATGCCAAGTTGGTCCAGTTAATAGCATCACTGTCGAAAACATTTAAATGAGTACTAACCACCTAGTATTTAAAAAGTAAGTTGCCAAATTTTAAGTTAAGTCTGATTAACATGCAATAAAAGGATAATGGAAGAACAACATAAATCCATTCACCATAACGAAGTAATGAAATAACCAACAATAGTAATACGTCCGGAGGAAAACTCCTCACAACAATCCCACAACTGAAAATAATAAGACAAGTCTGAATTCTGAATTAAGTACATGCCCGAAGTCTGAATAACTGAAATAAATGAAATGCCTCTAAAAGAAATGGGCGACAGGCCCTACAACTGATAAATACTGAGTATAGAGTCAAGATAGATGAAGCGTCTATAATCAATGTCCTGTAACTTCTACAAACCGCTACAGCTCGTCACCTGAATGAGGATCCTAAGCATGGTGTCCTTGTGGCTGGGCACCTAAAAATGGTTTTTACAAAAAGATAGATTTGAAAGCAAACGGGTCAGAGCCCGAATGTGGAGAGTATTTTAAAAACAGCAAGTTCTTTAATAATAATTAAAACAATGAATGCAAGATACATGTTAGGACGTGCTCTCACATGAAATACTCACCTCTCGTCTAACTGTGCACTCCTAACGTTCCTGTACCCATTCATGTGTTTTCTCATAACTATCTAATTCCAAAGAGTTTCTAACACTTCTACTCGGTTCACGTTTACTTTCCAACCTTAACAATTAAATAGAGAGTTCTACTTTAATTCTCGGATTCCCAATTATTAACAAAACCATTTATTGATATCCGTCCCCTTTTATCTTTTCATAATATTACAAGTACCATACCCACAATTTAACATAGCAATTTCCTTTTCATTTAACCGTATATTATTCACATCATAAATATACAATACAAGCACCCAAAGGCTAAGCTGCGGTGCACACATACTCTGCTATCCATCCCGGTACATCACGTACATAAGGATCACAAATTCCGAATATCTCAGGAATTGTTTGAATAAGCACCACACACAAAAATGGAGGCGAACATAATTCAACATATCCATGGTCACGTACATACCTACGCTCCATAGTCAGCTGGCTTATTAACTCACAAATAAGTCGTTCTCTTGAACTATGTCCTCGAGGTACCAATCTAAATCCGGGCAACACAAGGATAAGAAGGCCCTAAGCGAACGTAACCTCCCGTGATAGCAAGTATGGTAGGTATATCATACATATACTAAGCATTCACACATCTTAGATAATTCAGTATTAATAAAGGTATACTCTACATCCTTATACCATTATTCCAAATTTGTATATTTTACGTCTCCCGATAATATAAAAGTTAAACTGTCGACACGTCTCACGTCGTAGTTTCTTATACTTAAAACCTATCTAAAATAGATTATTAAGTTCCTATTATTCCCACGTATAACATCTTTATTCCTAAGGTCCTTACTTCTGCCCCAAACCTCATTTCATCAAATTATTCAAATTTACACTATTAACCCAAATATTAACTCACTTATCGAATTTCATTAGTTTAGAATAATTCCTCAAATTGAATTCTAATTAAGGTCCAAATTTCATAACCATGCCTACTGGTCTTCCTTAAGGTTAAGGGTATTCATATGGTCTCCAACAATATTATTCAAGGGTTAACATCATTAAAATTTAAATAGGGAAGAACTTTACTCATTCTGGGAAGGTCGATCGATCGATCTTGACCTTCGATCGATCGATGGTGGTCGATCGATCGACTGACGAATGTCGATCGATCGATCGCACCAGGTAGGCTGCGGACTGCTTCGTTTTGCAGTTTACAAATCAACCCAAAACACCATTAACAAGCATGAAACTCTAAGATAACGTTATAATATCATCATACAACCATCCTACAACAGTGTAAACGTTCAAAAACCAATAATTCATCATTCAAGGGCTTTGTATGGATCAAATCTTCATCAAGAATTCCAGATTTCTATTTCTTTCAAGAACATTAATAAACTTCTTCTAAAATCCGTTTTTAAATCATCAAGGGTCATAATTCTGAGTTCATAATTCGTCCAGAATGTTTCTACATGCAGTCCCTAACATAGTTCATATTTTTAAACTTCCAATTCATGGGTCTATATCATCTTCCAAGATAAATTCGATAATTCCTAAACATGGAAAAGCATGGCATTGAATCAATTGTAATTAAACCACTTGCCTTAATCTTTCTCTGAATTTGATGTTGAATCTTGAAGGCTGAGTTGTTCTCCCTCTCTCTTTCTGCAGAATTCTCTTCTCTCTCTCTCTCTCTCTCTCTCTCTCTACAAGTTTCTCTAAGGATGATGACAATGAAGGTGTGGTTGGT
Organism: Sambucus nigra; assembly: GCA_949130495.1. Classification (NCBI taxonomy): domain Eukaryota; kingdom Viridiplantae; phylum Streptophyta; class Magnoliopsida; order Dipsacales; family Adoxaceae; genus Sambucus; species Sambucus nigra. The sequence continues at coordinate 691,548,328 of OX422209.1, forward strand.
TTTTGGCAAGTTGGGACTATATCTTAACTTCTCCCGTAGCCCATTAAGTCTCTTAGTGTAGTTAGTGGGTTTAGTGGATAAAGAATAAGTCAGATTTTTGTTTCTAATTTTCGTGGGTTTTAATTCCCAGATTTCCGAAATTACCAAAATGCCCCTATAAGTTACCGGTATGGCCCAATAATGCCCCGGGACCCAAACTTAACCCCCGGCTAGTGTTTTCTGACTATTTCGACCCTTCCGGACGCGTTGGCTCACTCAAAATGACCATACGGGTGATAAAAATAAAATTCACTTTTTAATTCAAATAATTATATTCCTGACGTGACTGTCACGCGCGTCCCAACAAAGTTTCACAAATTGCCGTATTTCAATCTCGCGACAATTTCAATATTTCCAATATTCATATATTGCCAAGTATACACATTATAATAAAATACTAACTCACATCTCGTTAATATTTTTATCCGAATTAATTTCCAATTAATACACATTTAATTCAATTAATCCCCAAAAATAAATATCACGAAAATACGGGGTATTACATACCCTTCATTGATCTATAAAAAAAAATCAAGTGTTTTTTTTATATATTTTGTACCTCTACTCCACCATCTTCTCTAAAATTCTCTTCACAAATTTATACCAAATTGTTGAACGCCTGGGTAGGTAACCCATGGTAAGTAATATGACGTGTGATTTATTATGAATACGTTATTTTACCGGCCTTTGCTATTTTAAAAATTGAAGAGGAGAATAAACCCGATAAGTTTTTCATCTTTAACATGGATAATCTCCATAGACACGGGTCTTTTGGGGTTGAGAGTTCACATTCGTCAATTCTATATTCCGTCAGCCATTTATTTTAGCCACGACTGGTTAGGTAACTCATGCGTGGAGCAACTAATACCAGGATCAACTAACCACCCATTTGAACAAATTAAGTATCGTTTCTTCCATTTATTGTCGGTGATCTTTACTATACTGCTGCCAGGTGGATTTTAAACCATCTCAGACGGAGAGACGAATTGGACAAGGTACATTACAAAAAAATGTTTATACATTCCAAAAAGTGGTATACATTCCAAAAAATGTAAACTAATTTGTATACATTCCAAAAAATGTAAAATAATTTTATTTGAGATCAATTTATTTTGGTCCCCAATAACATAATAATGATAAAAAAAGAAAAAAGAAAAAGTAAAAATAAAATCAACCTCCTTTGTTGACATAATAACATCCCATAGCAAATAAAAGTTACAAAATTGATAAAAACAGGGGTTAAAATAATATAAATCCAACTCAGGTGATTTATGCATACAAAATACACAATATTATACAAGTTGGCTTCCTATCTCAGTTGGTTTTGATCAGATCTCGGATACGAGTTGGATTCGGAAGTCGGTGGAAGATGTTTTGATCGGATCTCCGTTGGTTTCAGATCTCTGTCGAATATGAGTTGGTTTCGGGTTTCGTCGGAAGATGATTTCGCTGGCCTCAGTTGGTTTCGGTTTTCGGCGTCAGATGGTCATCTGAGGTATTTTGGGTCTGGTTGGGATTTCGGGTTTGGTATTGGCCGTGAGATTTAAAATGTTGGGGTTTCTCCAAACTAGGTAAATAATTCACCACGCATATGCATAATTTGTTGTAACCACAAACTATTGTTGCTACAATTATATGAACTAAAAGCGTATCATAATTGAATAGAAACAAGTCCAGTCAACACAAAAAGAACATATATATATATATATATATATATATATATATATATATATATACAAGTTGACACAAGCCTATTATGCCTCAGATTACACACAGCAAGCATACATTCACTTAGCCCTTTGTCGAATCTTATTGAAAGAGTTGACTTCAATTAAAATCATTGGAGTATAACCAGTTGTTTCTGCACATTCTGTTTTGGAAATCTCAATGTCATGAATGGAGAGTGGAAATGGTTAATTATATCATAATATAAGAGTCAACGGGTATAACATGGCATAGGATGCATGATAAAAAATAATGGGTATAACATTATTCCAAGTGACCAAAACAAGGTGTTAAGAAATTAGAAATCCCAGCTGTAGAGATGGAGGCCACTACTCAACATCAAAGGAACCAATTGAATGAGTCCCTCATTGACACCTCTCCCTCAACCACTCCAATTTTCTATATAAGAACTTTAGACATTCACTATCAAAGTCATCAAACACCCCTCAACTCAACCTATCATCTTGACGCGGCGGTGAGCAATGAGAGCTTTCGGCGGCGGCACCTCTAGGGGCCGTCTTTGGCCACAATTCCTAATGGCATTGGCCATATTGGTAGTTTCAAACAACATAGTAGTGTCCGCAGACCCATACATTTATCAATCACCACCACCACCACCTTATGTTTACAAGTCTCCTCCACCACCCTCACATTCTCCACCACCCCCATCACCACCACCCTATGTGTACACATCTCCACCACCGCCATCACCATCTCCTCCACCACCATATGTGTACAAATCTCCACCACCGCCATCACCATCTCCTCCACCACCTTATGTGTACAAATCCCCACCACCCCCATCACCATCTCCACCACCATATGTGTACACATCTCCACCACCGCCATCACCATCTCCTCCACCACCTTATGTGTACAAATCCCCACCACCACCATCACCCTCTCCGCCACCGCCATACTACTACAAGTCTCCTCCACCCCCATCTCCTTCACCACCACCACCGTACGAATATAAGTCCCCACCACCACCTTCATCGTCACTTCCACCACCTTACTACTATAAATCTCCCCCACCACCTTCACCATCTCCACCACCACCTTATTATTACAAGTCTCCACCGCCACCAACCAAGTCACCGCCACCACCTTACTACTACAAGTCACCACCTCCACCAGTACATTCTCCACCACCACCATATTACTACAAGTCTCCTCCACCTCCGGTTATTTCTTCTCCACCCCCTTACTACTACAAGTCCCCACCACCACCTGTCCATTCACCACCTCCGCCATACTATTACAAATCTCCACCACCTCCATCGAAGTCTCCACCACCGCCACCACCTTACTGTTACCAGTCTCCGCCACCACCGACCAAGTCTCCACCACCACCTTACTACTACAAGTCCCCACCCCCACATGCACATTCTCCGCCACCACCATACTACTACAAATCTCCTCCACCGCCAGTTAAATCTCCTCCAGCTCCATACTACTATAAATCTCCTCCACCTCCAGTTAAATCTCCTCTCCTACCTTACTACTATAAGTCCCCTCCCCCACCTGCTCAATCGCCACCACCACCATACTACTATAAATATCCTCCACCTCCCGTTAAGTCCACCCCATCACCTTACTACTACAAGTCCCCTCCCCCACCAGCACATTCTCAACCCCCAACATACTATTACAAATCTCCACCACCTCCAATTAAGTCTCCCCCACCACCATATTACTACAAATCTCCACCACCTCCATCGAAATCCCATCCATCTCCTTATTATTACACTTCTCCACCACCACCTACCAAGTCTCCTCCTACACCATACTACTACACCTCTCCACCACCGCATGCCCCCCACAACCCTCACCACCACCAGTTGGTGGTAAAGGTTGTCGGAAAAGTTTACTGCTATAAATGCTATGATTCGACATATCTAGAGAAGTCCCTTGCCAAGAACCACCTTAAAGGTACATTATTTTCAGAAACCATTCTCACTAATAGTAATCTCACTCTGCCATTATGAATTCTGGTTAAAACATTAATATTTCTATACGTAATTTTCATCATGTTAACGACCCATTCTCTTGATTTTTACAACTTCAATTTGTTGTTGTTAAGCAATTATTAGGCACTAACTACTAAGTCTTTATATCTCATAAATAAATTGTTAGGCACAAACACTTGATAATTGTAGTTGTGTTACGAGAAACCAAAATTGACCTCTTAGGACACATAGCCTAAGATGAAAAATATAGTTTAGAAATATATCTCTTTGTGTGTGTTTGTTTTCTTTAAAAGTAAGATTCGGGAGTAATTATTCATTAGTGATCACATTGGCTTGGACAAATCTACTATTTTAAATATAAAGGGACAAAAAGTTAGAAATTCAAGCATGTAAAATAGAAATAAAGACTTGATTAACTCCTTTCATTTTGATATTGTGTTATATGATTAATTGTTTGAATAGTTGATGATCAATGAAAACCAACATGGTTATATATCTAATTTAATGTTATTTACATATGAAACAGGTGTTGTTGTGAAAGTAACGTGCAACGTTGGGGACAAAAAGATTGTGGCATTTGGTACCACTAAGATTAATGGAAAATACAGCATCATCGTTGACGGGTTGGAATATGGAAAATATGGAGGAGCCGAGGCATGCAATGCTAAGCTCCACAAGGCACCAAAGGGTTCACAATGCAGCATCCCAACAAATCTCAATTGGGGAATGAAGGGTGCCACCCTAAGGGTCAAATCCAAGAATAAATATGAAGTTGTACTCGCTGCCAAACCATTTGCCTATGGCTCTAAGACGCCTTATAAAGGATGTGAGAAACAAAAGGCAACCCCATCTCCATATTACTACACTTCCCCGCCACCACCGTCCCACAATTATATTTACAAGTCACCACCACCTCCTCCACCAACTTACGTTTATAAGTCCCCACCACCACCAAGTTACGTTTACAAGTCTCCGCCACCACCAGCCAAATCTCCACCGATTCCTTACCACTACAAATATCCACCACCCCCATCAAAGTATCCACCATCTCTTTACTACTACAAGTCTCCCCCACCACCTTCCCAATATCCCCATCCTTCTTACTACTACAAGTCACCACCCCCACCAAAACACTCTCATTTGCCTCCATACTACTATAAATCACCTCCACCGCCCTTCCCCTCGCCTCTACCCCCATATTACTACAAATATCCCCCTCCTCCAACACCATCTCCTCCTCCACCATACTACTATAAATCCCCACCTCCTCCATTACCATCTCCTTCTCATTCGCCCTACTATTACAAATCTCCTCCACCGCCATTGAAGTCTCCTTCTCCACCATATTATTACAAATCCCCACCACCTCCATCCACATCTCCACCTCCACCATACTACTATAAGTCTCCACCTCCACCTCCACCATCTCCACCTCCACCTTACTATTATAAGTCACCTCCACCACCATCACCATCCCCACCACCTCCATATTACTACAAATCTCCGCCACCACCATCACCATCCCTAACACCTCAATATTATTACAAATCTCCCCCACCTCCGTCACCATCTCCCCCTCCTCCATACTATTACAAATCTCCTCCACCACCATTAAAATATCCTCCTCCACCCTATTATTACGAGTCCCCGACATCACCACCACGTTCCTACTACTACAAGTCTCCGCCACCACCTTCACCCTCTCCTCCTCCACCATACTACTACAAATCCCCACCACCACCGTCTCCATCTCCTCCTCCCCCGTACTACTACAAGTCCCCGCCACCACCATCACCATCTCCTCCTCTACCTTACTACTATAAATCTCCGCCACCACCATCTCCCTTTCCCCCTCCTCCCTATTTCTACAAATCTCCCCCGCCACCATCACCGTCTCCACCCCAATACCACTACACATCCCCTCCACCACCAGTGAAATCACCTCCACCTCCTGTCTATATATATGCTTCTCCACCACCTCCAACTCACTACTAAGCCCTAATAGCTTTGCCATTTTCTTCTAGTAATCATGTAAGTAACGATTCATTTACACATATCCCACTTTATCCATTATGATGATATGATCTATGTTTAGAACACTCAATTATATTCTCTCACTGATTTCATGTGTCTACTTTTCAGGTTTTTGTTTGAACTATACAATAAAGGAAGACCACATTGGAAGAAGAATCATAACTAAATTGTCAAAGCCAACTTGTGTACTCTATAAGGCCCTTCATGCTTCATTAAGGCGCATCAACAATTCTTAATTAAAGCAATTCATTTTTACTTCACTGGTGAACTTCTTACACACGGTGCTTATATTATCTACAATCGAAAAATCCTTCAAAAGTGTATTTATTCGGGTAAAGCATGACTAATAAGTGAGATACAAGTATCTCTAATTTGGAAGTGGGTTTCGGTCTATTTTTTCTCAATATGGTTTCATCTAAATTATTATTGTATCAAGAGTAAAGGATGGGCTTGTTTATTTTATTATTTATTTATTTGTTTATAATGGTCAGTTGTATCTTCAAAACTTGTCCTTTGTGCACTCAAATTTTTAGTAATAAAGGATGATTTTTTTTATTGCAATTGTTCCAATCTTTGGCCCCACAAGATATTCACATGAGATATAAAACAAATTATGAGAAATCAAACAACACTATCACTCTAAATAAAAACAAAAAGCTCCTCCTATTTTCCACTTAAAAGGTAGAATGAAAACGTTGACCTCCAAGTAGATACTTGCTCGCAAATAAAGAAAGATTAAAGGAATCATTTACTCTATTTTTATACTATTTTCATTTTGAAATTTTTTGTGTTCAATTTAAATTCATATTGAGCATGTGAAGATTGAATATTAGTCGGGGTTGAAAAAATTCATGAAACTTGCCAAGTACGAAACACGCGTTCAGTTTCATTTGTAAAACATTCCATTTTGTGTGTTTTACCTTCTAAATTGGAAAAAAATAAGATGGTTTGTGAAAATAATCCAATAACAAATGCACATACTAGCAAACGTATGTATCAATTGTAAATTTAAGACTTTGCCTATGCCACACTTGTGATTCATGTCGGTGACGCATCGGTGTATTTATAACTGTTAGGGTCGAGGGAGTAGTTTATATTTCTTATGGTTTATTTTGTAATTTTTATAATTATTTTTATGTTGCAAAATTATATGCATTTCTCATTGTGGAAATCCACTATTTTTTAAAATAAGTTAAAATGATTCGAATGGTCTAAACTTTTCACAACTTGGATAATTTGGAATTAAAGATCAGAGTTTATGATACTTTATAGATAAACCGATAAAATCTATGAGATTGGTTGTAACACTTATTTTGGTGTTTTTTACATTTTTTATGTCGGTTTCAAACATGATGATAGTTTCGTAACTCGTTATGAGAAAAAAAAATTCGGTGCTAAATTTTTCGCCACCAATTACCCCAAATTTGCGACTAAACAAAGTTTATGTCGTCACTAAATTGGGGCAAAAAGGTTGTGGCTCATTGTTTCTTTGACGAGTTAACATTTTTCCACTAAAACTATTTTGTATTGGTGGTATAGTGGGTAACTAAAATATAAATGTGGGTATATCTCAACATACACACACTATGAGGACCCAAAAATTTTAACCCACTACTTTACTAAAAATTAAATTAACATCCTAAATAAATATTAACAGGTTTCTAATTTCAACAAACTTGACAACAAGTTTTCAATTTAATACAAGAAAATCAAAACTCTAAAATTATAATGTCTTCGATTTCGGTCGAGTTTAAACTCCTCTTAAACATGTACGTGCAATGTGTGATCATACTTGTTAGAACAAATGCAGATTAAGGAATTTCACAAATGGATGGAAGCTTACAAATTGCTAGCTAATGGTGTGGTGGGCATCATGGAACCCAAGAGGTATAATTGGAATTTTAAATACAGACCAAGTTTCTGTTATTTGTGTCCAACACTGCATAGTAATTAAGGGAATGTTTAATAGCATAGGGTGAAAAAAGTTTCCTTAGAAAATCATAAAACACTCCCAACAGTTGGAAAATGAGAGAGATGCCTTACTGTAAGCTAAAAAAATTCAAAAGCAAATAAATGCAATCAAAAGCCCTCAACAAATTGGAATTTGAGAAAGATAACTTATTTGTGATTGAAAGTAAGGATATGAAACATCATATAAAACCATACATACCTGTTCTATTTAATAGTTTATTTTGTCTCAATGTTCAAAACTTTGTCTTAAAAAAAAATATTATATTAATTATCCATATCATTTTCATTCAATTAGTAACAATTTTATCTGTATATTAACAAAATTACAATACACTTCTCCACAACATAACTATTTTACCAACCAAAATAGTTTCATTAATGTCTAACATTTCAATTTGTAAATAAACGTTTCATTCTATAAATTAACCAATCATAATATACATAACTATTAACATTTCAACCAACATTAATCCTAAAATTTGAACCATAAATTCATATTAACACTAAAAATATAACCAACCTTAACCCTTTAATTCATCCTTACATTGACGTGAACAATCAACACAATAAAACTAATCTTATAATTAAAATCCAGAAAAATATATAAAGGGAGAGAGGGATATGTGTGTGTGTGTGTGTGTGGGTGTGGGTGTGTGTGTACATATATATATATATATAATAGAGAGAGAGAGAGAGAATGAAAAGTCTATTATTTGGAAAGAAAGAGAATATAAGAGTTTTGACTATTTATCAAAAGTCACATGAAACTTGTATATTGTAAAATAGTTGTATTTACATATATAGCTTAATATTGTTAGTAAATAATTTGTGCAACACCTAGGTTTGAAGGTTTGATCAATTTGACTTTTACATTTGTTTGGGCTTGAATATATGGGGTTATTTGTTGTAAATGAAATCATTTTAGTTAAAACAGTTGTGGGTTTATTTGAAAATGTGAATGATTTTGAAGTTCGTATCTATAATTGGTATGTATAATGTGAATAATTTGTGAGTTTATCTAAAAATAATGTGGGTTTATTTATAAATGTAATCAAGAACGCAATGAATATTCTACCATAAATTGCAATTTGGTATGTATACGAGGCCTAAGGCTTTGAACTAGGTTTTGAAAATTTGATTCAATTAGGTTATAAAGTATAATTAAAATCAATTTGGTATCTATACGTGGCTCAATGTTTCAACATAGGTTTTGAAATTTGGATTCGATTAGGTTATAAAGTATAAATAAAACCAATTTGGTATGTGTGTGCGGCATAGGGTTTCAACCTAGTCTTTAAAAATTAGATTCGATTATGTTATAAAGTATAATTAAAACCAATTTCATATGCATACGCGGCTTAGGGATTTCTACCTAAGTTTTGAAAATAATTGGATTCGATTAGGCTATAAAGTATAATTAAAACTAATTTGGTATGTATATGCGACTTAGTGTTTAAACCTAGGTTTTGAAAATTGTATTCGATTAGGCTATATAGTATAATTAAAACCAATTTGGTATGTATAAATGGCTTAGGGAGGATCCCCCGTAGAGAATAATATGTTAGATGATCAAATAAACGATGCTGACGGAGTTCATGTGGTGGAAGACAATACAGAAGACAATGAATCTTGTGGTGGAGGTTATCGTGTTAATGACAGTGTTGGGATAAACCTTAATGATGAATACCAAAGTTTGTATGTTAGATTGACCCAACAGGTGTACCCTAACTATGTCAAAGATCAAACAACTTTGCGTGCCATGGTTGGTTTGCATAGTTTGAAGAGCCGTTTTGGTTTTGTTTGGCAATAGCGTGACAAGAATTCTGAATCGGGTGAAAGATTTTCTCCCCAAATAAAATACGCCTTTAAATAACTATTCGAGTCTGAAGAACAATTTTAAAAGTTTGGGAACGAAGCATAAAACAATTCATGCTTGAAAGTATGATTGCATATTATACAAAATCTTGATCATTGGTCAGTAGGCGGGTAACCAAGATTTGTGCCGGAGCATGATTCCAATGATAACAAAGGTTCACTTTAAAATGTGCCGAAAAAGGTATTAAAACATTTCCCCGTTAAACCCATGTTGAAGATATTTTTCACAATACTATAGATAGCGGAGGCAATGACTTGGCACGCTAGGGCAAAAGTACAAATAATCTCGTGTGTCATCCTATGGACTCCATTATTTGGAAAAGCATAAATTTTAATTATCCATATTTTGCTGATCAAAAGAATAATATTTGTTTGTCAATATCAATAGATGTCCAATCCATTTGTTACTCTAAACAACAATCAAAGTTTATTTTCGGTGATCTTAGTACCATTAGTCCCCCTCCTTCGTAGTGCATAAGACCATAATTTTTGATGTTGTATTTATTGATACCTAGGACAAAGTCACTAAGTGAGGACATTGTGTCTACTTGGCACCGTTGGTAGAAGAATTGATTGAATTGTGGATAGCGAGTGTGAAATAATTTAATTGTAGAAAATAAGAACTGTCCACGTTAAAAGCTAAGTTAATTTAGGCAATTCATGATTTCCCAGCTAATGGGACTTTATCGGGTTGTAATGTTAATGGTTAATTTGGGTGTCCAATTTGGATCAAGGAAAATTGGATCCCAACATCTCAAAGATAATGGAAAAATTATATAGCATTCCCATATGTCATTCTTGCCTCCCGATCACATGTTTAGTTTTGGATGAGATGAGTTCGCTAAGGAATATATTCCTGACCCTAACATTGTAGATGGGGGAGATGAGTTCGTCGATGAGGGCGTTCAAGTCATGGGCAAACTAGTTAAACTGACAAGTTTATAATGTGAACAAATTGCTCATTATATGCTTAAAATCCATGAAGATGTCGATGAATGGAGGGAGTAAGTTCGTGTTGTAACTTTACTTCATGTTCTTATCATATATACTTTATCACCTTATTGATAAATATTGTCATTCAATGTAGATAATATAATGCATCCGGGCACAACAAAAAATGAAAGACGGTTTCACATTCAGACAAGATGACCACAAGAGGTAATTATTACGTCAAACTTACCTTGTTAAATTATAAATAATTGAAAGTTTTAAAACTTATTTAATTAACTTGTGTAATCCATAATTTCAGTTGTTGAGATGGGTAATTCCACGTCCAGTCTTGCTCATCTCCCCACTGGACCCAATTCATGGCACGCGAGTACAAGAAGTATCGACTGAACGGTCATGTATTCTTTTCGATATTGTATGAGCAAAATACATTGTTATAAAATATCGACATTTCATACAAGGCTCTTACATATTTCAGGGCGAGTGCCAAAGATAAAAACACTCGTTGAAATGGAAATGACTTACTATGATTTAATTCAAAATAGTTTAGAATTAAAAAATATATATATTTCAAAGAGGTTGTTTTTTTACTGTTATTGGGTAAGAGTTCAGGACAAAATTTCTTGTAAAGTCGATTCAGGTATCAATTTGATAATCGTAGACTTGTCCAAGATGAAGATCAAGGAAAATATGAATGAAGAGTATTTTTTTTATGCAATTGAAAATCTCAAGCAAGTCTTTTACTCAGACGATATCAATAACGAGTAGTGGTCAGTCGTATTACATGCACCAAAGCATCTAACTAGTAGCGTGGATGACCTGGCTTCCCCTACCTCATATCAATCCATTTTGGATGACAGCCTGAAGTTGAAATAATTTCTAGATACTTAAAATGAGTAGAGTTATTTGGGTTGTAAAATGTATTGACGATTCCAATTTTTAACATGTAGTTTGAAATAATCTCGAACATTAATTTATTGTTTGTTAATTCTAATGTTGGTTCTTATATTAGAATAGTCGTGTGAGTATTTCCGTTTTATTCTTATATCCCGCTTGAGTATTTTCGTTTGATTTACTAATGATATAAGAATTTAAATAAACAAAACTATTCTAAAATTAGTGGGTAGCATAAAATATAACATAAATCAAATGGAAACTAGTTTTGTTTTATATAAATTCTTATATCCCAAAGTTGAGGATTTCCATTTGATTTATCTTATATTTATGCTACTAAAGTCTTTTTTTTTTGGCAAAATATGACTTCATCAGGCCATCAGACCCCGGGAAAAGTGGGTTTGACGGAGGATCTTCCAACAATAAGCCCGTCAAGTTTAAAAAGTATGGGAGCGTAGCTGAAAATAAGATTAGTCTACAAATGAGGTTGTTGGAGTTGCAGAGTGAAGATGGATATTATAAAATTGCTATCTTTGGAAGGATTCCTACCACTCGGATCTTGATTGTACAATATTCTATCTTTTTTCTTCAGAGGATGTCAACCAAGTGAGTTTGTCGAGTACAGAGTTATGTTCTTGAGGAACGTGGGGAATAAACAATATCCCTAACATTAATGTTGGACATAAAAAATGCTCCCAAAAAAGATAAATAGACATGAAAATAAAAATAAATCCCATGACCTCTCATGTTTGTCAGAGAGAGAGAGAGAGAGAGAGAGAGAGAGAGAGAGAGGAGGCCTAAAAGAAAGGAAAATAGGTTGGTTAGGTATGTTTAAGTTAGATGTTAATGAGTTGTTCAATTATGCGTTAAATCGAGATTGTCTATTAAATAAACGGGTTTAAACGGATATAGTTAAGATGGGTTTCGATTATTAAGAGGTTGAGGAAATATCTCCTATTAAGTAAATGGGCCTATATCTCTCGCGAAATAAGTTTCTCTCTAAATTTCTAACACTAAAAATTTCTTTCTAAAAAGTTTTCTCTTGAGAGTAAATATTTTTCTCTATAAAATTTTCTTTTTATATTAATAGTGTCTTTCGCTATCAAAAGAACATTTATCTACCTCATTCACTCAATAAAAATGTTCCCGCACTAATTTTCTAATGTGTCTTTCAATGTAATACTAACACAAAATACTCGTTGTAAACGTTTTTCCCTCTAAAATATATATGTCCCTAAAATTATAATATATTTCTCTAATTAAAATTGTAATCTTTTTTGCTCGCTTAAAAAGTTTGGTTCTATAAAATGCTATATCTTTTTCAATAGATAGGTTGCAACCGGAGAATCATTTTCTCCCATAATCACCCAATAAAGATAAGGGTATTTTTACTTTTCCATATGAGATAATGTCATAATTAGGAATGTCAATGTGGAAGATTTGATTCGGATGGTGCCCTCCTCACCCCCCTTATCATGCCCAAACCCGACTCCGATTACCCCGCCCCGTTCAAAAGGCCTGCAGGGGCCCTGAACCCACCCCACACATTTCATATGATATTTTTAGGGGATCTTCCTATTCATCCCTATTTACATGGGACATTTTCTAATAGGTCCTATCGCAACATTTTTTCCTTAATAGGACCTATTTGTACATATAGTGAATATTCACTGTATGTTTACAAATATGACCTATTGGAATAAAAATCTTTTTTCATGGGACATGATGGTGCAAAAAAAATGTTAGGACCTATTGAACTACAAACTTAGTAAATGGGACTAATCGATAAAAACCCTATTTTTTTAACTAATTTTACATAAGTATTGTACAAATAGACTAATTTGTAAATATACATTTCATCAATAATAATAACAAAACTATAAATAAAATTGTAAAATGTGCTATAAGAAATGTATACATTCCGAAAAATGTGTGTACATTCCAAAAGAATGTAAACTAATCTTTATACATTCAAGAATGTGCTACAACAAATGTATACATTCCAAAAAAGTTGCATACATTACAAAAAATGTAAACTAATTCGTATACATTCTAAAAAAAATTTATAAGAAATGTATACATTCCAAAAAATGTAAACAAATTTTTATACATTCCAAAAAATGTATTATAAAAAATGTAAACTAATTTGTATAAATTTAAAATAAAATTTAAACTAACCGTTTCAGATATGATAATTAGTTAAACTCCAGGCGTTACTCGAGTGGCGGCAAGCGGTAGAGAGATGAGCAACAAAGGAGAGAAAAGATGGCAGCGACTAAGAATAGATTCTTAAGGGCTTTGGGCATGAGGGCTTTAGGCGGAAACAAAGGGATGAGCGACGAAGAGGAGATGAGTCTTTGGACGGAAAGGAAAGGGAAGGGGACCAATGGGATGAGCGACTAGAAATGGGAGGGAGGAGGATAATAGAGAGATGAACGAGAGGGGAAAGGGTAAGAAATTTAGTGAAGTGAGTGAATGGAGAACAAAAGGATATAAAAAAACTAAATGTCAATATATATATAAGGGTATATTTTAAATAATACCCTTAAATGGGTCAGGTTCGAGGTTTTTTTAGATAAAACCCAATACCGATCTTTTTTTTTTATTTTGACCCCAAATGTTTGCATTTTCACGTAGATTATTGTAATGTTTTAGATTGTTATAATTCTCCATGGATTCGAATAATATAATTTGACAACTAGTAAATCGTATTACAAATTTTATAAAATTTAATAGGTAATTGGGTATGTATAAACACAAAATAAAGGAATACGACTTTGGCTTGAAAACTTTAATATTTGTAGAAATTGACATATGTTATAATAGTGATATCGTTGGGACTGTTGGAATACGTATGTTATATTAGGTAGGTTTTAATCATCAAATAAATTAATTCACTATACCAAAATACAAAAAAAATCACCAAAGTTCGGCCAGTTATTGTCACGGTCCTTGACCATGACAAAAAAACACGTGTGTTGTCAGATCCTTGACCATGACAACAGATGATATATATTTTTTGTCACGGGCTCGTGACAAGGACCGTGATAAAAAAAGTCGAAATTCCAACACTAAAGTCCCTCATTCACCTGTAATACGCCGAGATTTTTGGGACAATAATTAATTATTTTTGGGAGAAATAAATATTAATTTAATTGGAGAATAATTAAATTGGCATTTGAGTAAAAATTTGAAGATGTTAGAAAGTTATTCGAATGTGGATTCTGAAAGTGTAGTTGATTCCATAAGGGTTGAGATAGTCGAAAAGACTGTACTTGGGTCTTATTTGGGTTCCGAAATATTTTAAGTTCGTTTGGCTCGAATTAAAGCGACCGAGTCATTTAAAGTGTGTATTATCATTTAAAGATGTGTATTTTGGGAGTTAAGGCCTTTTAAGCCTACGGAAGAACAAATATCCTTAGAGAGAGAGAGAGAAAGAAAGAGAGAAATAGAGAGAAGAAGAAAATAAGAAAAGAAGAAGAGAAAGAGGAGAAAACTTGGGATTTTCGACAATCCATGATTTCGAGGACGAATCAGACTCTACAAATTTGAGGCAAGTGATTAAACTTGCTAAATAATTGTTGTGCATCATTTATTTCATGATTTGTGGATAAAATTGTGAATTTTGGAGTTAAAATGTTAAAACCAAGATTTTGAATAAAATATTAGATTTGTTGTGTATATAATGGATTTGAGGTTACCAATTAGTCGAGGTGTGTTATTTGATGAGTATTAATGTTATATATATGTTTGGGTTGAAGAGAAATGGTTGGAAGATGATAAAAGTGAATTTTGGGAATTTTTGGCTTTGATGAAAATAGTCATTCTCGTAGCTTCCGATAGGCTGAATCGATTCGGCCCCTTACCGAATCGATTCGGAATGTTGCAGGTGCCCAGGTCTGAGTGACCGAATTAATTCGGACCCAAGCTGAATCAATTCAGACTGAGATAGAAGCCCAGGTCTTTGGACCTGAATCGATTCGCCTTGGAGGCCGAATCGATTCGCTGGGTCGAATCAATTCGAATTGGGCCCGAATCGATTCGGAAACAGGGCAGTTTTGGGGATGTTTTTCTAGGGTGAGTTTCATCCCATTTCATTTGAGTTTGTCGATTGGGAACCTCAATAGGAGTTATGAGAAGAATGTTTTGGAGACTTTTAGGGAGTTTCCCTTATGAGAAATTAATGAGTCATATAGACTTAATGCGAGAGAATACCGATTAGAGAGTATCGTATCGACAAAGTGGGGAAGCCCACTATCATATATAATTCTGTGTGGAGATAATTATGGGTTTATAGGAGAGAGTTAGGATACACTTAGTGATAATGGATTTCAGAATTTAATCCCAAATGGGACAACTTTAAAGGTTCATACGATCGATTGAACCATATAATGGATTGAGAATAATAAATGCTGATAGATGTGCATACGGATATAGAGTATCCTTAATGTAAATTGAAATGGGAGATGTTTCACACTTGCTAAATGGTGATCGAGGTGCATTAGGATATAGAGAATATCCTTAACGTAAATAGAATTGAGAGACGATTCATATAATTAGAAGTGAGGTGTGGAATTCAAGTGAGAAATAGTATAGTGTATACTAAGTGGGTAAGTTATGTGAGTTATTGACGAATAGTATATCGAGAGTAATATATACTAAATGATAATATTATTTCCTGCATGCCTAAGAGCGTAATAAGAGTATATATATATATGTGTGTGTGTGTGTGTGTGTGTGTGTGTGTGTGTGTGAAGCATACCCCCTCTATGCTATCGTGGCAAGTTACGCGATGTGGGCGAGGCCCCTGTCTTGAGGAGCAGGGTGCGTATAGTCTCCAGGTCATAGCGTCCATTTATTATTGTGTGATTTTAATTAGGTGTGAGGCGTGGTGGGTATGTTTCATCTCATTGCTAGGGAGGAACTATGACCGCTTCCCGTACATTTTGATTTATTATTTTACCATGACGGTGTGATAATAGTCCGATATGTGGTAACCTGGGATAAAGTGAGTAATTCCTGAAAGATGATAGCATTAAGAACCCGCGTCCTCGAGTTATAGCTCATTGGGATGGTTATTATTATGCTTGTGTGAATAGTATATTAATTGTATATGATTATGTGATATCATATTTGTCTCTAGAGTAAAGAGACATAAGAAGATTGATTGAATCTCATTTCGGGAGATTTTATCCGAATAAATTGCGATGAGTATATTAAAGTGGAAATGATGAGTAGTTAATTATATGAGTATATAGATTACTTTGGGTATCGAGGGCATAATGGACCTCAACGACCAACATTGCCAATGAGTAGTGTATCGGGGGGTTCCTTGTTTGGATTTCACTTACGAGACGTCCCACACACGAAATGCAGTGCAATGTTGGAAGTGAGGAGAAGTTATTCCTTAGTGCTCATCATATATATTAGTATGTAAATCTCGATAATCGACAGCGCCAAGGAGTAGTGTATCGGGGGGGTTCCTTGTTTGGATTTCGCTTGCGAGACGTCCCACGTATGAAATGCCGTGCACTGTTGAGAGTTGAGAATAATAAATTAATTAGTGATAATAATTTGGGTTATACCCGTCATGCATTGAGGGCAAAATAAATCTTAATAATCAATACTGCCAAGGAGTAGTGTATCAGGTGAAGACTTAGAGTATTTAGGACTCTGAAAATCGTCTTGAAAAGTCTTAGAGTATTTAGGTGAATTTTGGAGAATAATTAATTATTTTTAGGACAATAATTAATTATTTTTAGGACAATAATTAATTATTTTTAGGACAATAATTAATTATTTTTAGGAGAAATAAATATTAATTTAATTTGAGAAAAATTAAATTAGTATTTGAGGTCAAAATTTAAAGATGTTAGAAATTGATTCGAATAAGGATTCTGAGGGTGCAGTTGATTCCGGAAGGGTTGAGATAGTTGAAATGACTGTACTTGGGTCTTATTTGGGTTCTGAAATATTTTAAGTTCGTTTGGCTCGAATTAAAGTGACTGAGTCATTTAAAGTGTGTATTATCATTTAAAGATGTGTATTTTGGGAGTTAAGGCCTTTTAAGACTACGGGAGAACAAATCTCCTTAGAGAGAAAGAGAAAGAAAGAGAGAAATAGAGAGAAGATGAAAAGAAGAAGAGAAAGAGGAGAAAACTTGGGATTTTCGGAAATCCGTGATTTCGAGGATGAATCAGACTCTACAAATTTGAGGCAAGTGATTAAACTTTCTAAATAATTGTTTTGCATCATTTATTTCATGATTTGTGGATAAAATTGTGAATTTTGGAGTTAAAATGTTAAAACCTAGATTTTCGATAAAATACTAGATTTGTTGGGTATATAATGGATTTGAGGTTACAAATTAGTTGAGGTGTGTTATTTGATGAGTATTAATGTTATATATATGTTTGGGTTGAAGTGAAATGGTTGGAAGATGATAAAAATGAATTTTGGGAATTTTTGGCTTTGATGAAAATAGCCATTCTCGTAGCTTCTGATAGGCCGAATCGATTCGGCCCCTTACCGAATCAATTCAGAATGTTGCAGGTGCCCATGTCTAAGTGACCGAATTGATTCGCACCCAAGATGAATCAATTCGGACTGAGACCGAATCGATTCGCCTTGGAGTTTGAATCGATTCGCTGGGCCGAATCGATTCGGATTGGGACCAAATCGATTCGAAAACAGGGCAGTTTTGGGGATGTTTTTCTAGGGTGAGTTTCATCTCGTTTCGTTTGAGTTTGTCGATTGGGAGCCTCAATAGGAGTTATGAGAATAATGTTTTGGAGACTTTCAGGGAGTTTCCCTTATGAGAAATTATTGGAGTCATATAGACTTAATGCGAGAGAATACCAATTAGAGAGTTTCGTATCGACAAAGTGGGGAAGTACACTATCATTGATAATTCTATGTAGAGATAATTATGGGTTTATAAGAGAGAGCTAGGATACGCTTAGTGATAATGGATTTCAGAATTTAATCCCAAATGGGACAACTTTAAAGGTTCATACGATCGATAGAACTATATAACGGATTGAGAATAATAAATGCTGATAGATGTGCATACGGATATAGAGAGAATCCTTAACGTAAATTGAAATGGGAGATGTTTCATTAATGCTAAATGTTTATCGAGGTGCATTAGGATATAGAGAATATCCTTAACGTAAATAGAATTGAGAGACGATTCATATAAATTGAAGTGAGGTGTGGACTTCAAGTGAGAAATAGTATAGTGTATACTAAGTGGGGAAGTTACGTGAGTTATTGACGAACAGTATATCGAGAGTAATATATACTAAATAATAATATTATTTCCTATACGCCTAAGAGCGTAATAAGAGTATGTAATAGTGTGATATATATATGCCTTGTGTGATGGAAAACATTTATACGATGTGATGATGTATGTATCTTATGTGAATGATATATATATATATATATATATATATATATATATATGTATATATATGTATATATATATGTATATATATGTATATATATATGTATATATATGTATATATATATGTATATATATGTATATATATATGTATATATATGTATATATATATGTATATATATGTATATATATATGTATATATATGTATATATATATATATATATATATATATATATGTATATATATATGTGTGTGTGAAGCATATCCCCTCTATGCTATCATGGGAAGTTGCGCGATGTGGGTGAGGTCCCCTGGCTTAAGGAGCAGGGTGCGTATAGTCCCCAAGTCAATGCGTCCATTTATCATTGTGTGATTTTTATTAGGGGTGAGACGTGGTGGGTATGTTTCGTCTCATCACCGAGGAGGAACTATGACCGCTTCCCGTACGTTTTGATTTATTCTTTTACCATGGCGGTGTGATAATAGTCCGATATGTAGTAACCTGGGATAAAGTGAGTAATTCCTGGAAGATGATAGCATTGAGAACCCGCGTCCTCGAGTTATAGCTCGTTGGGATGGTTATTATTATACTTGTGGCAATATTATATTAATTGTATATGATTATGTGATATCATATTTGTCTCTAGAGTAAAGAGACATAAGAAGATTGATTGAATCTCATTCCGGGAGATTTTATCCGGACAAATTACGAAAAGTATATTAAAGTGGAAATGAAGAGTAGTTAATGGTATGAGTATATAGATTACTTTGGGTATCGAGGGGATAATGGACCTCAACGACCAACATTGCTAAGGAGTAGTGTATCGGGGGGTTCCTTGTTTGGATTTTTCTTGCGAGACGTCCCACGCACAAAACGTAGTGCAATGTTGGAAGTGATGAGAAGTTAGTCCTTAGTTCTCATCATATATATTAGTATGTATATCTCGATAATCGACAGTGCCAAGGAGTAGTGTATCGGCGGGTTCCTTGTTTGTATTTTACATGCGAGATATCCCACGGCACGAAACGTCGTGCACTGTTGAGAATTGAGAATAATAAATTAGTTAGTGATAATAATTTGGGTTACATGCATCTTGCATTGAGGGAATAATGAATCTTAACAATCAATACTGCCAAGGAGTAGTGTATCGGGGCGTTCCTTATTTGGATTTCGCTTGCGAGACGTCCCACGCACGAAATGCAGTGCAGTATTGAGAATTGGGAGAAGTTTAGTCCTTATCACCTAGATGCTAATAACTCATATATATTTATATATATATGTACTTAACCAGAATATGAGAAATTCTAGTAAAAGAGAATGTTTATGTAGATTTTATAGGTTAAGTAAGAGTACGAATAATTGGGATTGAAAGTAGTAGAAGTTGAGGATTATGATTTAGATGGATTTTAGATGAGTATATATTTGGGGGTAGGTTAGATTATTGCCCTAGATAGTTTCGGGTAATTATTTGAGGATCATATGCATACGTTTAGTTGCGCGGTGAGTTG
Organism: Sambucus nigra; assembly: GCA_949130495.1. NCBI lineage: Eukaryota > Viridiplantae > Streptophyta > Magnoliopsida > Dipsacales > Adoxaceae > Sambucus > Sambucus nigra. The sequence continues at coordinate 691,568,698 of OX422209.1, forward strand.
AATTTTATAGATAATGCGACTCCTCTTTAATCATGTTATAATGCATTTTAATGCACTTTTCTAACAATGTTTTCACACCTCGGGCTCTGACCTATTTATATTTTCTCTTGCTATGTATATATATATTGAATTATTCTAGGTGTTCCTCCACAAGGACTCCATTGATTTTATCCATCCAGTGTATTCGTTAAGCTGTGGCAGTAGCGGAATGTTGCGGTATTTCGATATAGTCGAATCCTATCTTTTGTATATCTAGATTAATATTCAGTTTGTATATCGGGTTTATACCCAAGTGTTGTAGTGTAGCACTTTTATATTTTTCCTCTTAGAGTATTGTATTGTCTGTGACCCGACAACATATTCGGGTAATTTATTTGGTACATTTTTTCGTACTCTTATATTAGTCTCTTTTATATAATTTGAGCATGTGTGTGTCTCTTATCTTATTTAGATGTTATGTTGTTGGTTAGTTGTTGCATGGTTTTGTTTTAGAGATGTAAATAAAATGTTTTAAATTTTTTTTAGCACCCTATTTTTGTAGTAATGGGTAGTTAGCCGTGTTTATTTTAGAATCGTCAGTACATGCTGAGAATGATCCAGTTGAGATTCCTGATTATTTTAGTATAGGGCTAGCCACCCGTTATTATTTTGAGCGGGGTGTCACAGGTGGTATTAGAGCATCGGGTTCTAGTGTCTTTAAGATCTGTGTGGGATTACTGCGATCTTCCGTAAGCGTTTTTGATGTAGAGCCCTATTATTAGGACTGTTGTGTTCATATGTCTATATTTTCTTCTGTGATGAGAAAATAATTGAAAGGCATTCTGATACAATTGTTCTTGTTTTAGATGCCACCGAAGAGAAGTCATTCAGTCAGGGAAAATAAAGGGGCTGAGAGTGTGGAACCCCAAATGCCTCAAAGGACTATAACTACAGATGAAGTTGTCAGTATTGTGACACAAGCAGTAACTATTGCCACTTCTGCAATGGCGCATCAACCTGCAGCTCAAGCAGCCCAATTAAGTTATTTTCCTTTGTGAATAGGATTATGCTATATGAGACTTTGGGAGTATTATATGTGAGATATTTATGAGAAGGTAGTGCTATAATCCTATTATGTATGGAATGAACCAGAAGGGAGTTTTGAGCAAGTGAGGCTCTTATGTTAGTATCTTTTGAGAGAATAGATTATTTTGTAATGTGCTAGAAGGAGAGCTATAACTTTGTGGTGGATGTAAGAATTGTTGTAATGTGTTAAGTTGTAATGATAAAGCTATTTGATTTATAGTCGTGCTAGACTTATATATTTGTTATATTCTAGCTATGAAAGAGCCTAGTGTATGGCAATATGTTAAAACCTAGATTTTGGGTAAAATATTAGATGTGTTGAGTATATAATGGATTTGAGGTTACACATTAGTTGAGGTGTGTTATTTGACGAGTGTTAATGTTATATATATGTTTGGGTTGAAGAGAAATGGTTGGAAGATGTTAAAAATGAATTTTGGGAATTTTTGGCTTTGATGAAAATAGCCATTCTCATAGCTTCTGATAGGCCGAATTGATTCGGACCCATACCGAATCGATTCGGAATGTTGCAGGTGCTCAGGCTTGAGTGATCGAATCGATTCAGATCCAATCCGAATTGATTCGGACTGAGACAGAAGCCCAGGTCTTTGAACCCGAATTGATTCGCCTTGGAGGCCGAATCGATTCGCTGGGCCGAATCGATTCGCCTTGTTGGTTTGTTGTTGCATGGTTTTGTTGTAGAGATGTAAATAAAATGTTTTAAATTTTTTGGCACCCTCTTTTTGTAGTACTGGGTAGTGAGTTGTGTTTATTTTAGAATCGTCAGTTGATGCTGAGAATGATCCACTTGAGATTCCTGATTATGTTAGTATAGGACTGACCACCCATTATTATTTTGAACGGGGTGTCACATCACCCCCCCCCCCCCCCCCACCCCAAAAAAAACATTATATCTTTCCTCACTCTTATCAATTTGGTTGCCTTATATATATAATATTAAGTAATAGTTTTTGTAAAACTATCTAACTTTGGTAGATATGACATTTTTACTTTTTACGTATGATATTTTTAACATTTCTTGTCCATGCATGTCATTCTAAAAGTTTTTTTTAATAAATATATATGTGATTATTATATTATTTTTTAATAAATATCTTTTTTAAAAATATATATATATTTTTAATATTTTTTTACTTTTTTTAACTATTTAGAAAAATCATTTTTTAAAGGTGTTTTTTTTAAAAAGGCGGGTTATTATGGGCTGAGTTTAATCACGGGGGCAAATTTATCGTCGTTCCCTCAGCACGGGCATCCGCTAGTATATATATAGTTGTAGTTGCAGTTTTTGTTGTTGAATTCATAAGTTTGTTTGTTGTACAATGTAATACCCCGTATTTTTTAGTTGCTAGAATTTAATTAATTCGGGCGTTTTTAAATTACACGTGTCCAGTAATTTAATTGAAATACAATATTGTAAGTGTTTATTAAATATTGATCTAAAGAGATTATGATTAATATTTATGAAATAAATTTACTAAGTGTGTAGTAAATAAGACATGATAATTATTATACGTCATAGTGAGTAATATCGACGGGACTACGTTATATCTCAATCGGGAGTCGTGTGTAGTCTATGTTAAGGTCGAGCTAGAAAATTTATGTAGAGCGACTCAGATGGCGATTTCGAGGTCACAGTTGATTCCTAAAGGGCCGAAATAGGCGGAAAAGAGTACTCGAGCGTATTGTCCAGGGCATTTTTAGATCAACCTGATACTATATAAGGGTGTTTTGGTCACTTGGGAGTTTAGGGTTGGCAAAAATCCGAATTTTACAATTATATATCAAGCACTTCAGTGTAGAGGCTAGAGTTACCATATATGGGAGAGAATAGAGTCCATAAGAGAGGGTAGGAAAAGGGTTCTTAAGCTAATCTACACAATGTTTCACCATCGTCGTCGCCTGAATTAAGAACGGAGCAAGGAGAAGACGCATGCATCATCTAGCAATAAAAATCAAACCACTCAACCCCAAGGCAAGTGTTTAAACTTGCAATTATTTTGAGTACTTATATTTCCCATGATAGTGTAAGGTTTATATTGCATGAAAATATGATTTTTAGGATGTATATTGGGATTTGATTCAAGCTTTGTTAGGATATCATCTTTGAAATCAACCTCATGTTAATGTAACACAAAACGATATTTTGGATTAAAAAGAACGATATAAATATGGGTTCTTGAAGATGAACATGAAAGAAAGATAAACCTAAGGTATATAGGAATAAAGGTTGAATTTAATACTGTTTAATTTGAATTTCATAATGATTTGAGAGTATGATTACGTTAGAAACTATTTAAACATTCCATTATAAAGTGTGGTTAATTTGGTTGGGCGTTTGGATGAGTTTCATGGAGGTTTGGTTGTGTAAATATAGCAGAAATACATTTTTGAAGAGGTTGATGTGCTGGTGTCGCTCGATCAATTTGGTCGATCGATCGACGATTGCTGAAAATGGGATCTGTGTTTATTTATGTAGTTTTCTTTACCAACCATTATGGGGGACTTTAGTAATGGTTTCTGAACTATATGAGGACTTGGAAATTATCAATAGACCTATAGGTAAAGCTTCGACTTAGTCATTATGAGGGTAAAATGAGACTATGGCCTACGAGATTATACGATTATGTTGGATATCTGTAACTTAAAAACAGGTTAAGGGAAGCATAAATGATGACCGAAAATTGATACCAGTAGAGTAGAAATTTATTAACTACTACAAATATTAAGGGTTAACTAGGACCCTTCAAGTAGTGAGTGATACCTGGGAAAACAAGAAAGTTATATGAGGTGCGAATCTTTAGTACATTGGGTATTTGGGACATACAAGAAACATATTAGTTATATTTATAGGTCGTGTGAATACCTATTAAGTGCATTTTATGTGTGTAAACATACCTACGCTGCCTGCTATCACGGGAGGTTAGGCGTGATGGGCAATCCTACCTTGGCGATGCCATCAAGGTCTAGATGTGTTCCCCTGGACATAGGCTACTATTTGAGTGTATGATATTGTGAACGGTCATTTGGGTGCATTAGGTATATGCGTAGCCCCAAAGCTTAGGACTATGTTCGCCTTCATTATGTGTTTATTTGATTTATGGTTCGAGGGAGATTCTGAACCGATAATCCTTGATGTGGTATGTGAGGTAAATGAACTCGATAACAAAGTATGCATGCATCGTGGTTCTCATTTTAAGGATGCTATAGTTGTATATATAGATAGCATGATATATATACATACACGTGTGATTTGTTTTACTCTTGTGTGGTAGTAAAAGATATAGATAATGTATAACTAAAGTAACTTAAGTAAGATAAACTTAATTAATAGTTCAAATATAATATTCGACTAATATTGATTATGTTTTATGGTAGCGTATCGTATGGGAGATATGGGTGAGATAAGTACATTTGTGGTTAAATATATGCTTATTGGGACTAGTTAGGTTGGTTAGCATAACTAGGTGAGTTTAATAGAAGACGTTGGGTGCGCATTATAATTGAGCGGTGAGGAACTCAAGGAAGTGCGCACGAAACTAACGTGTGTATAATAACTTCTCTTATTGCATTTTAAATACTTGCTAAATATTTTTCAAAGGTTTTAGGATCTGACTCATATAAAATCTATTTTTAAAACTTTTAGGTGTCCATTCACAAGTACGCCAAACATGATGATCCATTCCAGGGATGCGTAGCTGCAGAACTTTTAGAGGCATGCGGGGCTTGAGTAGACGCTTCAGTTAATTCATTTATATTCCAAGATTCATATTCAGTTACTTCAGTTGGTCATGTTTCCCTCTCAATTTAGAGTTTTAGTATGATTTGGATGTTGAATCTGGAGTCGATGGTTTATTCGGCATTCATTCTCTTATTTAGTTTATCTTTCGATGTTCTAGACTTCAGTTATTGTGTGAATGGTTTATACTATTTTTATTTCCCCAAATTACTGTATGTTAATGAAAGATAAAATTTGTCACTGGTTTATTTTAACTTATATGGTTAGTAATTTAAAAAGGTTTTGACAGCTATGCTAAGAATGAACCAAATGAAATTCATGTTTATTTTAGTAAAGGACCGATCACTCATGATTAAAATAGGGGGTGTCGCATAAAATAGTTGTATCCACATGTATGTATTTTACATGGTAAGAAAACAGCTTGTGCAAAACCTAGGTTTGAACAATTTGACTTTGTTATTTGTTTAGGCTTGAATATATGTGTTTGTTTGTTGTAAAATACTTATATGTACATGTATAGATTCATACTGTCAGAAACAACTTGTTCAACACCTAGGTTTGAAGGGTAAATCAATTTAACTTTGATATTTGTTTGGGCTTGAATATATGTGTTTATTGTTTGTAAATGTAATCATTTTGGTTAAAACAATTGTAGATTTATTTAAAAATATGAAGGATTTTGGATTTCGTATGTGTTGATGTAAAAAATTAGATCGCTCTAATTATTCAATCACAGATAAATAAAATGAGACAAAGATTTTTAAAGTGGTTTAGCCTTATATGAATGGCCTACGTCCACTGTTATGATATTGCTGAATGTTTGGGAATTCTCGATTTGTGGTTCAACCAAGAAATTTCGGTCCCTTTGAATGAGGGCGATACAAGGTATTTATAGCTCTTAGGCTGTACATGAAAGGTTTGATACATTAAATGATATACATATGAAAGGGTAATACATTTAAGGCAACGTGTGCGTCAAGATAATGAACATTCAATGAATAGTTGAACTGTTGATTATCTGGCAATTAATGCTATGGCCGAGATGCAGCTCGGACCGCCTTAGTTGCTCGTTGCTCAGGAGTTCCTCAGAGCGCTAGAGTACCTCGGAGTGCTGAAGTTCCTCGGTGTATCCTCGTTGCTCGGAGAGGACATGAGTTGGTCGAGGAAATGAACTTCCTCGTTGCTATTGTGCCAAGTAGATTGACACGTGTTCTCATATTATTCGTCCATATCAGCATATTAATTTTGGTATCAAAAGAAGCCCCCAATGTTTCATATTTCAAACTTTGAGGAGTATGGAACATTCTTTCTCGGTATATGGCGATATTAAATGACTTTCCTGGGTTTTAGGAGCCTTTTCTTCATATTTGAATTTCCTTCCAAATTCGCAGAATCCGCCTTTTCGAATTTTTATGAGTGCTTCGATCTTCGTGCATTTTTGTCCTTTTAGCCGCCGGTGGCGTATTAGTTTCTTTTGTGTAATCATTTCCTTCGTATCTTCCCAAGGTAAAGTATTTAAACTTCTTAGGTAACCATACCGTCTTCTACCTTTTCCAATTTTCTGCATTCAAGCTTTCTGTTCTCTCTCTCTCTTGTGCGTTCATCTTTTCCTTCACTAGTTGTCAGCTCTTCCTTTTTCCTGTAAGATTCTCTTCTTTTCTTCTGTATTTCTTTTATTCACTATGGTTTATCTTGTGGAATGTGTGGAGAAATTTCGTTCCGATTTTTCCATTCCTTCCTGGGTAACTCTGGAGGTTCTTTCTGAGCCTTCAGATTATTTTCGATTGGCTGAGGGACATTGGTTCCCCAGTCTATTCATTGCTGAATGTGGATTTTCTTTTCCGCCAAACCCCTTATGCTTAGAGTTCTGTTAGTACTTTGACGTTATTCCTGCAAAAATAGCCCCCAATTCATGGAGAATAATTAATGGGGTGTATAAATTAAATCTAACTCATGGGACTCGTATAGGGATTCCTGAGATTATGTATTGCTATAGATGGGCTGTTTTAGATAATGTTTATTACTTAAAAACTAGGTTTTTAAATAGGGCTCTTGTAGTTAACCTCCCTGATGCAAATAGAGATTATTTTGAACATGGGGTGGTTATTAAAAATTGGCAATATGCCCCCTTGGTTGGAGATGCAGTATACCAGGGTCCTAAATGCCCCCCATATGGCAATGGGATAGGTTTATTCTCATTTTCCTTTACTTATGAAATTATGCTTTTATCATATTTGACAAAATGTATGACTGATATTTCATTATGTATTTATTTGTAGTGGATAGTAAAAGAAAAACTCCAAAAGAATCAGAGGTTAATATTAAGCATCTGAAACTTATTTGGGTTTTGCATAAGAACGTTGCAGACGAGCACATCAGGTCTGCATCATATTTGCTGCAGTATAGGATCTATACGACTTCTTATACTGCTCGTCCTGTGATTAAATCTGGTAAGCCAGCCTCAACTCCAGAGGATTCTTCTTCAGATTCTCACATCCCTTTAAGTCAGAGAATGGGCAGGAAAAGAGCTCCTCCTGCTCTATTTGATGACACTACTTCTGCTGTTGAGGCCAAGAAAAGAAAAATTGATGTCCCATAGGGGACTAAGAAGGTGGATGTTGCGCCTTCCAAAGCTACCGAGAAGCCCCCAGTGGCTCCGAGCAAGAAGGTTACTCCTGTGGAGATGACTGCTATCTCTCCGACCAAGAGCACTTCCTTGGTTGAAACTGCTGAAGTCCCTTTGAGGAGATTGAGGAAATCGTCCTCAGTCAATTTGGTTGAAACTGTCAATCTGGCTGAAACCATCTCCTCTCTACCAGCTGGTGGTGTTGGTGTTCCAACCATCATTCCTCCGAGCTCTGCCATGAGCTTGGTAAAAACTTGGATCATACCCGAGGTCCAAGGAACTGATGAAAAGATTTTTAGGGATATGCTAACATCCCTAGCTACCCGTCACCTGGCTTCAGTAAATTTCTCACACTCTGAATTTCCTCTCTTTCTTTGAATACTTGTATTTTTGTACTGACCTGTCACTTTTTCCCTTGTTTAGCTGGTGAATTGTATTAACAACATCGTGAAGAAAGATGAAGCAATTAAAGCTTCCAGCTCCTCGTCGGGGGTAGAGGATTCTCTGCTGGGTTTGACCCAATCCTTGAAGGATTCTCGTCAGTAGTATAATGAGGACAAAGCTGACTGGGAGAAAAAGTTGTCTATAGTTGAAGCTGAGAAGGTGAAGCTGGCTGAGATCTCCAAGAGTTTGGAGAATAAGGTGAAAAGTTTAGAGGTCGAGCATAAAAAATATGACGACAAGCTCAAGAACTTTGGAGAGCTTGAAGATAAGCTGAAAAAGGCAGAGGAAGAGTTGCCCGTCCTGCGAGATGTCAAGCGCCAAAAAGAAGAATTGGATGCGAAGTTAAACACTGCCGAGGATCTTCTATCCGAGAAGCTCTCCTCGGAGAAACTGAAAAGAAAGCTCGCAGTTAAAAATCCTTCAGCGCTGGATGGGATAAAGGATGGGACAAAGGGATTGTTGCGATGACATCCCAAGTACAATACGGGAAGTTGAAATACTTCCGAGATGGCTGGGTAGCTGCCCTGCAGGAATTGAAGATCAAAGACGACTCTGAGCTATCTCAGCTACACCTCCCTGGTCCTCCCCCACCAATTGTAGAAGAAGAAGAAGATGAGGCTATCTCTGATGAATCTTCCATGGCCATGGGTGATCAAGTCCCTACCTCTCTACCTTCCGCCAACGAGGACATTTCTTCCATGCTTCCTCCTCCTAAGAAAATTTCAACTCCTGCTGATCAAGCTGCTGTTACCACCGAGTAACCAAGCTCCTCATCCCAGCCTCCCGAGAAAGTCTTGGGAGACAAGGAAAAGGTGTGAAGTTGTTCGGTATCATTTCTATCTTTCATTATCATTTGTAATCAAACAATGTAATCTTTTTATGATCTAATAAAATACATCTTTGTTCTTCTCTGTTATTGATGATTTGTTTTTGTTGACTGTTGTCTCCTCTTCATTAGTTTATGGCCAGGATGGAATTGCTATCTCCCAATGATACAAAACTGATGCAACAATGTCACGAATACTATAAGGCTGGTCATACAGAGCTAAGTGTATCAGAAATTGCTGACATTCTTGGCCATGATGCTTCAGAACAGGCAATTGAGGCTTATCGGGACTTGAAAGCTTTACTTGACCGAGCCGTGGCCAATAATGTGGCCTACTATGAATTGATCGAGGAACTTCATTATAACTTAGAAGATCTTCAGAATCAGCACAATGAATCAACTGCCTTGTTGCACAAGGAATATAAGAATAGGTATCAACAGTTTTCCTCTGAGACAGGTCACAAAAAGATCATCGCTGGGTACGATGTTAGGGAGAGAACCCTAAAAGGTGAAGTTGAGGCCTGCAGACAGATCGCCGAGCTGCTGGAACATGAGAACAACAATTTGTAGAAAAAGTTGGCACAATATGAGTCTGCAGCTTCATCCTCTACTGCCTTGGTACCGGTCACTGATGAAGGATTCTCATTCTTAGAGGTTGAAAACGCCAAATTAAGGCAAGAATTGGATACGTTAAGAATGTCTGGTGTTTCTACTACTGCTCGGGGACGAGGAAGAGGGTTTCGTGGGCGAGGAAGAGCTGTTCAAAATGTTGTCGAGGAGCAAAGTTCTCCACCTGCTCGGAGTCGATCAAGAGTTCTCAGCCGTAATGTTGAAGAAGCTCGCACTCAGTCTACTTTGGAAACTCAAGCGTTCCAATTAAATGCAAAAGATCGTGCTTTGTCTGAAATGTCCAAGAAAAACCTATCTTTGGAAGATCAACTTACTGCGACGAAGTATGCTTTGAATAATAAAGATGTTTTTGCCAGGAGTCTTCACGAGAAACTAGAGAGAATAACTTTCCAATTCCACAAACAACCTCGTGAGTTTTGGATGGCAGGCTACAATGAAGCCCTTTTGTCACTTGGATGCTCGCCTTGAAAATGCCAATAATGAAGCTTATAAACAGGGATGGTTGAACGCACTGGGTGTGTTAAAGCTAGAGCAGGGCCATTATTTATGGGATTATCATGCTCCTGGGCTACTAGACTTGCCTGTACCGCCTTATAAACTGGACATGGAATGGATCCCAGCTCGTGCTATTCCTCGGAGCTTAATTTCAAAATATCTTGGTGACTATAGTCTTCATTCTCAGATTGAATTATCTCGTCCCGAGCATCTCTTGGATACTCCTTCAGTAATGAATGTTAGAATGTTGAGGGACTTGAATTTTATCAATTCTCCCCAAACATTAAATGATCCTCCTACTGGCGAGGAACCTGTATCGAAGGCTGAGGGGAAAAAACCAATAGAATAGGATTTTCAATGTAATATTTAGCAAACATATGTAACTTGTAATTTATTTTGATTTTTAATGAAAGACTTTCATTTTCTGTTTGCAAATCTGTATTGCTATTCTTTTGTACTTGCCTAACACTTTTACATCTGTGCATATGTATATGTTAAAAAGATAACAATTTTGTGCTGTTAATCAACCAACTTAGTAATAAACGGTTACAAGTATAAAAAATGTTGTTCGATAAAGTAATGAGTATAAAAATGTTTAAAATTTTTCCAACCAACTAAGGTTGTAAAATTGTACTCGTCGACCAAGTATAATTAGGGAGAGTTTTCATAAAATGTTTCCGACCAACTAGGTTAATGGACCCTCCTCGTCAATAAGTTCTCCTCGTTGACCAACTATAATTAGTGGGTTTTTATCACCGACCAACTATACTTGGCTCAGTTTGGAATATTTTGTATTTTCTGGAATGATTTTACCTTCTGACCAACTTGTTGGCATATTTTGTTTCTTAACCAACCAAAATTGGCATTTTAAGAATGTTGTTCTCGCCCTTTTACCATCCAAAGTTGGTCGTGGGTTTGAACTATTAGGTTCTTTCGAACTATCTTGTCCACAAGCTCTTTTACCAACCGAAGTTGATCACGCAAGTGTACGCCTCCTAACCAAAGGAGTATAATTTGTTCTCGCTATTTTACCAATCGAAGTTGATCACGCTCGAACTATCAGGTTCTTTCGAACTATCTTGTCCACAAGCTCTTTTACCAACCGAAGTTGATCACGCAAGTGTACGCCTCCTAACCAAAGGAGTATAATTTGTTCTCGCTATTTTACCAACTGAAGTTGATCACGCTCGAACTATCAGGTTCTTTCGAACTATCTTGTCCACAAGCTCTTTTACCAACCGAAGTTGATCACGCAAGTGTACGCCTCCTAACCAAAGGAGTATAATTTGTTCTCGCTATTTTACCAACCGAAGTTGATCACGCTCTAACTATCAGTGTAGTGTATCACACTAGTATTCCCCAAAAAACTTGTAATAAAAGTAAGAGGATGGTGAAACATCATCGTTTTATTCATAATGAAGGAATTGCTTTACATTTTACATTACTGATAATACTTGCGTAGGTGTTCAGCATTCCATGCATTCTTAAATTCCTCTCCTTCTAGAGTTTCTATTCTGTAAGTTCCTGGTCGAACAACTTCTGTAACTCGGTAAGGTCCATGCCAGTTGGCTTCAAGCTTATTGTGCTTCTGAATGACCTTCTTTAGCACATAATCCCCTTCTTTTAAGTCGCATTTCTTCACCCTCTTGTTGTAGAACAGAGTTGTGCGTTGTTGGTAAGCAGCATTCCTAATGGCTGCCTCTTCTCTAACCTCCTCGAGCATGTCCAAATCTAATCTTCTCATCAAGTCACTGACTGGGGAATCAAAATTCAGCACTCTGTGTGTTGGGAGACCCAACTCAGCAGGTATTACAGCCTCACTTCCAAATGCCAGCATGTATGGTGATTCTCTAGTTGCTGCTCGGGGAGTTGTTCGGTAAGCCCACAATACTGACTGTAGCTCATTAATCCAATTAGCTTTAGCCTCACTTAGTCTCTTCTTCAAACCATTTAGTAGTGTTTTGTTTGTCACCTCAGTCTGCCCATTGCTTTGAGGATGACCTGGTGCTGAATGGGTCTTCAGGATGTTTGATTGTTAACAATAGGCAGCAAACTCCTCGTTGTCGAATTGTGTTCCATGGTCTGTGATGAAGGCATGAGGAAGACCATATCTACAGATGATATTCTTCCAAACAAACTGGTATACCTTCTCGTACGTCATATCGATAAGGGGTTCAGCTTCTACCCACTTAGTAAAATAATCTACTGCGACGATGAGGTACTTGAATCTTCCTCCAGTGGTCGGCAATGGTCCAACCAAATCAATTCCCCACATAGCAAATGGCCAAGGGGAAGTTATGGGTGTCGACAATGCTTGTGGAGTTCGTCGGATGGAGGAAAAACGTTGGCACTTGTCACATTTCTTAGCATAGGCTATACAATCAGCCCTCATCGTCGTCCAGTAATATCCTTGAGTCATCACCCTCTTCAAAAGTGTCCGACCTGCTACATGGGCTCCACATGACCCTTCATGGATCTCTTCAATTAATTCTTTCACCTCAGAGGGATGTACACATCTCTGCAAACCTACCATAATTCCTCGTCTGTATAAAACACCATTAGTTAGTACATACCGAGCAGCTTTAAACTTTAATTTCTTTGCCGCGAGCTTGTCCTCTGGCAATACTCCCTCTTGAATATATTCCCTGATGGGATCCATCCAAGATGTTCCTAGATCAAGGGTAATAACATTCATCGTTAGGTCTTCATCTATGCTCCGACTTTCCAATACTTCAATTGCTATCGTTCTTCGCAGCTCGGTACGAGTAGCTGATGCTAGTCGGGCCAGTGCGTCTGTTTGTGCATTTTCTATTCTGGGTATTCTGATCAACTGAATGGCGTCAAATTCTGCAAGCAATTCCATCACCTTTGCATGATACTTGACCATTAATTCTCCTTCAACCGCATATGTTCCCATCATCTGATTCACAATTAATTGAGAATCACTGAATACCATCACTTGTTGTGCTTCCATGATCTTTGCTAAATTAAGACCTGCTATCATGGCCTCATACTCAGCCTCATTATTGGAGGTTTTGAATTGAAATCGCAAGGCATATTCTATGTCAATCTCGTCTGGGGTTTTCAAAACAATCCCTACTCCACAACCTGCTGTGCAAGATGACCCATCTATATACAATCTCCATGTAGGTAACTCGTCTTCAAATTTCTTATCCACTAGAGTTCCTCGGTGAAATATCTGTTGTTCTCTTCCATCCTCCCCTATTAATTTTCGTTCCTCGTCCACCATTTCTTCTCGCCCTTTTACCAACCGGAGTTGGTCTAGGTTTGAATTTGATGATCTTTCTACATCCACAAGCCCTTTTACCAACCGGAGTTGGTATGAACTTATGTCTGATGATCCTGTAACATCCACAGGTTGGTCAGCAAGCAACTTTTGTTCCTCGGGGGTATCAGGATATGTAAACTCTGCTATAAAATCTGCTACAGCTTGCCCTTTCAATGATGACCTGGGTTCATACACAATATCATATTCACCGAGCTCTATTGCCCAGTACATCAGTCTCCCTGACTTTTCTGGCTTATGAAGGGCTTGTCTTAATGGCATGTCAGTATACACGATGATGGTATGGGCCTGGAAATATGGCCTCATTCTTCTACTTGCTTCAATTAATGCCAGTGCCAATTTTTCTAACTTTGGGTACCTGATCTCTGCACCTCGAAAAGCCTTACTTGTGTAATAAATTGGCTTCTGGACTCCATTCTCCAATCTGATCAATGCCGAGCTGACTGCATGCTCTGATACTGCCAGGTATAAGTACAACTTTTCTCCCGTTATTGGCCTCGTCAATAGTGGAGGTGTTCCCAGATATTTCTTCAAGTCTTGAAAGGCTTTTTCACATTCATCATTCCACTCGAAAGTTTTTCGAAGTGTTCTGAAGAATGGTAAGCATCTATCTGTTGCTGGAGATACAAATCTGTTGAGCACTGCAACCCGTCCGGTAAGACTCTGTACTTCTTTCTTCATCATTGGAGATCGCAACCCTAAGAGAGCTTTGATCTTTGCTGGATTTGGCTCAATGCCTTGCTAGTTGATGATATACCCGAGGAACATTCCTTCTCGTACTCCAAAGGTGCACTTCGTCGGGTTGAGCTTCATCTGATATTTATCCAGTTGATCAAAGGTCTGACCTAAGTCAACTAAATGTTCAGCAGCTTTCTTGCTCTTTGTCAGCATATCGTCGACATAGACTTCCATGTTGCAACTGATTTGGTGGGCAAAAACCTTGTTCATCAGTCGCTGGTATGTCGCTCCTGCATTTTTTAAACCAAAAGGCATAACATTATAACAATAAGTTCCTCTAGGGGTAATAAAAGAAGTGCTTTCCCTTTCTTCAGGTTATATTTTGATCTGGTTGTAACCAGAGTAAGCATCCATGAAACTGAGCAGCTCGTGCCCCGAGGTAGCATCCACTAGTTGGTCAATTCTGGGTAATGGGAAGTGATCCTTTGGGCAGGCCTTGTTGAGATCAGTGAAATCAACACACATTCTCCATTTGTTATTTTTCTTCTTTACCATCACCACATTTGCCAACCAGTCTGGATACTTCACATCTTCAATGAATTGGGCTTTCTGGAGCTTGTCGACCTCCTCTTGACTAGCTTGATTCTTCTCGGGTCTAAATACTCTTCTTCTCTGTTTTACAGGCTTGATTTCCTTATTCACATTAAGTTCATGGCATAAGAAGTTTGGATCTATTCCTGGCATGTCTTCATGACTCCACGTAAAAGTTTTCTTTCTATCTCTCAAGAAAGCTATCAACTCCTGTTTTATTGAAACATCCAACGATGAACCTAACTGGGTTACTCGTTCAGGGTGCTCGTCGTCCAGAATAACATTTTCTGTAGATTCCACCACCTGTCCTTTTATAAGTTGGGATTCATCTCTGGGATCGAGAGTTTCAATCTCTGTATCTTCTTCCACCTGGTAGGTAGTAGTCTTTTTCCTTGATTCCTCAAGCTCCTCTTGCTCGGCAGATGAATAATAGCATTCCCGAGCTACTTTTTGGTCACCTTTCACAACTCCTACTCCAAAGTTTGTTGGGAATTTTAAGCATTGATGCACTGTAGATGGAACTGCTTCGAATTTCTTCAAACCAACTCTTCCCATGATGATGTTGTAGGCTGACTGCACATTCTTATCCATCACAAAGAAGCGTATTCTTTCTGTTCGACAAGCAGGCCAAGTTCCAATGAATATATCCAACTTGATCGTCCCAAGTGGAAAAACTTTCTCGCCAGCAAAACCCAGGAGGGGTCTGTGATAAGGTTCCAATTGAGATAATTTCAGATTCAAGCTATCAAAGCATGAATAGTACATGATGTCTGCCGAGCTTCCATTATCTACCAACACCCTTGAAATCACTACTTCCTTCATCCTCATTTTGATCACCAGAGGATCGTCGTGAGGATAAAAAACACCTGCCAGGTCATTTTTTGAAAAGCCAATGACCAGCTTCTCTTTGTTTACCTTCCTCGGACGATCATCCTCGGCCAGATTTATTCGCTGAATATATGAACAAGCTTGAGCCTCTCCGAGGTAAGCTTTTCTTTCTACAGTATGGTCTCCTCCTCCTGCATCTCCTCCTGTAATAACATTACAATCAAATGATCCAAAACATATGGAAAATACCTCTCGTTCTGGTTGCCTTGGTTTCTTGGGAAGATCGGGGTCATCCTCTGGATCATCTTCATGGTTTTTCTGCTTTTTCTCCTCTGCTCGACGAGGAGATCTAGACCTCTCTCTAGCTCGGTCATTATTTTTTCTTTCACCTCCCCGATCAACATATTTTGCTAGCTTTCCTCTTCGGATGAGTGTTTCAATCTCGTTCTGAAGAGCTATGCAATTTTTGGTCATGTGACCATGATCTTTATGAAACTCGCAATATTTATCCTTACTCCTTGAATCAGGGTCTGACCTCAGTTTCTTTGGCCATTTTACCTCCTCGTTGTTCTTGATTTCTTCCAACACATGATGAATACCCATTTTCAAAGGAGTATAATTATCGTATTTCTTCAGGACTTCCCATGATGACTTAATATTTTTGGAGCGTTTATCACCGCCATTGCCCTTATGCTCTTTATTCTTAGACTTGTCGACTTCCACCTTGGTGTCTTTATCTATATTCTTCTTTGCAGCCATAGCTTCCTCGGCATTCATGATTTTGGCCGCTTTTGCCATCAATTCTGACATAGTTTTAGGTGGATCTTTCGCCAAAGTATAATACAACTTATTAGGCAACAACCCATTCATCAAAGCGGTGATTGCTGTCTTCTCTTCGTAATCTATGACCTCTAGCTTCTCGTTATTGAAACGAGTTATGTAATCTCTAGTACTCTCACCAGATTTTTGTCTAACACTTAACAAATGTGCTACTCGTTTTACTGGCTTTGCCCAAAAATAGAAATTGCCGATGAACAACTCAGCCAACTGAAAGAAAGTTAAAATCTTACCCCGAGGAAGATTGTTGTACCAAATCTGGGCAGCTCCAGTAAGAGTTCCTGAGAATGCTCTACATCTCATCTCGTCGGGGACAGCATAGATATCGGGGGCAGCTTGATATTGCTCTATGTGTAGAACAGGATCTGTCTTTCCATCATATTTGGGGGTCACCACAGGTGCTTTAAACTTTGACGGGGTAGGAAAACCCACAATGGCCTGGACAAAAGGTGTCCCTTGAACAAAAGTTCGTTGTAAGGGATTCTTCGCCTTAGCCATTTCTCCCAATCTATCCTCCAAGCGCTGAATGGAACCCTTCCATGCATCGTTTCCTTCCTCTGGCTTATTAGTTCGAGCAATTGATTGTTCTGATGTGGCCTCTTGAGATTTATCTTGACGAGCAACTGGTCGTGATTGTGCTGATCCTTCTCTTAGATCTGATGGTCGTCGAAAACTCCTCGACATGGTCTTAGGTGGACTCCTATTCCTCGTAGGGCCTAATCGACTGAAATGAGACACCCTACTCAATCTTTCCAAGGCACTGGGTCTTTCTGGAGAGAGAGAGTGATACGTTGATCAGTATCTGTAGCCTTTATTGACGAAGTTCGCCCAGGTTGATAGGAGAAATCATCAGAATCCTCATTCCGATATGACTCAGTACGCCTGGATCATGAAGAAAGTAAATAAGTTTGCCTCTGACCACTTCGCTGTCCTGAACGTGCAGGTGCACCGCTATGAAGGGTTTGTATGAGTTGCCTCATTGTTTTTTGCATGGCGGTTTGTCCTTGAGCCAGATTCGTCATAATCCCGGCCAGATCTGGAGGCGCAGAGGGATTTGGAGGATTTCCAGCATTTCCCGCGTTTCGATTGCTGGATTCTGGATTATCTGCCATGAATGATTTTTGGTGAAAAACGATAATAACAATCGTTTCCCACAGACGGCGCCAATCTGTTGATGTAAAAAATTAGATCGCTCTAATTATTCAATCACGGATAAATAAAATGAGACAAAGATTTTTAAAGTGGTTCAGCCTTATATGAATGGCCTACGTCCACTGTTATGTTATTGCTGAGTGTTTGGGAATTCTTGATTCGTGGTTCAACCAAGAAATTCCGGTCCCTTTGAATGAGGGCGATACAAGGTATTTATAGCTCTTAGGCTGTACATGAAAGGGTTGATACATTAAATGATATACATATGAAAGGGTAATACATTTAAGGCAGCGTGTGCGTCAAGATGATGAACATTCAATGAATAGTTGAACTGTTGATTATCTGGCAATTAATGCTATGGCCGAGATGCAGCTCGGACCGCCTTAGTTGCTCGTTGCTCAGGAGTTCCTCAGAGCGCTAGAGTACCTCGGAGTGGTCAAGTTCCTCGGTGTATCCTCGTTGCTCGGAGAGGACATGAGTTGGTCGGAGAAATGAACTTCCTCGTTGCTATTGTGCCAAGTAGATTGACACGTGTTCTCATATTATTCGTCCATATCAGCATATTAATTTTGGTATCAATAGTATGTATAATGTAAATAATTTGTGGGTTTATTTAAAAATAATTTGTGGGATTATTTATAAATGTAACAAAGAATACAATGAACATTATACCATAATTTCCAATTCGGTATGTATACGTGGTTTAGGGTTTTGAACTAGGTTTTGAAAAATAGATTAGATTAGGTTATAAAGTATAATTAAAACTAATTTGGTATGTAAACGCAGCTTAGACTTTCAACCCAGGTTTTTAAATTTGGATTCGATTAGGTCATAAAATTTGAATAAAAGCACTTTGATATGTATACGCAGCTTAAGGTCACAACCTAGGCTTTGAAATTAGATTCGATTCTGTTAAAAAGTAAAATTAAAACCATGACTGGTATGGTTTGTTTCCATAGTTTGAAAATCCATTTTCGTTTGTCTGGCAATAGCATGACTGGAATTCTGAATTAGGTGAAGGGTTCGCTCCCCAAATAAAATATGCTTCAAAATAACAATCCGAGTATGAAGAACAGTTTTAAAGGTTTGGTAATGAAGTATTTTATTCATGCTTGTAGTATGATTCATGCTTGAATGCTGGGAACCTAGATATATGTCAGGGAACGATTCTAATGATAAAAGAGGTGCGCTTAGCAAAATGTCTCAAAAAGTATTGAAATATTTCACCGTTAGACCCAGTTTGAAGAGATTTTTCATATTACTGTGGATTGCAATAATGACTTCCCATGCTAGGGAAAAAGTGAGGATAATCTCATGCACTATACTATGGACTCAACCGTTTGGAAAAGCATAAATTTTCACTACCCATATGTTGTCAATGAATAGATGGGTCTTATCCATTTGTCACTCTAAACACCAATCAAAGTGTATGGCGGTGATCTTAGCACCCCTAAATCGCCCTCCTTCGTTGTGCATGTGACCAAAATTTTTGATGTTGTCTTTGTTGATACTTGGGACAAAGGCATCAAGTGGGGACATCGATGTATAATTAGCACCAACGGTAGATGAATTGAATGAGTTGAGGGTAACGGGTGTGAAAGAATTTGACTATAGGAAATAGGAAGAGTTCGTATTAAAAGCTATGGTTATTTGGGCAATTCGTGATTTTCTAGCTTATGGTATCGGGTTGTAATATTCATGGTTACTTTGGATGTCCCATTTGTGTTTAGGAAACTGGATCTCAAACTCATGGATAGTGGAAAAATTATATAGTATTCCCATATAAGATTGTTTCCTCCCGATAACAGGTTTAGATTTTATAAAGGCTCTAATTTTTTGCCGAGTGGGGTCAAACTTAGGCTACCTGTGAGAAAGCTTTCAGGTTCAAAAATTTTAAGGTGGTATTCCAAATGTGGAGCTAATGTATTACATATTATGTATGACGATAAGAACATCATCAAATGTCTTATGAGCACATGCCTAGGTGGAAGTCATTTGAAGTATGGAGAAAGGGCACAACATGATCTTAAAGTGTTTAAATTTAGGTCACAATTACGGTTGAAAGAAGACATTAGCGGGAGGAATATAGTCCCCCTTGAGCATATACTTTGACGAGCGAAGAAATAAAGGTGCTTTTAGACACACAACATAATTTGAAAAATATCGCTCCAAATTTTCATCAAATTTGCAGAGGATTATGAGTTATGCCACATATGATAAAAAAAGTGCAAGTCTCATGTTTGGCATGTGATATTGCAATTGGTCCCTTTGTTATTTAAACACTGTTTCTCTAAGCGAAAGACTTTGCGGAGGGCCATTGTGCAGATTATTCTTTTTCTCACGCTTTTGTACGCAAAAGTATTCAACCGGACACACATTGTGGTTGAAAAAGCAACTGTAGCTGAAGAAATTTGTGTGTTGAAGAAGTACTTCCCCCAGCATCCTTCAACATAATTGTTCACTTATTAGTGCACTTATGCGATGAGGCGATTCTTTGTGGTCAATTAGGCATAAATTCTTCTGATTTATCCCCTTAATTTAGAGGCTTTTATCACCTCGTAACATGTGAAACGCATTGATTTATCTCATATCCATGCTACTAACATTTCCTATATAGTGCATCAAGTTTCATGTATTCTTTTTGCTTTTTACATCTATTTTATACAAGTGAAGAGAAGAGGAAACTCAAAATCGAGAAACCAAGGAAGAAAAGCCAAAGGGAAAAAGAGTAACTTTACATATGGAGTTCGGACGAGGAACCAAAATGAAAGTTAATGAACTCGAGTCTACAATAATGTAGGAAGAAACGGAAACCAAATCTGAGATCGGGATCAAAAGTTAAGAAGTTTTAAAGATGAGAGAAAATCATAACAAAGAGCAAAAAGAAAAGGATATCCGGACCAATCCGATGTGAGCCAAGTGTGAACCGGCCCGGTGAAGGCAAGTTTTCTGTCAAGGTCAAATCGATCCAGTTATTCCCAAAAACGAACCAGTCCGGATTCATTATAGTTCCTGAATAAAGTAAACTACCGGACCAATCCGGTTTCAAGCAAAAATGAACCGATTCGGTATACACCAGACCGAACCGATGGACCAGGCCGGACCGGACTGGGTGGTGAATTTCTGATTTATCTTTTTCAAATGTAAAGTTATTTCTAGGTCAAACTCTTGTAATTTCATAGAGTATTAATTCCAACTAATTCCCAGACTTTAGGGAGTTCTCTTTTTAATAGTTTTAGAGGACCATTGCAACTAATAACCCCAGGATTTAATTTCTTCAACAATTATTCAGTTTTAAGCATTAATTCTAGAATTTTCTTCATTCCAAGTATTGTTTCCTTTCTGATATTAATTTCTTTTACATTATTGTCCGATTATTCATAGAAATAGGTTGAAATTCTTATTTACAAGTTTCTTCCCAATTTTTCACGTAGTTATGAATTCATAAAAAATAGATTTTATGTTCATGCTTAGTTTAATTATGACCAGCTAAATTTCCAAGGGTTGGGATCCACGAACCCGACCCTATGTAGTTTACATGAATAAAAAATAGGTTTTGAATTAAATTTTGATCGAATCGTGTTGTGTAGTGATCACAATCATCATAGGTCTTTTAACCTCTTTCCCAAGGTAACCAGGGTGTTTAAGGATGTGATGTGCATGTTGGCTATGCAGCACCGCTTTATTTTTGCCTTTGATTACATATGATGCGAGCTAGTACCTTCATATATGTAATGCTTAGGATTACTAAAGGCTGGATTTGATCAACTCTGTAATTCAAAAGCTAGCATTCTATTCGGTAAATCTGCAAGGGTTTGGGGGATTGTATCCTAACTTAATTTTTCTTCATTCATATGTATTTAATTGTAGTAGTTTTGTTCCTGTGAACGTATCATAGTCAGTAATTTAAATTTCAATTGCATTTAGACAATAGAGTTTAGTTCCACAATTAATCATCTTTTAGTTTCTTTTCTGGAATCAATTGAGGGTTAGTCTTCTATTCCTTCGTCGTTACGAGCACTCGTCTTAGTTCCCTATGGCTACGGTCCCATCTTATCGAGTTTATTACTTATGCGACAGGCTTGCACTTGAGCCTATATAAGCACGCACTTTAGACACTTTTATGGTCACTTAAATTTTTGGTGTCGTTGCCAGGGAGTTAGGTAGACTTTAGGTTAGTAGATTCAATCCCAAATTTGATTCAAAAATTTTAAGAAAAATAAAAAATTTAGAAAAATAAAAAGCCAAAAAGAAATCATCTCTAAAATCCCTTTCATGCAAAATCAAGAACAAACTCCTCAAAATAATCCAGTAAGAATCTACGAAAATCCCATCGTTGAGTATAATTCTGATAGCCCCCATACCCCTCGCGTTCCATAATTCTAGGTCCCACCTCTTACACCTCCAAACATCATCACAAGTCACACACTGAGTCACGCTTCTAGATTACTGAGTGAGGATTTCGAGTCAATTAGAGAGAGAGAAATGTCGGATATCGCTAGTTTTGGTACGGGTGAGGGAAACCTACCGTATCGTCCCATGAAAAAACTCATATTTCCTGAGTGAACTGTCACACCTGAATGCATTCTACTTCCCTACTATGCAGGACATTTCCACTTCCATAATGGGATGATACAGATTCTTTCAAAATTTCACGGCACGGATTCGGAGAAACCAAACCACCATATCCGCGAGTTCGAAGAGGCGTTCAGAACCTTTAGTGATCAACCTTTCACGCAAGATGTTGTTCGCCTAAAGATTTTTCCTTTTTACTAAAAGGATAAAGCTAAGACCTAGCTTTGGTCTCTACCACCGAACTCCATTATATCATGGACGGATATGCAATCCATGTTTCTTTCGAATTTCTTTCCACAACATAAAACCAACTCTGTCAAGGCTAAAATTCAAGATTTTCGACAACAAGATAATGAGTCATTTGATAAATGTTGGGAACTCTTCCAAGAGTTGCTGTAATGACCCCACTTTTATATGTTCATATATAGCTTGTTTTAAATGTTTTACATATGATATATAGACAATGTGTTATTATGGATAATGTTAATTTATTATATTAGCTTAAACCTACATTCAGAAATTATGAAATGTCAAATTAATACAAACATAAAATTTTAAAGTTTTCGGTAGGAATGTTCATGTTGGAAACTTGTTTTGACTATTATAATATAACAATTGACTTGAGGTAAAAATAATAAATTTGTACATATATGAATTAGGTTTGTGACACAACAAACGGTGTGTTAAACAGAGGTTCGAGCAAGAAGTTATACCGAGGTTACGAAATAAGGGCAAATCTGTCCATTCTGTAAGTCGTATTTTGTCTTATTACCACCCCATGTGTTATATTTTGATTGGTTGGAGAGGGAATCTGGTTAGGCCGACTTAAACACTTTTAAATAAACTCCTTCATCATCAAAATGGATTAAATCAAAGTCTTACAGCATATCCTACGCTAAATGATAAGTTTTGGGGTAGACAATGAAATTTTATGAAACTATAGGGACTTAATTTTGAAATAAAGAAAGTTTCAGGGACTAAAATGAAAATATAAAAGGAACATTTTTGTAAATAAAATATTTTCAAGTATCTCTAAGAAATATTGAAAATGTATGGTGTAAAATTACTAAAATACCCTTAATAACTTTACACCTCGTGCTGGGTTTTTACACCTCCACCGCACACGTGTCGCCTTTATAGGAAAGGATAAAACTCATGTCAATCCTTCATAAAAGTTAAAACACGTGTCGTGGTCTGGTGAATTAAGGATGCAAGATAGACCTGTTACGCGACACGCGACATGCTGACTCGCCAAAATGAATACTTAGTCATCGGGCCGCGTGTCATCACCTAGATAACTTTGGGAAACTATAAATCGAAGACTTAGGATAAGTCTTACACGAAATCCATCCCAAATATCAAAGATAAATAGTGATAGAAAGTGTGAGGAATTTTAAGAAGAAATTTCGTCTTAAGATTAACGAGCAATCCAAGACTCTGTATCTGTAACTTCAGAATTCTGTTCTAGGTGAGTACTCTGTGACATTCCTTGTGTATTTTGATTATATGATATTATGCAAACAACATATATTTTGTGAAATGATTTTATTCTCAAAATACATCTGATACCGATGATTCCGTCGTTTGTTATATGTGTATATCTCTCGATATATACATCTGATTTGAATTCTGAAATTATTGATTTCGCCTATGGAAACTCTCTTACTATGTTGGCCTTGACTACTGGGTGGAAATATTTGGGTGGTACCTTCCCAGCTAGTTTATCGCTGGTGTGCCCTACATAAGGCGTTGTTTCAGATATCATGATTTTCTGTCTGTGTTGTTTCCGGGTGGAAACATTTGGTAACATTATCTGTTTATCTGGGTATTAGAGCGTACGTGGCCATCAAAATAAATTGAATAATTGAAATATTGCTCAAATTGTTTTATCTGTTCTGTTCTGAACTGATTATTCTGAAAATAAATACTGCCAGTTTACTTTATATATTTTACTGTAAATTTCTATCCATATATGTATATGCCTTATGTTGGAAATTGAATAGGTATCAATTTTCTGAAAAACCCTGGAATGTCTAGAGATTAAACCTCACTCTGCTTTTAGTTGATGTTGTATAAGTAACCATTTTTCAAGAAATAAGTAGGCTTGGAGGGAACGAAAAAGGACTATATAGAAGATTCAACTTTCAGAGCTCTTTTTGGTTATTTAAAATTAAAAAGTTGTATATCATATAGAGCATGTTTGACTCTCTTGTAATAAATTTTAAATATCTTTTTAAGTTGTAACTTGTTGTGACTTTTAATATAAATGAAGTTTCCTTTTAGAAAGCAATGATGACGCAATACCTTTACTTTCCGTATTTTACGATTCATAACCACGTGATTATATTTCCGTTGCACTTATTTAAGGAAACAATTTAAGTCAGAATATTTGTTGCCTTGGTGGCATGTCAAGACACTCGTTCCCTATTACTAATTTTGGGACGGGGTCGTGACAGAGGTGGTATCAGAGCATAGGTTATGAACCCGTAGACTACTGAATATAAGTTTCGAACGTTATAGATTTTAGGTCTCCATACATAGGATATAGGATTAAATATCCGACTTATGTGATTAGCCTCCATATGTCTTATAGTTTACATATAATTATTTATATATAATTGTTCTTCTATTTTGCAAAATTGAGTTAGTATAATACGTCTTATGTTTGGCCATGACTGTAGAAAATGCCCAAGTCAAGATCAACTGTGAGGACAAGTGGTTCAAGTATGGAAGGACTGGAAGGTGCATACAAGGCGATTGAGAGTTTAGCAAAGATTGTGGAGCATCAGGTGAATAATGGATCACCAAGGAATCTGGAACTAACTAGCTGTACCATTGATCATTTCAAGAAGTTGAATCTGCCTTATTTTAAAGGTACTCCTAATCACACTAAAGAAGAATGTTGGGTGATGCAGATGGAAAAGATGCTCAACGTTCTCAAGTGTACCGATGAACAAAGGGTTTCATTTGCAACATTTATGTTAGAAGGTGAAGCCGAAGAATGGTGGAGAATGACTAAGAGAATGCACGAGGAGAGGAATTCTTGCATAGGTTGGAAGGACTTCTTGGTGATCTTTTAGGAGAAATATTTCCCTGAAACGGTGAAGGATGAAATGGCAGCTGAGTTCATGAGTCTAGTGCAAGGGAATATGACGGTTAGTCAATATGAGGCAAAGTTTACTGAGTTATCCCATTTTGCACCTTATGTTGTGAGAATTGTTGTTTTAAAAGCCAAAAAGTTTGAATGTGGGTTAAGGTTGAGTATTTGTAGTTGAATTTCCATGTTGAAGTTGACATCATATAGTGACGTCGTGGCTAGGGCTACGATAGCTGAGAGGGATGGCGAGGAGTACAATAAAATTAGAGATGGTTAGAGGAAGTTTGGGGAATAAATGGGGAAGAACACAAATAATATAAACAATTTTAGGAACACATCCAATGTTGGGGGAGCTAGGGATGGCAAACGATATAATAACAAGACATGTTAGCAACGTGGGAAGATGCATGGAGGACGGCCTTATTATAAGGACACGGGAGCTTGTTTTAGATGTGGACATAAGGGACATCAGAAAAAAGACTACCTAACCCCAACAAGGATTCCGATACATCTTTTAGGTGAAAATAAGGACCAAGGCAGACAAGGTAGAGTTTTTTCACTTTCTGATACCCAAGCTTCTAATGCAGTAGAGTCAGGTACACTTTTTATATGTGCATAACCTTTTTAAAGTTTTAATTGATCCTGGTTCTACCCATTCATTTGTGTATGTACGTTTTGTTAATCGCTTCCCTAATATTCCTAAACCCTTGAATCATAGCATACACATTTCTACTCCTTTGGGTGAGTTATTGATGGGAACCTTTATATATAAGTGTGGGTACCCAAAATTAAGATCATGGGCCTGGACGAGTAGCCCAATTCTGGCGGCCCAAAGTGCAGGCCCCCATCTCTTATTTGATTATCCGGTCTCTTCCCACGTTCCCATTAAGGGAGTTTATATGAAGAGATGGAAGACGTGGGGTAATCCAACGCCCCCACTTACCTAAATGTACATGTATATATTAAACCCTAGGTCCGGGGCAAATGGACAAGATATATTCTCTGTAATCACTCTTCAGAGTATATAGAAATAACACCGACTGATCCACCGTGGACGTGGGCACATCTTTGCTGAACCACATACATCCTTTGTTGTGTGATTGTCATTTTACATTCCTTGTTCTTACTTGGTGCTTGCCTTTCTCCTATTCTTTTATGTTGCATAATAATTATCGCCACAATTGGCGTCGTCTGTGGGAAGCGTTCATCTTTCCCTGAGAAGATCCCACACCAAGAAAGGAGTTTAAAATGTCTGGTCACAGTAGTATTGCTCCCCAGGCAGGGGATATTCAAGAACCTCCTGCTTATCGCAGGATTAGATCTGAAGTTTGGCGTTCAGATCAGAGGGCTCGCTTAGAAAGGCCAGCCTCAGAAGAAATCCAAGGACCAACAAGATCCACGCAGATATCCAGACGGATTGATGCATACGAGGCAAGGCTCCACGAGCAAAGGGAGTCTTCTCGCAAACACGAGGCTGAGAATGCTCTCCTGAAAAGAAGACTGGAAAGACTGGAGAGAGAGCTTCATCATGATAACAGGAGACATCCATACCGTACTCCTAGCCCTCAGGCGAGTGTGACACCCCGACTAGTTAAATACCGGGTAGCTACTCCTTTATTAAATCAATACAAAATTCCAAGTTGGTTCAGTTAATAGCATCACTGTCGAAAACATTTTAATGATTACTAACCACCTAGTATTTAAAAAAGTGAGTTGCCAAATTTTAAATTAAATCTGATTAACATGTAATAAATGAATTATAGAAATGTATCACAACCATTCACGATAAAGTCTCAATAGAGTAACCAACAAATAATAATAAGTCTGGAGGAAATACTCCTCACAACAATCCCAATATGGAAATAAATAAAACAAGTCTGCATCCTGAATTAATTACAAACCAAAGTCTGAATAACAGAAATATAAAATGTCTCTAAAGGAACTGGGCGACATGCCCTACAAATGATAAAACTGAATTGGAGTCAAGACAAAAGAAGCGTCTACTAGCAAAGCCCTGTAACTTCCACAACAGCTACAGCTCGTCACCTGAATGGAAATCCTATGCATGGTGTCCTTGTGGCTGGGCACCTAAAAGGTTTTTACAAAAATAGATTTGAAAGCAAACGGGTCAGAGCCCGAAAGTGGAGAGTATTTTAAAATAGCAAATGCTTTAATAACATTAAAACAATGAATGCAAAATACATGTTAGGACGTGCACTCACATGAAATACTCACCTCTCGACTAATCGTGCACTCCTAACGTACCGTACCCATCTAAGTGACTTTCATATCTAACTAAACCGTCATGAGTTCTACCCCTTTTTACTCGATTCCCATTATACATTCTAACATTATCAATTAAATAGAGGCTTTACTTAAACTCGGATTCTCAATTATTAGCAATACAATTCATTACAGATTATCTCTTTTTATTTTCTCAAAGCGTTACCATAATTATACCAACATGAAAGTTCTCATTATTTAAGCATATATTATTCACGTCATGAATATACAATACAAGCACCCGAGACTAAGCTGCGGTGCACACATACTCTGCTATCCATCCCGGTACATCACGTACATAAGGATCACAAATTCCGAATCTCTCAGGAATTGTTAGAATAAACATAACACACATAAATGGAGGCGAACATAATTCAACATATCCATGGTCACGTACATACCTACGCTCCATGGTCAGCTGACTTATTAACTCACAAATAAGTCATTCTCTGAACTATGTCCTCGAGGCACCAATCTATATCCCCCCATAAGCAAACAATGATTAGATGGTCCTAAACGAACGTAAACCTCCCGTGATAGCAAGTATGGTAGGTATGTCATACACATAAAATCATACATACTAAGCATGCATACATCTTAGTAATTACCATATTTTATTAGTGGTATACTTCTTGTTCTTATACCAACTGTTAATGTCACACAAATTATATGCCCCCGGTTTATATGCGTTTAAGTCATTAATTATCCTCACATCGTGATTAGTCGCACGCGTCCTAATCCACAAATACCATTTGGTTCAAATCATTCTTCTATATTTTACTCCTCAATATATCCCGAATATCCCAACTATAATAATTAGTCATCAAGGTAATGTTATCTCTACAATTAGACAAGGTTACGGGACACTAGAAATCAAACCAGGCCAAAAAGGTCAATCTATCAACTTGTTAGAAGTCTCGTTCGAACGAGGTCGTTCGAACGAGAGTTCGTTCGAACGAAGTGGGCATCTAACGAGATCTCGTTCGAACGAAAGGCATCGAACGAACATCCAACTCGTTAGAAGTCAAACTATCAACTCGTTAGAAGCTCGTTTGAACGAGGTCGTTCGAACGACCTGGGCAGGTCTTCTAACGAGGTGACAGTTTCGAGCCCCAAATTCTCCCATCTCGTTTTTCCCAATTTTCTTCACCTCTAATCTCATCTAAACATCATTCCAACAGTAGTTCAAGGTTTCTAATCATTCTTAAACATACTTAGGTCGTATTTTAACACATTCATGGGATAAATCTTCCTATACAACACCTAATTATCAAATCTCCCAAAGTTTTCCCCCAAATTTTATGAGTAAGAACCCTAGAATATAAAATCATAAATTTCCATAAATAAATCCGTTTTTGTAACATAAAAAGTAGTAATTATTTTAGTTCAATCACCCAATGACAATTCTACATGCAAACCTATATCAAAATCTGAATTTATAACTCCAATGTCATGGGTTTTTAAAACTCTTCCAATACAATGCGATTATATAATTTTCTAATCATGGAAGAAACATTCGCTTAAAATTAACGTAATTAAACCACTTGCCTCGGATTATTCTCTGAATTTGGTGTTGAATTGATGAAGGTTGTTCTCTCTCCTTTTCTCCCAAGGTTGAAGGTTGAAGGTTGAAGGTTGAAGATGAAGGTTAAGGTTTTCTCTTTTGGAAACTTCTCTTAACTTCTCATGAAACCCCCGTAGTCCTCTAATCAGTTAAGTGTTGGTAATGGGTTAGTGGGTAAAGACTAAATAAGATTTTAACTTCTAATTTTCGTGGGTTTTAATTCCCAAAATTCTGAAATTACCAAACTACCCTTTTGGGTTGCCGGTATGGCCTAAAAATGCCCCGGGACCCAAACTAAACCCCCGGCTAGTGTTTTCTGACTATTTCGACCCTTCCGGACTCGTTGGCGCACTCAAAATGACCATACGGTTGATAAAAATAAAATTTACTTTTTTTTAATTAAAATACTTATATTCCTGACGCGACTGTCACGTGCGTCCCAACTAAATTTTCCAAATTGCCGTATTTCAGCCTCGCGACAATTTCAATATTTTCAATATTCATATATTGCCATATATACACATTATAATCAAATACCACAAATAATCCGGATTAATTCTCAATTAATTCCCATTTAATTTAATTAATCCCACAAATAAATATCAATAAAAGTACGGGGTATTACAGCGAGCAAATCTCGTAGCCGAGGAATGAGCCCTAGGTGAGGATCTCAAAAGGTGGAAGGAGACGAGTTAGACGATGACCTCTACGAGCAGCTACGAAAAGCCCACCGTTACCAGAGCCCTACTCGCAGCAACGAGAATATACGAAATCTGGTCCGCAGGGAGATGGACCAACATCCTGCCCACCATGGTACCAGATCGACCAGAGAACTCGCTAGACGATCTCTCAAAACCCAGATTAATTTACCCTTCACGAGGGAAATTGAAGAAGAAGAAGCCCCCAAGAAATTTTCCATTCCAAGGTTTAAAATTTATGACGGTAAGACTGATCCCATTGATCACGTCAGACAGTACTGACATGCCATGACCCTCTGGAACCACCGAGACGCGCTAACGTGCCGAATTTTCCCCTCGAGCTTGCATGACATTGTGCAAAAATGGTTCGAAAGGCTCCCCCACTATCCATCATAAGTTTCAAATCCCTAGACGAACTCTTTACGACCCGCTTCATTACTAGTAGCTCCCATCCCAAAAGGATGGATGCTTTACTGACAATGAAGAAAAAGCCTTAAGAGACACTCCGAGACTACGCGAAGAGGTACTGGGAGTTATTCAACGAGGTCGAGGATTGCTCGGAACAAGTGGCAGTGGCCTCTTTCAAAATTAGGCTACCCAGCTCTTCCCTTCTTTACCAGTCCCTAACAAAGAAGGAGGCTATGACTATTGACGACCTAATGGCTCGCATCGAGAAGTACGCTAAGGTGGAAGATGTCACCCGCCTCAGTGCAGGGGACAACGGTCGAGCTGGACTCATTGCCAAGGGCAGTGACAAGGCTGAGAACCAGAAGAAAGGAGGAAAGAATGGGGGCAAAAATGGCTCCAAGAACGGAGGTAACAATGATGTGTCGAAAGCATTCCAGGTGGTCAACACCATCTTCAAAGAACCAATTTACAAGATCCTCATAAAAATCAAAGACGAGCCATTCATTAAATAGCCCAGGAAGATGGGAGGAGATCCCTCGAAGAGGAACAACGCGCTGAGATGCGCTTTTTACAAAGAGGGAGGACATAAGACCGAGCATTGCAAAGCTCTTAAATCTCACCTCTAGGACCTAGCCCAATCCGAGCATTTGAACAAGTTTATGGAGAAGAAGGCAGAGAAAGTGGCTGCCAACAGAGAGGATAGACCTGACAACGTGCTCAAAGATGACGCCGGGCATGAGTTTACGATAATTCACGGGGCATCTGATGCCAAGCAAATCCAACTAAATTCAGCTCGAATGGAGATGAAGAAACTTACAGCGGTAATGCCGGATTTTCAGATCGATCCAGCTAAGTCACAGTCGGGAAAGCATCGACGAGGAGATGACATCAACTATAATAAGCATATTGTTTTCACAGATGAAGATCTGGTGGGAGTGAGAACCCCACATCACGATGTTCTGATCATTACCCTTAGGATAGCTAACTTTGACGTCGACAAGTTGCTCGTTGACCAAGGAAGCTCGTCCGAAGTGATGTATCTCGACCTATTTAGAAAATTGAAGTTAAGCGTTGCTGACCTAAAGGAAGCTACTGTCCCTTCAGTTGGCTTCGCTGGAAAAATAACTATGCCCCTGGGAAAGATTGTACTGCCGGTGCGCGCAGGGAACTTCTCCAAAATGATCAAGTTTTTGGTAGTTGACATCGACTCGCCATACCAGGCCATCCTCGGCAGGGGATGGCTTCATGAAATAAAGGTTGTCTCCTCAACGTACCATCAGAATCTCAAGTATGTAACCGAGCGAGGAGTAATGGAGATCCACAGCGACCAAGGCGATGGCAAGAAGGTGCTTCATAGCAGCCATCCGACCAAAGCCAGAAAGGAAGGCCGATCAGCCCAGCAAGAAAGTGGAAGAAGGACTAACACCTTCTAAATAGCAATTAAAGTACGAAAGACCTGGAGTAGAGGAGACCAGGCTCCTCCCCTCCGAGCGGGTCATCGAGGACCTGGTAGAAGTTATGGCTAGAGATGGCGATAGTAATAGAGTCTTCTTGATTGGAGCATCTCTCACCAACCAGGAACAGAAGTAATTAATAACTTTGCTGAGGCGCAACGCAGATGTTTTCGCGTGGGAACCATACAAACTGCCTGGAATCGATCCTAGTATGGTCTGTCATCAGCTGCATGCCGATCCCACCTTCAAACCAATCACACAGAAGGCACGGTGAACTGCACCCGAGAAGGCTAAAGTGGTAGAAAAAGAAGTTGAAAAATTACTGGATGCAGGATCCATATGGGAAGTATAATTCCCCAAGTGGTTATCCAACCCAGTAGTAGTTCCGAAGAGCAACGGGAAGTGGAGAGTTTGCATCGACTTCACTGACCTCAACAAAGCGTTCCCTAAAGATAGTTTCCCCCTCCCAAAAATAGACCAACTAGTAGACGCCGCTGCAGCTCACGAGCGGATGAGTTTTTTGGACGCATACTCAAGGTATCACCAGATCCCCTTATATGCCCCAGACCAGGATAAAACGGTGTTCATCACGGCAGTTGGGCTATACTGCTACAAGGTCATGCCCTTTGGGCTCAAGAATGCAAGGGCAACCTATCAGCGGCTGGTCACCAAGATGTTCAAGGACCAGATGGGAAACACCATGGAGGTCTACATCGATGATATGCTCGTTAAAAGTAAGATGAAAGAAAATCACCTCTCAGACCTGTCAAACACCTTTTAAATCCTCAGGACGTGCCGAATGAAACTTAATGCAAGCAAGTGTTCTTTCGGTGTCCAGTCAGGAAAATTTCTTGGGTACTTGGTTAGTAAGAGAGGTATAGAGGCTAACCCAGACCAGATCGATGCAATTAACAGGGTACAACCACCTCGAACAATCCGGGACGTACAGAAGCTCACTGGTATGCTCGCTGCCTTAAATCGCTTCATTTCTAAATCCTCCGAGAAATGCAAGCATTTCTTCCAACTTCTGAAAGGTAACAAAATGGTAGAATGGAACCCAGATTGCTCGCGAGCATTGGTCGATCTCAAAGCTTACTTAAGCTCTCCACCACTTCTCATCATACCACGTCAAATAGATTCTTTGTACCTGCACCTCTTCGTTTCCAACCACACTGTCAGCTCTGCGTTAATATGCAAGGTTGCAAGAATCCATCACCCTATTTATTACGCGAGCAAGACCCTACTTGACGCCGAGCAGAGGTACCTACCGCTGGAGAAGCTCGCCTTCGCTCTAGTAGTGGCCTCGAGGAAGCTGAAGCACTATTTCGAAGCCCACACTATTATCATCCTTATATCGCACCCCTTAAGGTTGTCCTGAGGAAAGAGGATTTGTCGGGCAGGCTGTCTAAATGGTCAGTCGAGCTCGGGCGATTCGACATCCAATTTCAACCAAGGACCGCAATCAAGGGGCAAATCCTTGCTGAATTCATAGCCGAATTCACGGGCGAGGAACTTTCCAACCAACCTCAACCAACAACGCAAAAGGAGAACCAAGAAATAGAGGAAACCTGGAAATTGTTTCTTGATGGATCCTCCAACTTAAAGGGGCCAGGGGTAGGCATTGTCCTCGTTACTCTAGAAAAAATAATACTTGAACAAGGAATCAAGCTTGGATTTGCAGCCTTCAACAACGAAGCAGAGTACGAAGCTTTAATAGCCGACCTCCAAAAGGCGCACACTTTGGGAGCAAAGTATTTACAGGTGTTCAGCGATTCCCAATTTATCTCCAATCAGATAAGTGGAGATTACAATGCAAAAAATGAAATAATGGCAGCTTACCTCGCCTTAGTGAAAAAACTAATGGCGAGCTTTGAAGAGATCAATGTCCAGCAGTTTCCCAGAGGGCAAAATAGCCATGCTGATGCCCTAGCAGCCCTGAGTTCGACAGTCGACTCCGACCTAAAAAGAACCATCCCCATCGATTTCCTCACTCATCCGAGCATCCACGATAGCAGGCTACCAGACGGGAAAAACGTACTCCAGGTAGGATCAGCTCCCATCTGGATGGACCCCTTAAGGGACTATTTAAAGGATGGCACACTCCCAGATAACAAAAATACTGCCCACCAGATAAGAGTCTGTAATACCTCGTACTTTTATGGATATTTATTTATGGGATTAATTAAACTAAATGTGACTTAATTGAGAATTAATCCGGATAAAATACTAACGATATGTGAGTTGGTATTTGATTATAATGTGTATATATGGCAATATATGAATATTGAAACTATTGAAATTGTCACGAGATTGAAATACGGCAATTTGAGAAATTTTGTTGGGGCGCGCGTGACAGTCACGTCAGGAATATAATTATTTGAATTAAAAAGTGAATTTTATTTTTATCAACCGTATGGTCATTTTGAGTGCGCCAACGAGTCCGGAAGGGTCGAAATAGTCAGAAAACACTAGCCGGGGGTTTAGTTTGGGTCCCGGGGCATTTCTAGGCCATACCGGCAACCCAAAAGGGTAGTTTGGTAATTTTGGAAATTGGGTAATTAAAACCCACGAAAATTAGAGTTAAAAATCTGACTTAGTCTTAACCCACTAAGCCATTTCCAACCCCAATCTAGGTAGTGGGCTACAGGAGAAGTTTATAAACCTTAAACTTGGCAAACACCAACCCCACCTCCATTGTCATCTTGAGAAGAACTTGTAGAGAGAGAGAGAGAAAGAGAAGAATTCTGCAGAAAGAGAGAGAGAGGAATTCAACCATCTTCAATCAACAACAAATCTGAAGAACGATTAAGGCAAGTGGTTTAATTACAATTGATTCAATGATATGCTTTTCCATGTTTAGGGTAATTATCAAATTTATCTTGGAAGATTGATTAGACCCATGAATTTGAGGATTTAAAACTATGAACTATGTTAGGAATTGCATGTAGACATATTCTGGACGAATTATGAACTCAAATTATAACCCTTGATGATCCAAAAATGGATTAAAGAAGAGATTTTTTTATTGTTCTTGAAAGAAGTAGAAAACTAGGGTTCTTGATGAAGTTTTGATCCAAATAAAGCCCTTAGTTGATGAATTATTAGTTTTAGAACGTTAACAATGTTGTAGGATGGTTGTATGATGATATTATAACGTTAGATTAGAGTTTCATGCATTATAATGGTGTTTTGAGATGATTTGAAAACTGCAAAACGAAGCAGTCCGTAGCCTACCTGGTGCGTTCGATCGATCGACATTCATCAGTCGATCGATCGACCACCATCGATCGATCGAAGGTAAAGGTCGATCGATCAACCTTCCCAAAATGAGTAAAAATTTTCCTAGTTAATTTTAATGATGTCAACCTTAGAAAATTATCCTTGGAGACTTTATGAATATCCTTAAACTTAAGGAAGACCAGTAGGTATGGTTATAAAAATTTGGACCTTTATTAGAATTCAATTTGAGGAATTATTCTAAATCTAATGAAATGCGATGAGTGATATAATATTTGGGTTAAAAGTGTAAATTTGAATAATTTGATGAAATGAGGTTTGGGGCAGAAGTAAGGACCTTAAGAATAATTATGTTATATGTGGGAATAATAGGAAACTTAATAATCTCTTTGAGATAGGTTTTAAGTATAAGAAACTATGACGTGAGACGTGTCGCCAGTTTAAATTTTATATTATCAGGAGACCTAAAATATATAAAATTGGAATAATGGTATAAGGATGTAGAGTATACCTTTATTAATATTGAGATATCTAAGATGTGTGAATGCTTAGCATATGATTTTATGTGTATGACATACCTACCATACTTGCTATCACGGGAGGTTTACGTTCGCTTAGGGCCATCTAATCTTTGTGTTGCCCGGATTTAGATTGGTACCTCGAGGACATAGTTCAAGAGAACGACTTATTTGTGAGTTAATAAGCCAGCTGACTATGGAGCGTAGGTATGTACGTGACCATGGATATGTTGAATTATGTTCGCCTCCATTTTTGTGTGTGGTGCTTATTCCAACAATTCCTGAGAGATTTGAAATTTGTAATCCTTATATACGTGATGTACCAGGATGGATTGCAGAGTATGTGTGCACCACAGCTTAGCCTCGGGGTGCTTGTATTGTATATTTATGATGTGAATAATATATGGTTAAATGAAAAGGAATTTGTTATGTGTAATTGTGAGTATGGTTATTGTAACATTATGAAAAGATAAAAAAGGGACATACACCAATAAATGATTTTGTTTATAATTAGGAATCCGAGAATCAAAGTAGAACTCCCTATTAAATTGTTAAGGTTAAAAATTAAAACGTGAACCGAGTAGAAATGTTAGAAACTCTTTTGAACTAAATAGATATGAGAAACACATGAATGGGTACAGGAACGTTAGGAGTGCACAGTTAGACGAGAGGTGAGTATTTCATGTGAGAGCACGTCCTAACATGTATTTTGCATTTATTGTTTTAAATGTCATTAAAGCACTTGCTGTTTTTAAAATACTCTCCACTTTCGGGCTCTGACCCGTTTGCTTTCAAATCTATTTTTTTGTAAAAACCTTTTAGGTGCCCAGCCACAAGGACACCATGCATAGTATTTCCATTCAGGTGACGAGCTGTAGCTGTTGTGGAAGTTACACGGCCTTGACAGTAGACACCTCTTTTATAGTCTTGATTCCATATTCAGTTTCATCATTGTAGGGCATGTCGCCCATTCCTATTAGAGACATTTTATCTTTCAGTTATTCAGACTTTGGTTTGTAATTAATTCAGGAAACCCTATTTTATTCATTTCAGTTGTGGGATTGTTGTGAGGAGTATTTCCTCCAGACTTATTATTATTTGTTGGTTATTCTATTGCTTCTTTATGGTGAATGGTTATGTTATTCTTTCAAAATTCTTTTGTTGCATGTTAATCAGATTTAATTTAAAATTTGACACTTAAGTTTTTAAATACTAGGTGGTTAGTAATTTTTAAAATGTTTTCGACAGTGATGCTATTAACTGAACCAACTTGGCATTTTGTATTAATTTAATAAAGGAGTAGCTACCCGGTATTTAATTAGTCGGGGTGTTACAGAGTCAAAGCTGCTCGCTTTCACTTATCTCCAGAGGGCAACTTGTATAAGAGATCCTTCTCCGAACCCTACCTCCAATGCTTTCACCCGGGGGATGTCGAGCAAGTGCTACATGAGCTTCACGAAGGGGTCTATGGAAGCCATGTCAGAGGAAGGTCTCTGGCTTTTCGAGCGATGAAGGAAGGTTATTGGTGTCCATACATGCAAAGGAACTCCATGATGTATGTCCGCAAGTGCCTTAAATGCCAACTTCACGTTCCTATTGTCCACCAGCCTGCTAGCGACCTAAAATCACTGTCTAGCCCATGGACATTCGCCCAATGGGGAATTGACATCGTGGGACCATTGCCTACCGCCATCGGCAATTGCAAATATCTGTTGGTTGCAACTGACTACTTCACCAAATGGATCAAGGCGAAACCCCTGGCGAACATCCGAGATGCCGATATGATAAGGTTCATATAGAGAAATATAATCACTCGCTTTGGCATCCCCAGAACCATCATCACCGATAATGGAAATCAGTTCGAAAGTGGCTCATTTCAGAGTTTCTGTAACGAACACATTATCAGGCACCACTTCAGTTTGGTGGACTACCCTCAGAGCAATGGCCAAGCTGAGGCTTCCAACAAAACTGTGATCGACGGACTAAAGAAGAGATTGGAGTGAGCCAAAGGTGCATGGGTAAATGAATTATCGCATATTCTGTGGGCTTATCGAACCACTCCTCGGAGAGAAATAGGAGAAACCCCATTTTCGCTGACATATGGATGGAAGCAGTCATCCCACTAGAAGCGGGTTTTTCCAATAATGAGATCCAACCTTGTCGACTAGGGACATAATGATGCAGCATTTCTCGCTGAGCTCGACCTAGCGAACGAGAGCCGAGAGTTAGCCCTAGTAAACTAGGGAACTATCAGCAACAACTCGCAAGACATTACAATAAAATGGTTAACCCAAGGGCATTCCGAGTTGGGGACTACGTCCTGAGGAAAGTCCCAGGCAATGCAGTAAAACCATCATATGGAAAACTAGGGCCAAACTGGGAGGGACCCTTCAAGATAATAAGAGACGATCTACAGGGCGCCTATCACTTGGAAACGATGGAAGGCAGAGAAATACCACGAGCATGGAGCGCAGCCAATCTCAAGAGATTCTATTTTTAGATCTTTCTTTTATTCTTTTGTTATGAAACTAGAAGTTCGTTTTCCTTATCATTAATGAAAATTATTTAAAACGATTGCATTCTAATGAGTAACAGCTATACGAGCTTTATCGCACATCCTTTCCAAATAACAGGCACATTGATCATCACATCATAGCAGGGAATTGTCCCCCCTCAGGTTATCGTTATGAAACACGAAAGACCTCTTGACATTATCCCTGGCAATATATGAATCCCTACTAGAGATCCTTAGGCAAAGTGGCCAAATCTAAACT
Organism: Sambucus nigra; assembly: GCA_949130495.1. Classification (NCBI taxonomy): domain Eukaryota; kingdom Viridiplantae; phylum Streptophyta; class Magnoliopsida; order Dipsacales; family Adoxaceae; genus Sambucus; species Sambucus nigra. The sequence continues at coordinate 691,606,542 of OX422209.1, forward strand.
AGTCACCTCACCAAACCTTCTTTGGTTAAATAAAATCCCGATCGGATGGAATATCCAACACCAGGTGTGTCCTCGCCAATTTCCACACTTAGGCCTAAGGGAGTGTGATGACATGACCTAAAAGGTAAAGTGGGGCACAATGGTATCCTGATGTTATACTAAACTTGGAGGACACTTGCGTGATAATACGAACTTAGAAGATCTCGAAGGAATGAGAACTTGGAAAAAATAATGCACTTATTTAGTCGGCTAAATTAGCCCAAAACATAAATTTTATTAATCCACTATATTTACAACAATGGTGATACATGTTTAGTCGGCGAGCTCGCCCAAAGCATTTACACTACAAAAAATACATAGAGAAACTACTAGCTAAATCCTAATGGGTATGAGGCCTCTGAGCAAGGTAGTCATCCACTTGGGCTCGTCGACCGTTATTGGGATGAAGGGCTAACTCCTCCTCAACCTCGTTGGCATCCGACTCCAGCAGTTGTCGAGGGATGGAACCAATAGGTATCCATTGATCATCCCTCCGAAAGGTATTGGGCATCCGTATGGAAGGGGAGATTTCATGGAGATACCAGAGCATTGAATTTCTTAGAACTTGTATCTCCCTCAATGCACTTAATCATCCCCTGATGAAGGCGAGCTCGTCAAACTCTATCAACCTAGTCGGAGCATCTTGCCAACCCTGATCGTAATCGTCGTTCCATACTCACCGAGGTCCTTTTTTAAATAGGTGCCGCGGCCGAGTAACATCCCTTTGAAGCCTAGCAGCGATCACATATGCTTGCTAGACATAACCACGAAGCTCTTCCATCTCCCTCTCTCGAAGCTCTTCCATTTCCCTATCTCGGCTCCTGGTTCTCCTGCCAGCTCGCGTTGATGAAGAACCTCGCAGCACAGGGTGAATATCACTTGAGCCATCCCTAGCTGGCGTTGATGAAGAGCCTTGCAACACTAAAGGGGCGGTGCTTGACGCGTGTTCCCTAAGTCGCGAGACCTCTTTCCTTGAAGCTTTATTTTCTTGCTGAAGCATCTCACCAACCTGGTTGATCTCAGAAGCATCGAGAATCTTTGCTCTCAACGCATTCACCTCTTCTTGCACTGAAGCACCAACCTCTTCCATCTCCTGGAGCCTGTCTTTTAACTTGGCCACAAGTTCAGACTGATCCTTATACTTCTGATTCCTAGACCTAAGGGATTTGCAAAGCTTAACGAAGGCCTGACGAACCTCAGGACTCGCCATAGGACCAAGGGTCCTGCCCAATTGAGATGTGGCAGGAATATATTCTTCTACATCAACCAACTACAAAACATAAGAAAGCATTGAAAAGATAGACAGAATCAGTGCGCTGGGAAAAAGAAACCTTTTCATTAATAAGAGTTGAAATTACATCGAACAGCAAAAAGAAAGTTTACACGCAGAAAAAGCAAAAATACAAAGTAATCCTAGAAGATAACTAGTTAGCAACCTCAGGCTACCTAGAGGTCGATGGCTATTTTCCTTTATCAGCATCAGCAGGAGAATCACCCCCAGCGAGGGTAACCTCTGTCGCCACAACAAGGGAAACATCAGCAGGGGTCGACTGGGGGATAGAGTCTGCAGCTTCAATATCGAAGGCAGGGACTTCATCCACGGTCGGCTTAGGACCTGGGTCATGCTCATCGAACAGAGGGGAGTCGATATCAACATCGGCAGCCAATAGGGCCTTGCTCCAGCCCTTCTTGAAGTTTAGACGGCTAATATAGCCTATCTGAACCTCAGCATCCTCGTATGTTGTAGCCCAGCCAGAATTGTATGAGTCCTCCTTGGCAGTGACATCCTCAGACTCCTTCTTCCTTAATTCCTCAGACAGCACTTTGTTCTCTTCCACGATAGTAAGTTTGCTCGAGCAAACCAGGTCGTAGGCCTATCACAGCTCTTTTAAATCCTTAACCGCTGCGTTCTTCTCTCGATTGGCTGTAGCAAGAGCCAGGTCGGATGATATTCGAGCAGCGTCAACGGCTTTAAAACTAGCCTCGAGCTCTGTACCCTTCAGCTTCAAGGCAACATTCTCTTTCTCTAGCTCACTATTTTTACTCATTAGCTCATCGCGTGAACGATATAGCATGGCGAAGTCAGTCACAAACTGCAGAAAAAAGAAGACATTAGAAGAAGGAAATGATGGAATTCATAAAAACATGGGAGAAAAGGAAAAAATCTTACGAAAGCTAGCCTCTGGCTAGCCTGAAGGGCCAATTGCTCAGACCCTAGTGCCCTTTGGCGATCAGCAGGGAGAACTGCCCTCTCGAGCAGTGCGGGGGCCAGCTTAGGGGAAATTACGACTGAAGCTCCCTCAGGCAGGGCAGACACCGGGACCAGGCTTGCCCAGCCTTCGCCCTAGCCTCCATATTCCTCCTCTCTTCCTCTTTCTCCCTCTCCATCCTTCTCCTCTCCTCTATCTTTTTCTTTTCCTCCACATTCTTTCTCTCCTCCTCTTTTTTTCTCTCTCTCTCCCTTATTTTCTCTTCTTCCTTCCTCTTCTTCTCCTTCTCCTGAGCGGAAGACTGAGAATCAGTAGCCACGGCCCCGGAGCTAGACTTTTACTTCTTCGACCTCTGTGCGAGAAGCATGTGGTCTCCTTCATCATCGTCCCGAATTAAGTTCTTCCTTGGAGGATCCATCTCCTCGCTCGAACTGCCAGATGTTCTCGATGACTCTCGATCTTCATAAACCTCCCCACGATCAGAAGAACTGCTACTACTAGAGCTCCCTCCACCCAAATTACTTATGGCTCCAGTGGGCATCATCTATCTCCTTAACGTTTCTAAGAGGGGAAGTGCAGCACTCAATATCTACCCACTCAGGGATGTTATAAAACTTCCTAAATTCTGAGACCGACCTATTCCCAATCTTCGCCATTGGAAAACCCTAGGAAACTACAAATTCAAAGAAAAAGTACAAAGAAAAGGCACAGGAAACTTACAAAATAGAAGATCGATTGGAACGATGAAGAAGCACGAGCCCAAACAACAAGGAAGCAATGAGAATGGAGATTGAAAAAAGGAATTACGAAGTGCTAGAGCTCACAGAGAATGGAAGAGTGCTGGAAAGATTGAAACGATGGTCAAAAAGTGGCTATTCCAGAAAACCTTTAAGTGTTGCTAATCATAGTGCACAAAATACAAAGCAGGTGCCGCCAACATCAGCTTCACAGCTTTCGAAGAATTGCACAATGTACAAAAAAGCCATTATGACTAATCATTTAAATTTGTTGAGCCCAAAACATGGCCCAACAAACTTTGGGGTAATTGTGGGTACCCAAAATTAAGATCATGGGCCTGGACGAGTAGCCCAATTCTGGCGGCCCAAAGTCCAGGCCCCCCATCTTTTATTTGATTATCCGGTCTCTACCCACGTTCCCATTAAGGGAGGTTATAGGGAGAGATGGAAGACGTGGGGGAATCCAACGCCCCCACTTACCTAAATGTACATGTATACATTGAACCCTAGGTCCGGGGAAAATGTACAAGATATATTCTCAGTAATCACTCTCCGGAGTATATAGAAATAACACCGACTGCACCACCGTGGACGTAGGCACATCTTTGCTGAACCACGTACATCCTTTGTTATGTGATTGTCATTTTACATTCCTTGTTCTTACTTGGTTCTTGCCTTTCCCCTATTCATTTGTGTTGCATAATAATTGTCGCCACAATAAGTCTTGCCCTATAGATGTTAGTAGTCATAAACTATTTGCTGATTTGATAGTTTTAGACATAAAAGACTTTGAAGTCAATTTGGGGATGGATTGGTTAGAATCGTATCATGCTAAGGTAGATTGTTTGAGAAGAGAGTTACTTTCCAAATTCCTAACCAACAAGAATTTAGTTTTGAAGGAACATGCATCTTATCTCCCATGCATATTATCTCTGCAATGCAAGCTTGTAGTTTTCTTAAAAAGTGATGTCGAGGATTCCTTGCGAGTGTTATTGATTTGCAAATAAAAGATCCTAGTTTAGAAGATATTCCTATAGCTAAACATTTTTTAGACGTTTTTCCTGATGACTTACCTAGTCTTCCTCCTAGTAGAGAAATAGAGTTTACAATTGACCTTATTCCTAGAACTATACCAATCTCAAAACCACCTTATCGTATGGCACCTTTATAATTAAGGGAATTAAAAGTTCAATTACAAGATCTTTTAGATAAGGGTTTATTAGACCAAGTGTATCCCCTTGGGGTGCTCCAGTGTTATTTGTTAAAAAGAAGGATGGGACGATGAGGTTATGTATAGATTATCATGAACTAAATAAGGTGACCATTAAGAATAAATACCCTTTACCTCGTATAGATGATTTGTTTGACCAACTTCAAGGTGCACAAGTATTTTCAAAGATTGACCTTAGGTCAGGCTATCATCAATTGAAGATTAAGGAAGATGATATTTCGAAATCAGCTTTTCGTACTAGATATGGTCACTATGAATTTCTTATGATGCCATTTGGACTAACTAATACACCAGCCGCTTTTATGGATATGATGAATAGGGTGTTTAGGATGTATTTGGATCAATGTGTGGTTGTTTTCATTGATGACATCCTTATTTATTCCAAAAGTATTGAAGATCACGAAAAGCATTTAGAGATGGTGTTACAAATCCTAAGGAAGGAGAAATTATATGTGAAATAAAATAAGTGTGATTTTTGGTTTCCTAGTGTCTCTTTTCTAGGACATGTCATTTCTAAGGAAGGAGTGCCGGTTGATCCTCAAAAGATCAAGGATATACTTGATTGTCCTAAACCAACTAATGTTACGGAGATTCGTAGTTTCCATGGATTAGCCGGCTATTACAGAAGATTTGTTGAAGGATTTTTTTGTATTACCAAACCTTTATCTAGGTTAACCCAAAAGAATGTGATATATAAATGGTCTGAGGAAGTTGAGAATAGTTTTCAAGAACTTAAGAATAGATTAATAACTGCCCCAATTTTAACTATTCCTTCCGAGACAGGGGGATTTGTGATTTATAGTGATGCTTCTAAAAATGGTTTGGGATGTGTCCTAATGAAAAGTGGAAAAGTAGTAGTTTATGCCTCAAGACAATTAAAAACCCATGAGCAGAATTATCCAACCCATGACCTGGAATTAGCAGCTGTAATTTTTGCTCTTAAGATTTGGAGACATTATTTGTATGGTGAGACCTATGATATTTATACCGATCATAAGAGTTTGAAGTATATATTTACTCAGAAATAATTGAACATGAGACAAAGAATGTGGTTAGAATTGATGAAGGATTTTGATGTAAATATTCACTATCACCCGGGGAAAGCTAATGTAGTAGCTGATGCTTTAAGTAGGAAGTCTACACCAAATTTAGCACGTCTTATCATAAGCCAGGAAGCACTGTTGAAGTATTTGAGAAGTATGGAAATAGATGTACGTATTTATAGCAAAGGATGCGTAATCGCTAACTTACAAGTACAACCCATGTTGATGGAAAGGATCAAAATTGCACAAGTTAATGACCCACAACTGAAGAAGATTAGAGAAGAAGTTATGGAAGGGGAGAGGATTGAATTTGGGTTACGAGATGATATATTGAGGTTCAAAAATATAGTGTGTGTGTCATGTGATGCCCAACTAAAGAGGCAAATTTTGGAAGAAAGTCATTACTCAAGATTCACATTTCATCCCGGATGTACAAAAATATATATGGATCTCCGAGAAGTTTTTTGGTGGAATAACATGAAGAGGGAGATAGCGTAATTTATATCTCAGTGTTTGGTTTGTCAATAAGTAAAAGATGAACATCAGAAACCATCAGGATTACTACAACCCCTACCTATCCCTGAGTGGAAATGGGCACATATTATTATGGATTTTGTGACAGGTTTACCAAGGAGTTCAAACGGTAATGATTCTATTTGGGTAATTATTTATAGGTTAACTAAATCTTCTCATTTTCTTGCCATTAAGATTACGCAGTCTTTAGAAAAGTTAGCCAAGTTGTATGTGCGGGAAATTATTAGGTTTCATAGAACCCCAGTTTCAATTGTTTCTGATCGTGACCCTAGATTTGTGTCACGCTTTTAGAAAAGCCTACAAGCAACCATGGGAACACAATTAAATTTCAGCATCGCTTTTCATCCTCAAACAGATGGATAATCTTAGAGAACCATTAAAACCTTAAAGGATATGCTTAGGGCATGCGTACTTGATCTGAAAGGGAATTGGGATGATCATTTACCATTAGTGGAATTTGCATATAATAATAGTTATCAAGCAAGTATTAAAATGGCTCCGTATGAGGAACTCTATCATAGAAGGTGTCGTTCCCCTGCGTGTTGGCTAGAAGTTGGAGAAAGATAATTGTTGGGACCATAATTGATCCAGATCATAAAGAGAATGTGAGATTTATACAAGCTTACTGACTTCGAATAGCTCAAAGTCATCAAAAGAGTTATGTTGATAATCGCCGACGAGAGTTGGAATTTCAAAGAGGATATTATGTGTTCTTACGACTATCACCAACAAAGGGAGTAATCCGATTCGGGAAGAAAGGGAAATTGAGTCCAAGATACATAGGACCCTACGAAATCCTAGAAAGGATAGGAGCTGTCGCATATAGAATAGCCTTACCTACTGAACTCTCTAGTGTGCATAATGTGTTTCATGTGTCAATGATGAAGAAATACATCCCAGATCCAACGCATATCCTAAGTCACAAACCTCTTCAAATTAGAGAAGATTTGTCATACATTGAACATTCGGTAGAAATTTTGGACCATAAAGATCAAATATTACGAACCAAGGTAATTCCACTGGTCAAGGTATTATGGCGTAATCATATTGTTGAAGAAGCAACATGGGAACGGGAAGATGAAATAAAGGAGCGCTATCCATACTTGTTTTAAAATTAATGTATGTAAAGTTTGGGGACCAAACTTTCTATAAGGAGGGTAGGATGTAATGACCCCACTTTTATATGTTCATATATAGATTGTTTTAAATGTTTTACATATGATATAGGACAATGTGTTATTATGGATAATGTTAATTTATTATATTAGTTTAAACCTACCTTCAGAAATCATGAAATGTCAAATTAATACAAATATAAAATTTTGAAGTTTTCGATAGGAATGTCCATGTTGGAAACTTGTTTTGACTATTATAATATAACAATTGACTTGAGGTAAAAACAATAAAGTTGTAGGTATATGAATTAGGTTTGTAACACAACAAACGGTGTGTTAAACAGAGGTCTGGGCAAGAAGTTATACCGAGGTTACAAAATAAGGGTAAATATGTCCATTCTTTAAGTCGTATTTTGTCTTATTACCACCCCATGTGTAATATTTTTGGTTGGAGGGGAATCTAGTTAGGTCGACTTAAAACTTTTAAATAAACTCCTTCATCATCAAAATGGATTAAATCAAAGTCTTATAGCATATCCTACTCTAAATGATAGTTCAAAGATAAATAGTGATAGAAAATGTGAGGAATTTTAAGAAGAAGCTTCGTCTTAAGATTAACGAGCAATCCAAGACTTTGTATCTGTAACTTCAGAATTCTGTTCTAGGTGAGTACTCTGTGACATTCCTTGTGTATTTTGATTATATGATATTATGTAAACAACATATATTTTGTGAAATGATTTTATTCTCAAAATACATCTGATACCGATGATTCTGTCGTTTGTTATATTTGTATATCTCTCGATATATACATCTGATTTGAATTCTGAAATATTGATTTGACTTATGAAAACTCTCTTACTATGTTGGCCTTAACTACCGGGTGGAAATATTTGGGTGGAACCTTCCCAGCTGGTTTATCGCTGGTGTGCCCTAAATAAGGCGTTGTTTCAGATATCATGATTTTCTGTCTGTGTTTTTGCCAGGTGGTAACATTTGGTAACACTATCTGGTTATCTGGGTATTAGAGCGTACATGGCCATTAAAATAAATTGAATAATTGAAATATTGCTCAAACTGTTTTATCTGTTCTGTTCTGTTCTGTTCTGAACTGATTATTCTGAAAATATATACTGCCAGTTTACTTTATATATTTTACTGTAAATTTCTGTCCATATATGTATATGCCTTCTGTTGGAAATTGAATAGGTATCAATTTTCTGAAAAACGCTGGAATGTTTAGAGATTAAACCTCACTCGGCTTTTAGCTAATGTTGTATAACTAACCATTTTTCAGGAAATAAGTAGACTTGGAGGGAACGAAAAAGGACTATATGGAAGATTCATCTTTTAGAGCTCTTTTTGGTTATTTTAAGTAAAAAGTTGTTATATCATATAGAGCATGTTTGACTCTCTTGTAATAAATTTTAAATATCATTTTTAAGTTGTAACTCGTTGTGACTTTTAATATAAATGAAGTTTCCTTTTAGAAAGCTCTGATGACATAATTCCTTTACTTTCAGTATTTTACGATTCATAACCACGTGATTATATTTTCGTTGCACTTATTTAAGGAAACAATTTAAGACAGAATATTTGTTGCCTTGGTGGAATGTCAAGACACTCGTTCCCTATTATTAATTTTGGGACGGGGTCGTGACAGTTGGTTAACGCTTCCCCCCATCACGGATTTGAGAAGCATCACCTCATCTATTTTTCCATCACGGGCTTACTATAATGTCTAAACAACTTGTTCAAATAATGTGTGAAAGACCATTTTGGGAATTAGATGTGAGTAATGCGGAGGCTCATCTTATGTATGTCGTCGAGACTACTCAAGCATGGGACACATCCGATCCTAATCCCCTAAACCGACCTCGATAAGTTTCTACAACTCTTATTGCATCCGGTCTATATCAATTGGATAAAGATACCTTGGTAGACCATTGAGTTAATCAATTTGAGAAAAATATAAGAGATATACTCGAGGTACGACTACGAGAAACTACTGGACCCACCCGTGTAGTGAAAAAAAAGGATTGCACCATTTGTGAGGCGGACCATTCAACAAAGGAATGTCTAACGATGCCCACTTACAAAGCCATGCTTACCGAGAAAGTAGTAGTAATAGGAGGGTTTAAGGAAAATTTTAACACCCCTCACGGGAACGCATACAACCCTTCATGGAGGAACCATACTGCTTTTAGCTACGACCAATAACAAGCTGCGTTGAATCCAAATTCACATGTTGCCCTACCTCAACGCCCTCCTCAATTTTAACAAGCACCACCTATGCAGCCACACATGCAAACACGACCCCCAAGCCCATACATTACCCTACCGCGGCGGACTCTTGATGACAACTTAAACCAATTTATCAAATCTCAAAAAGCAGCCAATGCCAAGTTTGAGCGCATGTTCACTGAAATGCATACGAGCATATCTTAGTAGCAATCCTCGTTAAGTGTCCAAGAGAAGGGCAAATTTTTGTCTCAAGGCTAAAGGCCTCCTCAAGCTCAAGCCAATGTTAGCACTGCATCTTACGATTAGTAAGAGCAATGTCAAGCCATCACCACTCTACGTAGTGGGCGAGTCATGGATTTATCACCTCCCCCACACGAGGAGCCAAAAGACAAGGAGGTTTAGCTCAACATGAAAGAGGCCGAAGATTCCCCCTTGAATGAGAATGACAAAGACGAATCTACTGAGCCCGAATTGCTGTGAAACCACACACCGCCGCTTCGTTCCCTCAATGTTTGGTCCCACCTCAAAAGGGAGCCTCCCGTGCAGATATTATTAATGAAGTTAAGTTGAAATTTCCATTTCTTGATGCCATCCAACAAATTCCCGCCTATGCCAAGGTCATTAAAGATCTTTTGACTGTGAAAATATAGGTAAAGGTGAAGAAGAATGTCTTCCTAGCACATGATGTAAGCTCTGTTCTACTTCACGACCTCCCACCCAAGTTTAAAGATCCGAGCGCACCCACGATTTCATGTGTTATTGGAGAGCGTCGAATTGAGAAAGCCTTGTTGGACTTAGTCACGAGTGTTAATATCCTTCCCCATTCCATTTATAGGCATCTTGAGTTGGGTTAACTTAAGCCCACATGAATCACTCTCCAATTAGCGGATCGCATAGTAAAGGTGCCTCGAGGGATTGTTGAGTACGTGATAGTCCAAGTGAACACTTTCTACTTCCCGGTAGACTTTGTCATTTGGGACACGGAGCCCTCCATCCATTATAGCAACCTTGTTCCCATCATTCTTGGTCGCCCATTCTTAGCCACGGTGAATGCATAATCAATACACGAAATGGGCAAATACTGCTCACTTTTAGGAACATGACCCTCGAGACAAACATCTTCAATGTTGCTAACCAAGTGGGTGACGAAGATGAAATCCATACGGTCGACCTCATAGAGGAGGTAGTAGAGGAGCACATGGAGAGAACCATGGTTGGGGACGCTTTAGAAGCATGCCTAGTGAGAGGTGACGAGAGTGAGATCCCATGCACCGAGTTTGAGAGCGAGGTCGAGGATTTAAAAGAGATATTAGACGAGGGAGCATCGATAGAGGACTTAAGAGATGTTCATTAGGTTTCTAGATTCGAGGATCTACCCCCGAGGGAGTCATGCTTGACCCCCTCCGAAGATAAATTTCCTACCCTCGAGTAGAAGCAACTGCCCCCTAATGTGACATATGCCTTTTTAGGAGAGGATAAGATATTTCCTATTATTGTCTCCTCTAGACTAGATGAAGAGCAAGAGGATAAGCTACTGGAAATTTTGAGGAAGCACAAGAGGTGCCTTTGGTTGGTCTATAGCAGATTTGAAGGGTATAAGTCCCTTGATTTGTACCCACAAAATTCACCTTAAGGAGGACGTGAAGCCCGCGAGGGAAATGCAACGGAGACTGAACCCAACCATGAAAGAAGTTGTTAGAGAAAAAATTATCAAGTTATTAGATGCCAAAATTATCTACACTATCTTGGATAGCAAAAGGGTAAGCCCAATTCAAGTCGTCTCGAAGAATTCGGGCATGACTGTGGTCGAAAATGCTAAGGGAGAATTAATTCCTCAACGCACCACCACAGGGTGGTGTGTTTGCATTGATTACTGGAAACTCAATGTCGGAACAAGAAAATACCATTTTCCCTTGCCATTTATCGACCAAATGCTTGAACTCGTAGTGGCTCACCCATATTATTACTTCCTTGATGGTTATTCCGGATATAACCAAATTGACGTAGACATACTTGATCAAGAGAAGATGACTTTTACATGTCCATTTGGCACGTTCGCCTACAAACGTATGCCTTTTGGATTGTGAAATGCACCCGCGACCTTTCAATGGTGCATGCTGATTATCGTTAGTGACATGGTAGAGAGAGGACTTGAAGTTTTCATAGCCGATTTTAGAATTTTTGGCCCCTTTTTTGACCAATGTCTAGCGAATCTTGAGAAAATATTATTCCGGTGTGTGGAAAAGAACTTAGTTCTCAATTGGGAAAAATGTCACTTCATGGTTACCGAGGGCATATTTCTTAGCCACATAGTCTCATATAAAGGCATAGAAGTTGACCGAGAAAAAATAGATGTCATAGTCGAGCTTCCCCCGCCCAAATCACTAAAGGATGTGCGCTCCTTCTTGGGCCACGCAGGATTTTATAGAAGGTTTATCAAGGATTTTAGTGCCATTGCTAGAACCTTGAGTAACCTCCTCATGAAGGATGCCCCCTTTGAGTTCAATGACGTATGCCAAGAGGCTTTTGATAAATTGAAAAGCATGATAATTTCCTCCCCCATCATGCAAGCTCCGAATTGGTCCCTTCCATTCGAGCTCATGTGTGATGCTAGTGATTAGGCGATTAGGGCTATTTTGGGGCAAAGAAAGGACAAGAAAGCTCATGTCATCTAGTACATCAGTCGGATCTTGACCGGGCCATAACTCAACTACTCTACCACGGAGAAAGAGTTGTTAGAGGTTGTTTTTGCTTTGGAAAAATTCCACTCATACCCTGTTGGGTCTCCCATTACATGCTTTACCGACCACGCGACACTTAAATATCTACTTACTAAGAAAGATGTGAAGCCGTGCCTCATAAGGTGAATCCTACTCCTATAAGAGTTCAATTTCTCTATAAAAGATAAGAAAGGGGTAGAAAACGTCGTCGCCGACCATTTGTCACGGCTCTCGTCCGACGTGCCTAGTGATCCAATACCCATAGACGAGTACTTTTTGGATGAGCAGCTCTTTGCTACTTCTGCCCTACCTTGCTACTTCAAAATTTTCACAAAGTTCAAAATGCCCCAAAAACAAAAAAAAATAGAAAATTTCAAAAATTTCCAAAAAAATTGAAAAAAGTTTGAAAAAATCAAAAATATATTTTCTTCAAAATAAATTGAAATTAGGATTTAAATTTTTCAAAAATATCACAGAAATTTTGTTTGAAGTCTCAAATTTGTAAAATTCAATTGCAAAAAGGCGAAATTGACCAAAGATGGAAATTGAGCAAAAATTGATGACTTAACAAATAAGTGTGGAGATTAAGCAACCCAGTGAGATGTCGACCCAATCAAGTTTTCTCAGTTTTTAAATCAATCCGAGTTAATGGCTAACTCAAAGTTCTTTTCAGCATTTTAAATAAGTCATTGAAGATCTATGTACCCTTGTTTTGAACAGTTATGGGAAACGTGTGAGATGTTGTCTTGAAAAGAGAACTAACATTTCTTTAAACTAAATTAATCTCGAAACGCATATGGTAATCGGATTAGTAATTTGGATAAATGAAGTTAGGCCATATTTTTTTACCCAAAAATATTAGCCATAAAAAGTTGTGACATTTTTTCCCTTTGCAACCCAATTTGAGCCTAATAAAGATTTTCCTTTTCATTTGACAACCCGAAAAAACATTTAGCCCGAAATTGTGAAAGATTTAAAAGTCCAAAAAGTGTAATGAAAAGGGACAAAAGAAGAGAAAAATAGAGTAATACTCAACAAAAATAGCAAGAAAAGAAAATTGTGAAAAATAGAAAAAGAAAAAAGAATTTTGAGTAATAGCCCGAAAAGCACAAACGGACATCATAAGAACATTTTGTAATTCCGAATTTCCCAACCAATCCCACTTTTACCCAATATACCTTATAAACTCGAAAAAGTCCTAACCGAGTCCGAATTTTGAAATTAATTACCGCGTGGAGAGCTAAAACATGAAAAGATAATAGGAGAGATAAATTCGTGTGAATAAAAGATGATGTTTATCGTTTTCCCAATAATCGTATTCCGATGAAGAGATCTTTTCACCATAAAAATTTCTTCTTTCAATTTGTATGCATGAATTTTTGTCGATTATATTTACTCTTTATATTACACATACCGAGAGAAATAGCTACAATCCGAGTGATTCGTTTATGAGAGCATCTCGTGAGATTTTGAAATCAAAACGAATTTTGAAAAGTATTATAATGATCAATCGGTGGAAATCTGCGGTTAAATTTTTGGCTTCGCACATGTAAGAGGGTAGTTTAAATATGGGGAAATACTGGATTTTTGTACGTGTTTAACTTGAGCAACTTCGGTTGCGCCTACGTATCCGTTATACTCGGAATCAAAGTCAGCGTAGTTTGTGGGTTTGTACTATTCGCCGAAAAATTCATTGTGGTGGTTTTTCGGAGAGTTGGGAGGTGTAGAAACTCATCTCAAAACTCATTTCCAAAACTCTTTTATCAAACTCTCTAAAAACTCATAAGACAAGAAAATGACTCTTCTACTCCCAAGAAGCTCTCTTTAAAATATATAGTGGTGAGGCTTATTTATAGCGAAAATCAACCCAAATGGGTCATCACATGTCAAATAACCGGTGGTGATACATGTCCTATTTTAAGTGGCATGTGTCCCATTACATATATCAAACCTTCAATACTAGAATATTATCTAGTCAGTGCATTAATAATACACAACTATACGTGATATGTTAGACGCGCATAATAATACCTCAGTCGCATAAAAACATGAACTTTTGTCAATATTAATAATCTTTAATCTCATTATATAATTTAATGATAGGCTTATCATTAATCCCCTCCTACATTTTCCCCCTCGTACATATAGTTGATATATTGTTGCATGTTTAAAATATATCGAATGTATGTACGAAACACCGTTAGTCGGTTTTGATATGTTCGATCAACCTGTGAATCGTGGGTAAAAATCTCGTACCTCATTTAATCTTGATGATGTACTTTTACCTCATATCTCACATTTTATGATATACTTAAATCTCATATTTCATATCTCAGTTACATGATATACATCAATCTCATATCTCATATCTTAAATCTCAATTCTTTTAAGTCTTTGATCTCATAGGTTATTCCGAATGACCTCTTTTATCATTCTTTTCATATGAATGATATACTTTGAGTGTTGCACCCATTCCTATTTAAATGAACATGCATCCACGATTTTATTGTGGTTGTTCGTAACTCTGCTTTTGGTAAAAAGTATTATCATGGACACATAATAACAACTTCATCGTTCTCTTTCAACATTCTCAACCAAGCTTGGTGGAAGTATTATTATGGTTTCATCGTTCTCTTTCAATCTTTTAGTTCATGCACATGTTTTTGACTCGTTTTAATCACAATGAGATTTCTTGTGCATGTACGTATTATTAACTCACCCAAATTGCCACTTTTTGAGGTTTTTCGCAAACTCGCACCTACGAGCTGACTTCATAATGAAAACATACTTGTTAAGTTTTTTCGCAAACTCCACCGTTAGAGGTGACTTAACAATGAAAACACATTTGTTTAAGTTTTTTTCGCAAACTCCACCGTTAGAGGTGACTTAACAATGAAAACACACTTTGTTAAGATTTTTCTTCAACCATTAGAGGTGACTTAATAATGAAAACACTTGTTAAGATTTTTCGTAAACTCCATCTATATCGGTGACTTAACAATGAAAATATTTGTTAAGATTTTTAGTAAACTCCACCTATAACGGTGATTTAACAATGAAAACACTTGTTAAGATTTTTTGTAAACTCCACCTATATCGGTGACTTAACAATGAAAACACTTGTTTAAGATTTTTCGTAAACTACACCTATAACGGTGACTTAACAATGAAAACCACTTGTTAAGACACATATAACGGTGACTTAAATAATGAAAACACTTGTTAAGATTTTTCGTAAACTCCATCTATATCGGTGACTTAACAATGAAAATATTTGTTAAAATTTTTCGTAAACTCCACCTATAACGGTGACTTCACAACGAAAACACTTGTTAAGATTTTTCGTAAACTCCACTTATATCGGTGACTTAACAATGAAAACACTTGTTAATATTTTTCGTAAACTCCACCTATATCGGTGACTTAACAATGAAAACACTTGTTAAGATTTTACATAAATTTCACCTATATCGGTGACCTAACAATGAAAACACTTGTTAAGATTTTTCGTAAACCCCGCCTATAACGATGACTTAACAATGAAAACCACTTATTAAGATTTTTTGTAAACTCCACCTATAACGGTGACTTAACAATGAAAACACTTGTTAAGATTTTTTGTAAACTCATTATTCTGTGTCATTTTTAAGGATGGGAGCCCATACTAGTCGAATGACAAACTGAGTGTGGTCCTTCGTCTGTTTCCATAAATGACCAACTTCTTCGGACGAGTCAAGACATAACGATCGTGGTTTAACTACCGACCAATTTGATAAAGTTTTTTGGAATATAATACACCTCTGTATAAGACTTATCTCAATACTCGCAAAGTTATCGTAATATGATGTCATATCTGAAGGATGACTATGACTTTGTCAATTTCTGAGTGACAACTAATTAACCCGTTTAAACTCTTTGCAAAAGAAACTGAAAAAGCTTTTGTAATGTCCTGCTTGGATGTTACTATACTCTAAAGGTTTATCAATCTAACCTTATTGTGGAGGATGTCGAAGAATATTTAAACTAAAAAGCTACATTACATCATAATATCCATTTTCCCCCTTTATTTTATTTTATCTCAAGATAAAATAAAATAAATTACATATACCATTTACATTGACCACTTGAAAAAATGAAAGAAACCTAGTCATTACATTTCTTTTGGGGGTATATCGCAAACTATCATATCTTTTAACAATGGCTTGATGTTAGCATCGCTCAATATGTTCTCATTCAGAAGCCTCGGCAAAATCATATCTTTCTGACATAATAACATCATATTGCAAGTGGTTAGTAAAACTCAGGAAATATCCAAGTACAATTCTCATCATGCCCCCTTTATTTTATTTTATTTTATTTGGCACAAACGATGATTCACTATGCTTCCTCTATCTAAAAAAAATACGCCCCATTTAATGATTTTAAAGCTTCTCAACTCATCAGCATAACTCATGAATTTATCATATCAATTTGGGTAATACCAAATGGCAATGATACATATATCAAAATAAATTCTTTCTCCTAGTGAAAGAAAATCAAGTATTCATCTCACAAGCGTATTCAATTGATTATGGCCAACGTATTTCTGATTTGCATAATCCAGGTGTCATATACTTTCAAGTTTTCTGTAAATTCTCTTTTCCAAAATCATTAGATAAACAGTCATGTATATCAATAATCAACAAAATTTTATATCGTGCTTCATAGTCCATAAAATACATATACATTTAGATATTCAGCCTCATCTAATCTACATTTTCTCATACAAAATATATATAAAAAAAATCTTACTTATTCGAAAACTTTTTAAAGTAAGTCTTTTATGAGAAAATACTAGTATCGTTATCAAAAGAATCCTTAAATGAAGGATGCGACAAAAAAATTTAAAATGATTTATTAAAATTTCTAAAAACTCCAAGCTATTATCCCTCTATTTTTTTTATCACCATAAAAATAAAATAACTCATTTATATTCAAGAAACACATTCAAAAATATTCATAATACTCTAATTTTAATTTGGTGGCAAGTGTGATTAGGGAATTTTATTTCCAATAAGTGCCATGTCCGAGGAACTGCAAAGACTTTTAATTTAAGATGTGTCAACTGAGATTCCAACATGTAAACTCAAATAATAGTCACTAGTGTGTAATATAAAGTATCCAAGGTGTTATGCTCAATTCATGCCAATTTACTTTTGTCGTCACATTTATTTTGTGAGCATTATTCAACATAAAAATATACCATTTTTTTCATTTTTGGTGCAAGGGACCATAAAGAGGGACAAGAGATCAAGAACATGAGTTGGTCATTGACCATACTCATGGTCAAGTTCCAGCAAGGGATTTTCGATGAACCTCAAAATGCAAAAAAAAGTTAGATTCATCCAATGCAAAATCATAAAACAATGGATCTCAAAATTTTATGCCGAATCAGGAAGAAGGTCACTCAAATGATGATCTGGTTTTGAGTTTCTTCAAACATGTTCTTCAATTTGAGGTGGACTAAGGTTTAAATATATGGTTGGTCATTTCCAAAAATCACAGTCGTAGTTTCACCCGGTTTGAATCTGAGTTCAGTCGATAAATTAACTCCGGAGGTTCGTTAACTTTTGATTTCTGGTGAGTCGATTTTCAAATCCCTTTGGTGGATCGGACTCAATGGTGCCTTGATTTGACCTTTCCTCCCAAAATGTTTGGTGAATAGGTTTCGTAAACCTAGGGCGATTCAGTTTCATACCCAGATGTAAACTCGCATTATATTGAAGCGAAGTCCGTTGGTTATGGGTTGAATCAGTTTGCTCCAGCCGTTTCGAACGGTGAATTAGTGTGTACCCATTTGAGGTGAATCGGTTCTAGTACTCTCTTGAGTCAGCTTAGAGTTTATTTTCACGAAGTTTAATATATCAAAATATGAGGGATCTTAGATGTGGTCTTTCAATTTTTCAAAAAATCTCAGGTGTGACTGGGTTTTGAGTTTCTTCGAACGAATCTCTTAGAGCAGGTGCTACAGTTCAGTCGAGCTTCATCGTGAAGAGGTTCATTGGAGCAAAGATCCGTCAGTTTCTACTTGAGGTAACGTTCTTCGGAGCAAGGATATGGGAAACCTCAAAGGTTACTCAATTTGTGACTCCAAAATGTATAAATCACTAGCGAGAATATTTCAAAGATATATCTTTATCAATTGATAGTGTACTGTTGTTGAAGTTTCACACGGTATGGAAAATCTATTATGCTGTTGTACTCAAGTTATAAAGGTTTACCCATAACTGTAATGCACATTTTATAATTAATCTTTGATAGCCACACACAGGCCTACTCATGTGGCCTAACCTATTGATGTATTGTACGACCATGTGATTTTGAAAATATCCAGTATATCATAATGTAAAATATTATCAACTTGCACTATTTTACTATTTACTCACAACAAGACATGACTTATTTGCTTTTAGTCAATACTTTCTAACTTTTAGGCTGTTTAGTTACGAAACACAATTAAATTGTTGCAGCCCATTAATTAATTTAATCGAGGTACATCATTATCTTTTTAAGAATGTCTCTTCATGAAAGCCCTTTTTTTCATTGAGTCACCTCATTGTAAATAGTTCAGGCCAAATGATCATCCAAATGTAGAGACAATTTGAGGCCCATTGGCGCATAACAATTGCATCATGTTAGCATTCATACTTCAAATGATAAATTTCTTTTTAGCCTCTCTCATGTGCAAAAACAAATATACATGAGTTTGAATAGTTTCATCAATAAAAAATTTACGCAAACACATATTATTCGACCTCTTATATAAATATTAATGTCTAGAGCATACTTTCAAAACAGACATCTCAACTAATATTTACATATAAATATATCATAGTTTGTTTTATATATAAAGCATGATAAATAATAAGATAGAAGTATTGGATTCCTTATCTGAAATGGAGTTGAACATTTCTCTGGTGAATGTTAGAGCAGAATGTTGCTTTGTCAACCGCGTTCCTCTATCTTCGTCCACTTTTTCGATCACGAATGAGGTGTTACACGATAAAAATCGTGAATACCTCCCCAGAAGAGTCGTCAAATATAAGAGGGTAGTTTAAATATGGGGAAATATCGGATTTTTGTACGTGTTTGACTTGAGAAACTTCGATTGCGCCTACGTATCCGTTATACTCAAAATCAAAGTCAGCGTAGTTCATGGGTTCTTACTACCGGAAAACTCATTGTGGTTGTTTTTCGGAGAGGTGGGAGGTGTTAAAACTCATCTCAAAACTCTTTTCCAAAACTCTTTTCTCAAACTCTCTAAAAACTCATAAGACAAGAAAATGACTCTTCTACTCCCAAGAAGATCTGTTTAAAATGTATGGTGGTGAGGCTTATTTATTGAAAAAACCAACCCAAGTGGGTCGCCACATGTCAAATAACCTGTGGTGATACATGTCCTATTTTAAGTGGCATGTGTCCCATAACATATATCAAACCCTTAATACTAGAAATAATATAAAAATAAGCATGATATGATAGACGCGCATAAGAATACCTCAGTCGCATGAACACAGGGACTTTGTCAATATTAATCATCTTTAATATCATTTAATAATTTAATAATATGCTTATCATTAAGCCCCTGCTACAGCACACACACACGCGACAAATTGAGACTTGAGAATATAAATTTATGGTGATTAGTTTTAGAAAGGTTTAAATTATATAATTTTTAGGTATTTTGAATTTTGTTTGAGTCAAAACCGAATTTTGTGGGTATATTCACTGCGAACCCTCACGAGACAAAACTCGTCCTACTAGGGTAACCTAGGGGTTTAAAGTCTTGTGCATACACTAAATACAATCGCTTGCTCGCAAAAGAGGTATTCTATCTTAATAAATTGATTTTCAAGAGTTGAGACTAGTTTTGATTCTTTTACATTGCTCGGGACGATCAAAGTTCTATGTTAGGGGGTTTGATTAGGCATAAAGTCTTTAGATTTATCCCCTTAATTTAGAGGCTTTTATCACCTCTTAACATGTAAAATGCATCGATTTATGTCATATTCGTGCTACTGACATTTCCTATATAGTGCATCGAGTTTCGTTTATTCTTTATGCTTTTTACAAGTATTTTATACAAGTGAAGAGAAGAGGAAACTCAAAATCGAGAAACCAAGGAAGGAAGTCAGAGGGTAAAAGAGAAACTTTACATTTAGAGTTCGAACGAGGAACCAAAATGAAAGTTGAAGACCTCGAGTCTACAAGCACATAGGAAGAAATGTCATCCAATTTCGAGTCCCGTATCAAAGTTATGAAGTTTAAAAAATGAGAGAACTTCACAACAAAGAACAGAAAGAAAAGGATATCAGGACCAATCCGGTGTGAGCCAAGAGCGAACCGATCAATTGAAGGCAAAGTTTCTATCAAGGGTGGACCGATCTGGTTATTCCCAAAAATGAACCGATCCAGATTTATTAAAGTTCCTGAATAAAGTAAACTACCAAACCGATTTGGTTTCAAGCAAAAACGAACCGATCTGGTATATACCGGACCGAACCGATGGACCAGGCTAGACCGGTCAAGGTGGAGAATTTATGATTTATATTTTTCAAATATAGAGTTATATCTATCTCAAACTCTTGTAATTTCGTAGAGTATTTATTCCAACTAATACCCAGACTTTAGGGAGTTCTCTTTTTAATAGTTTTAGAGGACCTTTGCAACTAAGAACCCTAGGATTTAATTTCTTCAACAATTATTCAGTTTTAAGCATTAATCTAGAATTTTCTTTATTCCATGTATTGTTTCCTTTCTGATTTCAATTGCTTTTACATTATTGTCTGATTATTCATAAAACTAGGTTGCAATTCTTATTTAAAAGTTTATTCCCAGTTTTTCATGTAGTTATGAATTCATGCATAATAGATTTTTTGTTCATGCTTAGTTTAATTATATCTAGATAAATTTCCAAGGGTTGGGATGCATGAACCCGACATGATGTACTTTACATGAATAGAAAATAGGTTTTGAATTAAATTTTGATCGAATCGTGTTATGTAGTGATCACAATGATCGTAGGTCTTTTAACCTCGTTTGCCCTAGGAAACTGGGGTGTTTAAGGATGCGATGTGCATGTTGGCTATTCAACACCGCTTTATTTTTGCCTTTGATTACGTATGATGTGGGCTAGTACCTTCATATATGTAATTCTTATGATTACTAAAGACTAGGTTTGATCAACTCTCTAATTCAAAAGCTAGTATTTTATCCCGTAAATCTACAAGGGTATGGGGTATTGTATCCTAACCTACTTTTTCTTCATTCATATTTAATTAATTAGAATAGTTTTGTTCCTATGCATGTAGCGTAATCAGTAATTTAAATTCCAATTTCATTTAGATAGTAGAGTGTAGTTCCAAAATTAATTATCTTTTACTTTATTTTCTCGAATCAATTTAGGGTTAGTCTTCTATTCCTTCGTCGTTACGAGCATTCGTCCTAGTTCACTGTGGATACAATCCCATCTTATTGGGTTTATTACTTAAGAGACAGGCTTACACTTGAGCCTAAATAAGCATGCACTTTAGACACTTTTATGGCCGCGTGAGTGGTCCACTGAGATCTATGGTTGTACACATTTGAAAAGTTGATGAATATTTTTAAAGAGTATGTTAAGAGGTACGTTGAAGGATCTATTGCGGAGGAATACATTACTAAGGAGTCATACATGTTCGCTACGGAATATATGCTCGATCGTAACATTTTAGATGATGGAGATAAATTCATCGATGAGGGTGGTCAAGTTAGGGGTAAACTAGTTAAACGGACAAGTTTACAATATGTGCAAGTGGCTTGTTATATTTTTGAAACCCATGAAGATGTCGACGAATGGAGGGAGTAAGTTCGTGTTGTAATCTTACTTCATGTTGTTATCATATATACTTGATTACCCTATTGATAAATTTTGTCATTCAATGTAAAAGATATAATGCAATTGGGAACAACAAAAATCGAATGATGATTTCACATTTAGACAATGAATTTAGAGTTTAGGTGTCACAGGAGGTAATTAGTACATCAAAATTCCCTTATTAATTGATAAATAATTGCAAGCTTTAAAACGTATTTAATTAACTTATGTAATCCATAATTTCAGTTGTTAAGATTGGTGTTGCAATGCTAAGGCTTGCTCGTCTCGCCACTGGACCCAATTTCATGGCACACGACTATAATAATTATCGACCGAATAGTTATATGTTCTCATTGAGGTTGTACGAGAAAAATACATTGTTACAAAACAATGAAATTTTATACAAGACTCTTACGCATTTCAGAGTGAGTGCTAAAGATAAAAACATCGTTGAAGCATAAATGACTTACTATGATTTAATTAAAAAAATTATATATATATATATATATATATATATTAAACAGGTTTTGTTTTACTATGATCGGGTAAGAGTTGAGGAAAAAAAATTCTTGTAAAGTCGATTCGGGTATTTTTTGAAGATGGTAGACTTGTCCAATTTAAAGCGCAAGGAGCATATGAATGTTGTGTAGTTTATTTATGCACGTGAAAATCTCAAGCCAGTGTTTTACTCGGACTATTGACTCGTATCGAATATTGCATATTTCGCCCGTTATCTTTATGTATTCTAGCACTTTTACGATCCTAAATGCCTATAATTATGCTCATTAACCAGACAACCTTGGATTTGGATATATACATGCTTTGCAGGGGTTATTTGTGCTTTTGTAGGTATTGGAACGCTAAAAGTGAGGTTCGGTTGCATTTCGAAGAAGTTCCGTCGTCGAATGCTACTTCAAGGGCAATTTGGTCTTTTCAAACTCACTATTTTTTATGGAATGAAGTTACCAACATGTAGATCATCAAATTATCTTTTCGTGGCCACTGATCGTGCGTCATTCTGACTCCGTATGTGGAAGTTATGCCCATTTCCGAACGGTTTCGGTATTTTCTTCTACTTCAAGGGCATTTTGATAATTTCATACTGCATAATTTGGAGGGTTTCAAAATAGAATCATGTATAGAATTTAATTAGCTTCGCGTCGATTCAGACCACGCCTCATTTCAATTCTATATGAGGGAGTTATGGCCGTTTCCGTGCAACGCGTCAAAATTGGTTTGGAGTGGAAAAGGGGGCTGCCAGCGGCCCAAGGCAAATTCCAAAAGTGTGGTCGACCGGTTCCAGACATGAGGTCGACCGGTCCCATCAGATATGTACGAAAATTGACTTATTTTGGGTTTTTTGGCTTGGTTTTGTTTGGGGTTTATTTTGGGGTATAAATTGAATGTTTGGGGATTTTCTTTGAGATATCTTGTTCTAGTTAGATAAGGTTAGAAGACATTTTGGGGGTTTTGTTGGGAGCTCACCCTCTCCTCCATTTTCACTTGGGTTTTCACCCATTTTATGTAAGAACTCTACTATTCATTCTCTTTTTTGTTGTTTTCTTTCTTTGTTAGCTAGTTTCCATACTTTGTAGTTTGTTTAATTATTGTTATTTATTGTTTTCATTAGTTAATTAGTTGCTTTAATTAATTAGTTAGTTTAATTAATGTCATTAATTATGTGTAGTGGCTAATTTAGTCTAGGTTGTGTCGGATTGAACTCATTCCGGGTTGACATGTTGCTTTGCTTTGGTGATGGTGTTTACGGGTCTATTTCGGGTGCGTTGTCCTAGTTATTACGCCTAGGAGATTTGACGGGGCATATCATGTATGTCCCGTGCTTACGACCTTTCGCGCGTAATTTCTGGGGTATTTGTTGACACCAAAATCGTATGTGGCTTTTATGCAAATTTAGGGGTGTGATAACCCTTGATTTACTTAACTGTCGAAACGAGACGCAACCTTAATAACTCGTCGACCCATGTAACAATTTTATACTAATTAACTCGGGTGAGGGATATTCGACGCAACCTATAGTTTTTATTCTCTTTATTAATTTAGTTTAATTTCCCTCGCCTAGATTAATCTTTCCCTTTCATGCATCTTTTCTTTTAGTTTGTAATTCACCTTTTCCACTTTTATTTCGGAATATTAAACCTTATAAATTCTAACAACTCGTCTCTGTGGATTCTCGATACCCGACTTACCGCTCTACTTGCCCCACAAACGTAGTTGTAACTTAGGTTTTTGTATTGAGTTGGCGAAACGAAAACAACGATTAGCGTCTTTACACGCGCCACTTTTCGCACTTAATCAACTATATCAATAATGAGTCATGGTTAGTCGTATTGCACACACCAAAGCATCTAACTAGTAGCGCGGATGACCTAGCTTCCCCTACTGAATATCAGTCCATTTTGGGTGACAACCTGAACTTGAAATACATTTCAAGATACTTTAAATGAGTAGAGTTATTTGGGTTGTAAAATACATTGAGGATTATAATTTGTAATATCTAATTTGTAAAATGTAGTTTGAAACAATCTCAAACATTAATTTATTGGTCATTAACTCTAATGTTGGTTGTAATATTACAATAGTCATGTGAGTATTTCCATTTGATTATTACATCCCGATTAAGTAACTCCGTTTGATTCACTAATGAAGATAATCGGGTGGAATAGTTTTGTGTTATTTAAATTTTCGTATCCTAAACTTGAGTATTTCCATTTTATTTATGTTATATATTATGCTACTAATGCCTATTTTTTTCAAAGAATGACTTCATCAGACTACCAGACCATGGGAAAAACAGAGAGCGACGAGGTATCTTTAAACAATAAGCGCATCAAGTTCTAAAAGTATAGGAGCGTAAATGAAAACAAGAATATTCTACATATGAGGGTGTTAGAGTTACTGAGCGAAGATGGATACTATAAAACTACTATCTTTGGAAAGATTCTCACCACTCAGATCTTGACCGTACAATCTTATGTCTTTTTCCTTAGGCACCCATCCTTCATTTAGATACCTTTGAATGGGGATCCTTCACCCTCACGCTCATACCTTAAGTGCACAAATGCTAGTTAAAGGTTTTTCTTCTTTACGGGATGCTAACTGATGAGTGTGTCCACTCTAGAGTTGTGTTCTTGAGGAACGTGTTGAATAACAAATCTCTATGACATTAAAGTTGGACCTGAAAAAATGCTCCCGAAAAGAGAACTAGACATGAAAATAAAAATATTATTATTAAAAAAATAAAAATAAATCCCACGACCTCTCGTTGTTGTCAGAGAGAGAGAGAGAGAGAGAGAGGAAGCCTGAAAAAAAAAGGAAAATAGGTTGGTTGGGTGTGTTTGAGTTAGGTCAGTAATAAGTTATTCACTTATGCATTAGATCCAAATTGTCTATTAACTAAATGGGTTTAAACGGATAGGGTTAGGATGGGTATGGATTCCCAAGAGGTTGAGGAAAACTCACCCATTAATTAAATTGGTTATCTCTCTCACGAAATAAGTTTCTCTCTAAAATTCTAACACTAACAGCTTCTCTAAAAAAAATGATCTCTTGAAAGCAAATATTTTTCTCTAGAAAATTTCCTTTTAATATTAATAGTGTCTTACGCTATCAAAAAAACATCTATCAACCTCGTTCTCTCAATAAAAATGTCTCACCACTAATTTTCTAATGTCTTTCCATATAATTCTAACACAAAATACTCGCTCAAAAAAAATTTCCCTCCAATTAATTAAATAATATATATATATATATATATATATATATATATATATATATATATATATATATATATATATCCCAAAAATTATAATATATTTCTCTATTTAAAATTGTAATCTCTTTCTCTCGCTTAAAAAGTTTGTTTCTATAAAATGCTGAATCTTTTTCGTTAGTTAGGTTGCCATTGGAGAAACATTTTATCCCATAATCACTCAATAAAAATAAGGATATTTTTACTTTGTCCCCTAAGATAATGTCGCGATTTGGAATTTTAAAGGGGCGGGTTTGATTCGGATGGTGCCCTCCCCGCCCCCATTACCGCGCCTAAACCCCGACCCTGACCCCGATTACCTCGCCCCGCCCCGTTTATAAAACCCGTAGGGGCCCTGAACCCGCCCCCAACATTTTATGTGATATTTTGAAACTTATTTTATATACGTATTTTGTTAATAAACTAATTTGTAAATATACATTTCATCAATAAAAATAACAAAACTATAAATAAATATGTAAAATGTGCTATAAGAAATGTATAAATTAAAAAAAAAATGTATACATTCCAAAAGAATGTAAACTAATTTGTATACATTCCAAAAATGTTTTATAAGAAATGTATGCATTCAAAAAATTTGTATACATTCCAAAAAGTGAAAACTAATTTGTATACATTCCAAAAAAATTGTATTATAAGAAATGTATACATTCCAAAAAATGTAAACTAATTTGTATAAATTCCAAAAAAAAATCCTATAAAAAATGTAAACTAACTGATATACAATCCAAGGAAAATGTAAACTAACCGTTTCAGATCTGAAAATTAGTAAAATTCACAGCGTGACTCGAGTGGAGGCCAGCGGTAGAGAGAAGAGCAACAGAGGCGAGAAAATACGAGAGCGACGGAGAACAAATTCGTGAGGGCTCTGATCGCGGTGGAAAGATGAAAAATGTAAGGTTAGGTCTAAATAAAACATTATTTAAGGGTTAACATTAATAAAAAAACATAAAAATAATTATTTATTAGTGAATTATCTTCAAAATATACAAAGTAGGAAAATATCGACTAATAATTCACCATTTATGCAGTTAAATAACATCGTACACACATATTCATAATTTTTTGTAAGCACAAACTATTGTTGCAAGTAAAAATAAATTGCTAAGAGGGTGACTAGGAAAAGTCTTCTCCGAGAAGAAATCAGTTGGAGGAAAAAATCTTGATCTCTTTGGTTAAGAGAGGGAGATAAGAACACTAAATTATTTCACAAGCTAGCTAATGCGCATCGACGAGTTAACCATATTGGGAAAATTTTAGTGTGTGTGTGTGGGGGGGGGGGGGGGGGGTGAGTTTGAAGAGGTCAGCGAGGTGAGGGGTGCATTTTTTAATTCTATGTGGATTGGTTATGTGAGGAGGAAAAGTGTTTGCCTTCGCTTGATGGAGCCGAGTTGGGAACCATTTTGGGGGAAGATGTTGAGATGATGGAGGGGCAGTTCATAGAGGAGGAGATCGTAAAAGTGTTGAGTTCGATGAGTGCTGATAAGGAAGCTAGCCCAGCCGAATTCACAATGTCCATCTTTTGATATTGTTGGGAAGTTGTAATAGAGGATCGGATGGATTTCTTTAGCTAGTTCCATGATAGAGGTTACTTTCCGAGGAGTTTGAATGCGACGTTCATAACTTTGATTGCCAAGAAAGGGGGGTCTATCGATGTTCGAGATTTCAGGCCAATTCGTCTGATTAGGAGTGCATATAAGCTTTTCGTTGAGTTGTTATCGGTCAGGCACATGAAGGTCATTAATCCTTTAATCTTTGAATCACAAAATGCCTTCGTCGGTGGAAGGCAAATCCTCGATGTTGTTCTTGAGGCTAAGGGGTGTGTGGAATCTAAGCTAAGAAGTGGGGAGCCAAGTAAGATGTGCAAATTAGATATTCAAAAATCTTATTATTATGTCAACTAGATTTTTCTTTTATACATGATGAGGAGGATGGGGTTCGGAGATAGGTGGTGATGTTTGATCAAAAGGTGCTTTTCTATTGTCAGGTTCTCTATTCTAATTAATGGGATTTTAGAGGGATTTTTCTCCGGCTCTCGGGGCTTTGGTAAGGAGATACGTTGTCTCATTTTATGTTCATATTGATGATGGAGACATTCATTCGGATGTTAGGACGCGTGGTGGAGGCAGGATCGATCAACGGTTTTGTGATTGGGCACCACTTGAATGTGAACTCAATCATTATATCAAACCTCCTATTTTTCGATGTCACTATTGTCTTCTGTAATGCAAAAGAGGTCCAGGTTCAAGCATTATTGTTACTCCTTATTTGTTTTAAGGAGGTTTCGAGTATTCGTATTAATGTGGGGAAATGTGAGATGATTCGGATAGGGAGAGATATGAACATGGAGGGTGTAGCCGTGACTCTTGGTTGTAGGATAGGCACGCTTCCATTTTCTTATCTCGGATTACCATTAGGGGATAAGTTTAACATAAAGGATATCTGGGATCCAGTTATGAAGATAATGAGAAGTAGGTTGGAAGGTTGGAAGAATTTTTATCTATCGAAAGGGAGGAGGTTGTCTTTGAGAAAAAGTATATTATCGAGTCTGCCCACTTACTTCTCATCAATACTGCCATTACCGCGTACTGTATATAAGAATATGAAGAAGTTGATGAGATACTTTTTGTGGATAGGTAATGAGTACATATTCAAGTACTGTCTATTGGGATGGGAGGATGTTTACAAATAGATCAAGTAGGGGGGAGAAGGAGTGCAAAAAATTGAGTTATTTAACAAAGCACTCTTAGGTAAGTGGATGTCGAGATTTCCTAATGACGAGGATGGATTATGTAGGAGAACAATGGTAACTACTTGGGGGTGTATGCATCTAGGGTGGGGGTCGGGAGTGGGGCATTTTTCCCATGGGGTGGGGTTCTAGAAGCACATTCAAAGGAGTGGAAGGACTTTTTTAGACACTCAGAGTTTCACTTGGGGAGATTAACAGGATTAGGTTTTGGACGTACAAATGAGGCTAGAACGGCTCTCTTCAGGATTAGTTGCCTAGTAGGTTCATCTAACTTCAAAATGAATATAGGTAATTACAGTAAGATTTCAATCATGTATGTAGTATGAACATTGTAAATACATATGAAAGATTTTGAGGAAATTGGAATTTAAACAACCAACCATAATACCTCAAAAAGATTTTGTGGCACCATTAGTAAGCGATTTGGTGGCACAATTAGTAAGCGGTTTTGGGGAAGGTTTGTAGTTAAAGTATTTGAATTTATGATGCAGATTAGGGAGAAGCACCAAGTCAGTCTTTTGTTTCGCATTTACTTTACAATGCACATCATTCACCACATATATTTTAGTTTACTTTATTTGTAGGATTTCTCTATTATTACTACATAATAAAAAAGCATTTTTCTCCAGTTAGTATTTAATTTTTCGATTTATTTTATGTTTATATATTTACATAAAGTGTGTTTGTTCAATAGATAATAAGTTTTGGAAATTTTGGGAAATATAAAGATGTTGATGACCTTTCGAGGAGAATGAATTAAAGATTATCTGTTTTAGCAGGATTACTTATAAGTTGTTAGACATTAGTTTTTCAATCATCATTACTTGTTTGTACATGACTTGTAATTGTCAAATGTTCACAGTTGTCATGAAGAACTTATTTCCCTTTACTGGATCCACTGTCAATATCACCACACCTTCATTTTAGTTAATGTCTCTTAATTTAGTTATGATAATGGTTTGAAAGGAAATTCAATTACTGTACAATTGTTGATTGTTGAGATGTAATTCACGTATTAAAAAATATTTTAGTTGGGATGTGATTCATGTATTAAAAAATATTTTAATTTGAGTATGTTATTAGGATATTAAATGAATAATCAATTTTCTTACAAAATTTTACAATTTCAATGACATAGTTTAGGCATCGTAAAAGAGGATACTATAAGACATGCAACATGTCCAAAAAGTATTATTCACACATAAATTTATTCATAAAAGAGTATCAACGACACATAACTAGGAGTTTTGAAAGATTTTATGGAATGCACTTTTATGACTCATTAGCTGTTATATAATAAAGTGTTTGTAAAAGACTTCTAGAATGTGTCGTGCAATTACTTTTACGATGGTACTAAAGTGTGGTGGACAAAGTATGTTACCAAAATTATATATATGACAATTGGTTGAATAGTCTTAAGGAATAATTTTAAGATGGCCAATCCTTAGACTAAACTGAAATCTTCTTGCAAAAAGTGTTGAAATAAGCATGGGGTCTTTTAATTATGTAGCATTTTAATGGATAATATCAATCAATGATCTCACGTGCAACGCATGTGTGCGCGAACTAGTAACTATAAAACGGAGAAATATAGTTAAGTTTTCTTCTCAACTATAGCTCGACGTGGCTGCCTCTATATATCACTGACAGGCGCAATAACGTGTCCATGTGGCCATCTAGGTATTAATCTCCACATCATTTGTAACACTATGCCTTTAGACATCCCTCACATCTTCCCTCCACCTCTTCCACATAGAATATCAAGGATTTTCTTCATGCCATTATAAAACCCTTGATATTCTTTCCATCTACGTAAGGATGTCCAACATATCACCGATTACCCTTCATTGATCTACCGAAAATATCAACTTTTTTTATATTTTGTACCACTACTCCACCATCTTCTCTAAAATGCTCTTCACAAATTTATACCAAATTATTGAACGCCTGGGTAGGTAACCCATGGTAGGTAATATCACGTGTGATTTATTATGAATAAGTTATTTTACCGGCCTTTGCTATTCTAAAAATTGAAGAGGAGCGATAAGTTTTTCATCTTTAACATGGATAATCTCCATAGATACAGTTCTTTTGGGGTTGAAAGTTCACATTCATCAATTCTATATTTCGTCAGCCATTTATTTTTTCCATGAATGGGTAGGTAACTCATGCGTGGAGAAACTAATACCAAGATCAACTAACCACCCATTTGAAAAACATAAGTATCTTTTCCTCCATTTATTGTCGGTGATCTTTACTATACTGCTGCCAGATGGATTTTGAACCACCTCAGACGGATAGATGAATTTGAAAAGGTAGTAGTTTCTTAATTATAAAGATCTCCACCATCTCAAATGTTGGGTTCCATCAAAACCCACCATCATCTTTCTTGAAAAGGGAGCCATTTTTTTACTCAAAAATATTTTTATTTTTCAATATACAAAAAATACTTTGGTAGACCATATTGGATTTATTATGTAATATATTGTTCATCTTTATCATTAACATGTCTCATAGGCCATATCACTGGGGTTTTCTTTCATATTTAATTAATTTAATTGATCTTCAGCATACTTTCTGTTTTAATTTTGTTTGGTTGGTTTTTCATCAAGCACGGATATCGAAAGCAGCGTGTGGTTATTTGTGTTGTTTTGTTTTTATTTTTTTATGTTATCTTTTGCAACTTTAACTTTTTGTGGAATCAAATGGTTGGATCGAAAGTAGTATGAAGTATCTTTAAACTGTGTAAAGATTTTTTTCACAATCTTAAAAACAATTATTTATTAGTGAATTATCTTCAAAATATACAAAGTAGGAAAATATCGACTAATAATTCCCCACATATATAGTTAAATAACATCATACACACATATTCATAATTTTTTGTAAGCACAAACTATTGTTGCGAGCAAAAATAAATTGCTAAGGGGGTGACTGGGAAAAGACTTCTCCGAGAAGAAATCAGTTGGAGGAAAAAATCGTGATGTCTTTGGTTAAGAGAGGGAGATTAGAACACTGAATTATTTCACAAGCTGGCTGATGCGCATCGACGAGTTAACCATATTGGGAAAATTTTCAGTGTGTGTGTGTGGGGGGGGGGGGGGGGGGGAGGGGTGAGTTTGAAGAGGTCAGCAAGGTGAGGGGGTGCATTTTTCAATTCTATGAGGATTTGTTCAATGAGGAGGAAAAGTGTTTGCCTTCGCTTGATGAAGACGAGTTAGGAAGCATTTCGAGGGAAGATGCTGAGATGCTGGAGGGGAAGTTCATAGAGGAGGAGATCGTAAAAGTGTTGAGTTCGATGAGTGTTGATAAGGAACCTAGCCGAGCCGAATTCAAAATGGCTATCTTTCGATACTGTTGGGAAGTTTCAATAGAGGATGTGATGGATTTTTTTAGAGAGCTCCATGATAGAGGTTACTTTCTGAGGAGTCTGAATGCGACGTTCATAACTTTGATTGCCAAGAAAGGGGGGCCTATCGATGTTCGAGATTTCAGGCCAATTCGTCTTGATTAAGAGTGCATATGAGATTTATGTTAAGGTGTTACCGGTCAGGCACAGGAAGGTCATTAACCTTTTAATATTTGAATTACAAAATGACTTCGTCGGTGGAAGGAAAATCCTCGATGTTGTTCTTGAGGCTAAGGAGTGTGTGGAATCTAAGCTAAGGAGTGGGGAGCCAAGTAAGATGTGCAAATTAGATATTCAGAAATCTTATTACCATGTCAACTAGAGTTTTCTTTTATACATGATGAGGAGGATGGGGTTCGGAGATAGGTGCTGAAGTTTGATCAAGAGGTGCATTTCTATTGTCAGGTTCTCTGTTCTGATTAATGGGGTTTTAAAGGGATTTTTCTCCATCTCTCGAGGGCTTTCGTAGAGAGATATGTTGTCTCATTTTATGTTCATATTGATGATGGATACATTCATTCGGATGTTAGGACGCGTGGTGGAGGCAGGATCGATCAACGGTTTTGTGATTGGGCACTTGAATGTGAACTCAATCATGATATCAAACCTCCTATATGTCGATGTCACTATTGTCTTCTGTAATGCAAAAGAGGTCCAGGTGGAAGCATTATTATTACTCCTTATTTGCTTTAAGGAGATTTCCGGAATTCATATTAATGTGGGGAAATGTGAGATGATTCATATAGGGAGAGATAGGAACATAAAGGGTGTAGCCGAGACTCTTGGTTATAGGATAGGCACGCTTCCCTGTTCTTATCTTGGATTACCATTAGGGGATGAGTTGAAGATAAAGGATATCTGGGATACAGTTCTGAAGAGAATGAGAAGTAGGTTGGCAGGTTGGAAGAATCTTTATCTATCGAAAGGGAGGAGGTTGACTTTGAGAAAAAGTATATTATCGAGTCTGCCCACTTACTTCTCGTTAATCCTGCCATTACCGTGTACTGTATATAAGAATATGAAGAAGTTAATGAGATACTTTTTGTGGATAAGTAATGAATATAGATTCAAGTACTGTCTAGTGGGATGGGAGGATGTTTACAAATTGATCAAGTAGGGGGAGCAGGAGTGCAAAAAATAAAGTTATTTAACAAAGCACTATTAGGTAAGTGGATGTCGAGATTTCCTCATGACGAGCATGGACTATGTAGGAGAGTCATGGTATCTACATGGGGTGTATGCATCTAGGGTGGGGGTCGGGAGTGGGGCATTTTTCCCATAGGGTGGGGTTCTAAAAGCACATTCAAAGGTGTGGGAGGATTTTTTTAGGCACACAGAGTTTCACTTGGGGAGACTAATAGGATTAAGTTTTGGAAGGACGAATGGGGTTAAAATGGCGCTCTTCAGGATCAGTTTCCCAGTATGTTCAGCTTAGGTGGGGATAAATATAGTCCAATTTTAGATCATATGATGATTTTTAGGGATCAAGTGGAGTGGAGCTCTAAGTTCATAAAAGAGTTATGGGATTGGAATTTTGAGGAGGCTGGAGATTTTTTTTATTGGTTAGGATCAGCCCCGTGACTGATGAATGGGGATGGCAATCTAAGATGGGAGGCAGGTAGCAAAGCGGTCTTCACAGTAAGAGGGTA
This sequence comes from Sambucus nigra, assembly GCA_949130495.1. Classification (NCBI taxonomy): domain Eukaryota; kingdom Viridiplantae; phylum Streptophyta; class Magnoliopsida; order Dipsacales; family Adoxaceae; genus Sambucus; species Sambucus nigra. Next base: position 691,639,907 of record OX422209.1, read on the forward strand.
TTATTCCATATTTGGAGGAAATAGGAACCAAATATATCACTTCCCATGGAAAAAAATGTGGAAGTCAAAGGCACCACCGAAAGTTATTTTCTTTGTCAGGACTACGACGAGACAAACTATTTTGACATCAAACAGCCTGTAGAAGAGAATACGGCTAAAGGCTAGTCATTGATGGTTGTGTAAAGAGGCAAAAAGATGACTAATCATGTGTCGTTGCGTTGTTGGGTGACGATAGGTCTGTGGGATGTCTTGTTATCTCTAAGAAGGATTGCGTGGGTAATGCCTAAGTCGGTGAGGGAATTATTAGTGACTTAGAAACCACCTAAGGGTTGGAAGGGGGTAAAAAAAATGTGGCATCTAGTCCCACATTTTTTCTTTTGGACGATATGGCAGGAGAGAAACTCAAGATGTTTTTAATGTAGGAAGATTGCGCCATTGAGATCACGTTACGTTTTTTCAGAGTACCTTACCGAGATGGTATAAGGAGAGTCAACCGCTTCTCCACCTATTTTTATGGACTTTATGAATAATTGCAAACGGTCTTGTATCTATAGTTGTGTTTCTGATGAAGGCTAGGTTTAGGTTTATATTTTTGGTTATAATGTGTACTCCATGTATAAGGGTTCATCTCCTTTAGTGGTTGTTTTTTATAATACATTTAATTATCAAAAGAAATTGCTACAATTGTTGTTTCACCCCCCCCCCCCCCCATTAAGATCAATTTTCCAAAATAAAGAGCGAAAAATGTTCTTCTAGGTTCATAAAAGTATGATAAAGGAGAGTTTTGAAATGTTTATGGAATACAATATTTGTAAGATCCATGATTATTATAAATTTTAGTAAATCTTATAGAGGTGTCTAAATCATCTTACTTCAAAATGAGTATAGGTATTTGTCGTAAGATTTCAATCATGTATGTAGCATGAACATTGTAAATACATATGAAAGATTTTGAGGAAATTGGAATTTAAACAACCAACCATAAGCGATTTGGTGGCACCATTAGTAAGCGATTTTTAGGAAGGTTTTTAGTTAAGGTATTTGAATTTATGATGCAGATTAGGGAGAAGCACCAAGCCAGTCTTTTGTTTTGCATTTACTTTACAATGCACATCATTCACCACATATATTTTAGTTACTTTATTTGTAGGATTTCTTGATTATTACTACATAATAAAAAAGCAATTTTCTCCAATTAGTATTTAATTTTTTGATTTTATTTTATGATTATTTATTTACTTAAAGTGAGTTTGTTGAACAGATACTCAATTTTGGGAAATATAAAGATGTTGATGACCTTTCGAGGAGAATGAATTAATGATTATCTGTTTTAGCAGGATTACTTATAAGTTGTTACTTATAAGTTGTTAGACATTAGTTTTTCAATCATCGTTACTTGTTTGTACGTGACTTGTAATTCTCAAATGTTCACGGTTGTCATGAAGAACTTATTTCCCTTTACTGGATCCACTATCAATATCACCACAGCTTCGTTTTAGTTAATGTCTCTTAATTTAGTTATGATAATGGTTTGTAAGGAAATTCAATTACTGTACAATTTTTTACTGTTGGGATGTAATTCATGTATTAAAATATATTTTAATTTGAGTATGTTAATAGGATATTAAATGAACAATCAATTTTCTTACAAAATTTACAATTTCAATGACATATTTTAGGCATCGTAAAAGAGGTTACTATAAGACATGAAACATGTCCAAAAATTATTATCGACACATAAATTTATTCATAAAAGATTATCAACGACACTTAACTAGGAGTTTTGAAAGATTTTATGGAATACACTTTTATGACTCATTAGATGTTATTTTATAAAGTGTTTGTAAAGACTCCTAGAATGTGTTGTGCAAATACTTTTACAACGGTTCTAAAGTGTGGTGGACAAAGTATGTTACTTGAATTATATATATAACAATTGGTTGAATAGTCTTAAGGAATAATTTTAAGATGGCCAAACCTTAGATTAAACTGAAATCTTCTTGCAAAAAGTGTTAAAATAAGCATGGGGTCTTTTAATTATGTAGCATTTTAATGGATAATATCAATCAATGGTCTCGCGTGCAACGCACGTGTGCGTGAACTAGTAACTATAAAACGGAGCAATATAGTTAAGTTTTCTTCTCAACTAGAGCTCGACGTGGCTGCCTGTATATATGACTGACAGGCGTAATAACATGTCCACGTGGCCATCTAGGTATTAATCTCCACATCATGTGTAACACTATGCCTTTAGACACCCCTTACATATTCCCTCCACCTCTTCCACATAGAATATCAAGGATTTTCTACATGCCATTACAAAACCCTTGATAGTCTTTCCATTTATGCAAGAATGTCCAACATATCACCGATTACCCCTCATTGATCTACTGAAAAAAATAAACTTTTTTATTTTATTTTGTACCTCTATTCCACCATCTTCTCTAAAATGCTCTTCACAAATTTATACCAAATTGTTGAATGCATGGGTCGGTTACCCATGGTAGGTAATATCACGAGTGATTTATTATGAATAAGTTATTTTATCGTCCTTTGTTGTTCTAAAAATTGAAGAGGAGATTAAACCCGATAAGTTTTTCATCTTTAACATGGATAATCTCCACAGACACGTGTCTTTTGAGGTTGAGAGTTCACATTCATCAATTCTATATTCCGTCGGTCATTCATTTTAGCCATGCCTCGGTAGGTAGCTAATACCAGGATCAACTAACCACCCATTTGAACAAATTAAGTATCTTTTCTTCCATTTATTGTCGGTGATCTTTACTATACTGCTGCCAGGTGGATTTTGAACCACCTCAGACGGACAGACGAATTGGACAAGGTAGTAGTTTCTTAATTATAAAGATTTCCACCATCTCAAATGTTGGGTTCCATCAAGACCCACCATCATCTTTCTTGAAAGGGGAGCCATTTTTTTACTCAAAAATATTTTTATTTTTCAATATACCAAAAATACTTTGGTAGACCCTATTGGATTTATTATGTAATAAATTGTTCATCTTTATCATTAACATATCTCGTAGGCCATATCATTGGAGTTTTCTTTCATATTTAATTAATTTAATTGATCTTCAGCATACTTTCTGTTTTAATTTTGGTTGGTTGGTTTCTCATCAAGCACGGATATCGAAAGCAGCGTGTGGTTATTTGTGTTGTTTTGTTTTTATTTTTTTATGTTATCTTTTGCAACTTTAACTTTTGTGGCATCAAATGGTTGGATCGAAAGTAGTATGAAGTATCTTTAAACTGTGTAAAGATTTTTAGCACAATCTTAAAACCCTTCAGAATAATGAACCTCCACAACTCTACAAATCAATCGTTAATGCCATCCATTTTATGAAGACAACCTTCCTTGTTGAATGTTTATTATTTTTTCTACCATTTAATTTTTATTATCCCCCATCCCATCCCCTCCCCTCCCCTCCCCTCCCCGTGCTATAAGAAATGTATACATTACAAAAAAATGTTTATACATTCCAAAAAGTGGTATACATTCCAAAAAATGTAAACTAATTTGTATACATTCCAAAAAATGTAAAATAATTTTATTTGAGATCAATTTATTTTGGTTCCCAATAACATAATAATGATAAAAAAAGAAAAAAGAAAAAGTAAAAAGTAAAATCGACCTCCTTTGTTGACATAATAACATCCCATAGCAAATAAAAGTTACAAATTTGATAAAAATAGGGGTTAAAATAATATAAATCCAACTCAGGTGATTTATGCATACAAAATACACAATAGTATACAAGTTGGCTTCGTATCTCAGTTGGTTTTGATCAGATCTCGGATACGAGTTGGATTCGGAAGTCGGTGGAAGATGTTTTGATCGGATCTCCGTTGGTTTCAGATCTTTGTCGAATATGAGCTGGTTTCGGGTTTCGCATAATACTTGACGAGGCGGGGTATAAATTTCTGAATCAGGATGAGATTGGTGAATCTCACCTTTGAGATGGGATTTCAGGAACCAGCGGAGATAAAATTTCATTTCATGTAGGATGTATCACCCTTAGCCAGGGAATAAGCGCATGGTGATTAAAGATTAGTGGAGCCACGTGAAGGAGATTTTGGAATCTTGGTAAGATGATTTCAAGAATGCTCTGTAGAAGAACTCGTACCTATTTGTCGCATATGAGGTACTTATTAAGGTTTTGTTATGGAAGAACCTCGACTATTCTCCTTCCGTATGTTTAGAGGAGAGTAGATAATCAGAATTTTTGGATCAGTTGAGAAAATATCCGATAACTATGGTAGAATTCCACGACTGTTTTAGACGAGCAAGAGTGATCAAATGTTCGTAATATTTTCTCAGAATGGGATTTTTGAATATGAATAAATCCGAGTAATTGTCATGTAGTGAGGTGCGGCCTCCTAATGATAGTGAGATAATGAAATGTATAACGTACAGGCGTGACCTATGCGAATGTTGTCGGTTGGGAGCACAATGTGAAGTGTCTCCAAAGAGAATGCAAAAATTTCAGGGACTAATTCTAGCCAATGTATTGTCAAATCCATGTTGTAGCACGCCCCGAAGCCGGTGAAGTTCTCATAAATCCATGAATAAAATAACAAACAAAAATATTATTTATTAAATTGGATTGAATATAAATGAATATTACAAGACACCAATTGTTGTTACTTGCAATAAGGATGGACAATTGCTCATTTGCTTAACATTTGACCTTAATCCAAGACCAAGTTGTGTGTACATGCGAGCAAGGATTCCCATGCCCCACGTAAGTCGACCCACCTTTTCATATCCTTAAACACTTACATGTAATAAACATCGGCTTCGCATAATACTTGACGAGGCGGTGAGCAATGAGAGCTTTCGGCGGCGGCACCTCTAGGGGACGTCTTTGGCCACAATTCCTAATGGCATTGGCCATATTGGTAGTTTCAAACAACATAGTAGTGTCCGCAGACCCATACATTTATCAATCACCACCACCACCACCTTATGTTTACAAGTCTCCTCCACCACCCTCACATTCTCCACCACCCCCATCACCACCACCCTATGTGTACACATCTCCACCACCGCCATCACCATCTCCTCCACCACCATATGTGTACAAATCTCCACCACCTCCACCACCTTATGTGTACAAATCCCCACCACCCCCATCACCATCTCCACCACCATATGTGTACACATCTCCACCACCGCCATCACCATCTCCTTCACCACCTTATGTGTACAAATCCCCACCACCACCATCACCCTCTCCGCCACCGCCATACTACTACAAGTCTCCTCCACCCCCATCTCCTTCACCACCACCACCGTACGAATATAAGTCCCCACCACCACCTTCATCGTCACTTCCACCACCTTACTACTACAAATCTCCCCCACCACCTTCACCATCTCCACCACCACCTTATTATTACAAGTCTCCACCGCCACCAACCAAGTCACCGCCACCACCTTACTACTACAAGTCACCACCTCCACCAGTACATTCTCCACCACCACCATATTACTACAAGTCTCCTCCACTTCCGGTTATTTCTTCTCCACCCCCTTACTACTACAAGTCCCCACCACCACCTGTACATTCACCACCTCCGCCATACTATTACAAATCTCCACCACCTCCATCGAAGTCTCCACCACCGCCACCACCTTACTATTACCAGTCTCCGCCACCACCGACCAAGTCTCCACCACCACCTTACTACTACAAGTCCCCACCCTCACATGCACATTCTCCGCCACCACCATACTACTATAAATCTCCTCCACCGCCAGTTAAATCTCCTCCAGCGCCATACTACTATAAATCTCCTCCACCTCCAGTTAAATCTCCTCTCCTACCCTACTACTATAAGTCCCCTCCCCCACCTGCTCAATCGCCACCACCACCATACTACTATAAATATCCTCCACCTCCCGTTAAGTCCACCCCATCACCTTACTACTACAAGTCCCCTCCCCCACCAGCACATTCTCAACCCCCACCATACTATTACAAATCTCCACCACCTCCAATTAAGTCTCCCCCACCACCATATTACTACAAATCTCCACCACCTCCATCGAAATCCCATCCATCTCCTTATTATTACACTTCTCCACCACCACCTACCAAGTCTCCTCCTACACCATACTACTACACCTCTCCACCACCGCATGCCCCCCACAACCCTCACCACCACCAGTTGGTGGTAAAGGTTGTCGAAAAAGTTTACTGCTATAAATGCTATGATTCGACATATCTAGAGAAGTACCTTGCCAAGAACCACCTTAAAGGTACATTATTTTCAGAAACCATTCTCACTAATAGTAATCTCACTTTGCCATTACGAATTGTGGTTAAAACATTAATATTTCTATACGTAATTTTCATCATGTTAACGAGCCATTCCCTTGATTTTTACAACTTCAATTTGTTGGTGTTAAGCAATTATTAGGCACTAACTACTAAGTCTTTATATCTCATAAATAAATTGTTAGGCACAAACACTTGATAACGTTAGTTGTGTTACGAGAAACCAAAATTGACCTCTTAGGACACATAGCCTAAGATGAAAAATATAGTTTATAAATATATCTCTTTGTGTGTGTTTGTTTTCTTTAAAAGTAAGATTCGGGAGTAATTATTCATTAGTGATCACATTGGCTTGGACAAATCTACTATTTTAAATATAAAGGGACAAAAAGTTAGAAATTCAAGCATGTAAAATAGAAATAAAGACTTGATTAACTCCTTTCATTTTGATATTGTGTTATATGATTAATTGTTTGAATAGTTGATGATCAATGAAAACCAACATGGTTATATATCTAATTTAATGTTATTTACATATGAAACAGGTGTTCTTGTGAAAGTAACGTGCAACGTTGGGGACAAAAAGATTGTGGCATTTGGTACCACTAAGATTAATGGAAAATACAGCATCATTGTTGACGGGTTGGAATATGGAAAATATGGAGGAGCCGAGGCATGCAATGCTAAGCTCCACAAGGCACCAAAGGGTTCACAATGCAGCATCCCAACAAATCTCAATTGGGGAATGAAGGGTGCCACCCTAAGGGTCAAATCCAAGAATAAATATGAAGTTGTACTCGCTGCCAAACCATTTGCCTATGGCTCTAAGACGCCTTATAAAGGATGTGAGAAACAAAAGGCAACCCCATCTCCATATTACTACACTTCCCCGCCACCACCGTCCCACAATTATATTTACAAGTCACGACCACCTTGAGAGTGCAGCTATAGCGAAAATATTGCGACTTCTCAAATAAAAAACCAATTTTAATTAATCCCAAATTTTAGTTAAAACCCTAAGACATGCATCTAGATGATTTATCAAATAAAATATAGCATGCAGGATAAAAACAAACAATTTCAGGAAAAATCCCCCAAAGGGGCAAAACCTTTTATTTTCACTATAATTTGTAAGAAAACGGCTTACAATCGGATTACAATGAAAATACAGTGACTAAGAATTACCCTCAGGTATCGGATTCTGTAGTCGGCGGCTGGAAATATCCCTTTCCAGGAGGGCAACAATGAATCCACATGCAGCGAACCCACATGAATCTCAGTCCAATCAACAAAGGAAGAACCGCAGCACTCCTCAATGACATGCATCCATGAAACTTTGTAGAGACTCCCTCAGCAAAGACACGCAGCCCTCGGTTGCAAAGATCTCTCCACAAAGGCTTGAACAAACACAAGGTTGTGTTCTTGGGTTACCAAAAAGACTCACAAAGGATTCGCAATTGTGTGAATCAAAACATGAGTCTTGGGACTCAAAAATATGAAGACTAGATGTATTTGGACTCTCAAAAACGTCTTCTAAAGTCTTGCAAAACAACTCCCCCGAAGTTGGTATTTATAGGAAAAAAGATGAAGAGTTCCGCTTTTTTAAAACTCTAAAAATCTTATCAGCGTACAGGTACACTGAACCCCATCTGGGGTACACCGAACCGGTTTGGTGGTACCATTCTGGTATGGGGTTAAAAAACAGCATTCTTCAAGGAATTTTCTCCAACTTCAAAAGGTCATAACTTCTTCACCGTAGCTCGGATTGAGGTTCCGTTTCTTCCAGTATCTTCGTTGCGGCGAGCTCTTCAACTTTCCAGTTGACCATACCTCCGAACTATGGATGTGAAATTACGAAAATGCCTTTGAACTTCCCTATCAAGCCTTGTTTCACTGTTTTGACTTCCCTTGCGTTCCACTTGCATTCTGTGCCTAAAATCTTGGAACGTGAAGTCGTTGAGGCAGATGTAGGACACATTAATGGAGATGTTGAATGCTTGATTCCCGGAATTCAGATAGAGGCCGTCATGTGAGATCGTGAGGTGACGTGCCAAATGTAGCGGCGTACGACATACATAAATGTAACATGTTGGACATGAGAAAGATGTCCTTACAAATCTCCCCCTATGTCTATGCAGGTACTTTCATAAAAAATCCGAATTATCAAATACGAAATTGCCTATACAAATCTACCCTCCCATGAACCCAAAACTGGAAAAGGTACAAATGAATAGTCTTCATCGTTTGTTCTTCAAATCTTCCGGAATCTCAAATCTTTTCTCATCAGGGTGTGCAATTCAATTCAGTGATCATCAATGTAGTACCTACACACATGAGAAAAAGCAAATACCAAGTGACGTATCGAGTTTGAAATGAGATAAACATGGATACCAATTTATGATGAACGCATAAGTCAAATCTCAAAAACTCCCCCAAAATTCAAACTCCCCCAGAATAAGATAATTCTTTCTCCCCCTTTTTATGATGTCCCCAAATAGACAAAAAAGAAGAATGAATCAAACAAGAAAAATCGGGGTGTCATGGTATACAAGTCAAGGCATCAATCAATATGATAAACGTGCTCTAGCAAGGAGATGCTCAAAAAACTTTCACAAACTATTTTTTTGATTTTTCAATTTTTCATACAAAAAATAGATACCATTTTGAAAAAAAAATGTAAAACATGATACAAAAATCACACCATGGATTTACACTCAAACAACCAAGTCATGGAAATGGAATGAATGGGTGTGAACACATTCGATAGGTAAATAAACTCAATCAATCATATGTGCACGATGCATACGTATACTCCTAACGAATGAACATCAAAGGTATCCTTAGGTGTAAAAATTTGTTGAATTTAGATGACATCGTCTTATGCAAATCAACAAATCAAAGTCAAATGATTTCCACACCAATAACGTCCAAAACTATATAGCGCATTTTCAATAATTCAAGGACGTGCAAACCTGTTTTAATTCTCCAACCAAACTCCCTCATATATATTTTCTTTTAGAGGTAATCTAAATTCTCAAACTTTGGAGAATTGGTGCAAAAACCTAAATGGCCCCTTTTTGGCATGAATATCTTTTTATTGCCTTTCAATTTTTTCGGGCTCTTTTAACCTCTTTGGACCTCGGATAATAAAATTCCTCAATTTTTTAGGTCCTTTTTAACGGTGGCTTTTGTGCAAAGGATAGATTATTACCTTTTGCAGCCCCTCCCCGTTATGAAATAAAGCACACAATCTCACAAAACGGTTTTTATATGCACAGTTTCCTTATCAAAAATTTATCGCGCTTGGTTCGTTTTAAGGACAGGATTGAAGTGAAAACACCCAACCAACATGTGATAAGACAAGCACAATAATCAAACAAATCGGTGCATGTGTGCAATAAAGGAAATATGAGTCAAACATGTAGGAAGTAACACTTAATTACATCTTAATGACTCCAAACATTATAAAGCACATGGATGAATTGACCTATTGTCTCAAAACACTATCAAATAGTCACATGAAAAAAATGGAATGATGTTGCGACTCAGTTATCCTAAGTCTCCATCCATAAACGGTGCAAACAAAATACAAAAAATCTTTTTGAATTTTTCTAACAATTTTAAAAATAAAAAATTATACAAAAAGTACAAGTCATCACACTAGCAAAAAAAATATATCATGAAACCATAACTAGTGTATGACATAGGCCTGTAAACGGATCGGATTCGGACCGGATCAGGCCAATCCGAATCCGAATCCGTTTATGTTAAACGGATTCGGATCCGATCCGATTATCCGACGGATTATCTGTTAAGGTTCCGAATCCGATTTGTTAAGAATCCGTTAATCCGATCCGTTTATCCGATCCGATCCGATTAATTATTTATTTATTTTGATTATGATTTTCATTAAAAAAATGTATTTTTAAGTTAAAATTACATTTTTAACCACTTAATTTGCAACATTTTTTTATGTCATAATGATAGTTTCAAATCCAAATAATGATATTTCCAAATCCGATTTTTATTTTCATCCCTTATTTCATAAATTTAATTTGCAAATGTTTCCAAGATGAAAGTCCAAAATTTATTCTTAGATTTAATTTCCAAATGTTTCCAAAATCAAACTAACACCAAGATAGAAGTCCACCATTCAAATATTAAACACACCATCCATCACAAATAAACCCCAGATGAAATTCAACAACATTCAAAATCTAAAAATTACAAACATGACTTGGATAAAAGTTCAAATCAAAATACACAACCATCTTCACTTCAACTTTCTCCTTCAAAGCCACCCTGAAAAACAAAAGAAAATAATGAACATTTATCCTTCAAACATAAATACAAATATTAGATAACATATGTTAAAAAATAAAAGAAAATAATGAACTTACTTGGTGATTATCTTCTTCTATGCTACCACTGAACAAACCTTATGATTCTTGAACCGCTGAAACAAATATTATAAAGATTTAGATATTTGAAGAAAAGAAAAAACATAAAAATAATGAAAAATTAAATAACTACTTACTTGACATATTTTGTGATTCTATCCAATCCGCAGTGGTAACTAAAGCTTCAACAATCTCGGGAAGCAAAGATGCACGTGTCTCATCAATAACTCTACCTCCAATACTAAAGGCAGACTCGGAGGCAACTGTAGTTGCCGGGACAGCTAAAATATCACGTGCAATTTGTGCCAAGGTAGGAAGCTTACCACTACACATTTGCCACCACGTCAAAATGTTAAAATGTTCTTTTCTTTGGTAAACAGGTTCTTCCAAGTATTGATCCACCTCGGTTTTTTGAAAAGCATTAACATTGGCGGATTGATTATACCAAGCACCAAACTCCGAATCCTCATCAATCACACTAAGACCCCCTGTGTGAGATGTACTACTCCCAACTCCATCAATCAAATCTCGATTCCCCATTGAACCCACACCAAAAGAATTATCACCCCCGTACTCTAAATACAAATCCATAAAAGCACTACGCACTCTCCCCACATAACTACTAGCACGAACACCATAGATTTTATTATAATAGAACTCAACATACGCCATCTTACACCTCGGATCAAGCACAAAAGCAATAGCCAACACTAAACTACATTCATCCCAATACTTTTCAAACTTTTCCCTCATTGGGATAAACATCAAACGAAGGCACTCATGCTCACTTTCCTCCAAACTCATCAACATTAATTGAATTTTACAAACATCGGCAAAGAAAACATTTGCAGTCGGAAAATTTGTACCACTAAAATGGCGTGTAGCATCATAGAATTTTTTCAAACAACCGCAAACCAATTTTGCCACCCCCCACTCATCTTCGGATGGACAATGTTTGTAATTTTTATCAATTTGTGCCAAGCGAGTAAATGCTTCTTGCAAATCTAAAGCCGTTTCAAGCATTAAGTACGTGGAGTTCCAACGATTAGGTACATCCATAGGAACTTATTTTTTACTCCTTAACTTGCTTTGATTGCATGCAACATCAAATTTTTGTTTTCCATATGGTGACTTGTGCAAATATCTAATAGTGTCTCTAATGCTAAGAATAAGACCCCCAATCACTTTCAACCCATCTTGAACAATCAAATTAAGAATATGGGCACTACAACGAACATGATACAAATCACCACCCAAACAAAGCAAAGATTTATTACTCAACCAACTTCTTAAGTGCCTAACCATTACATCATTAGCACCCGCATTATCCACCACCATTGAAAATAATTTTTTATCCAAATTCCATTCCAAAATCAAATCCAAAATGAACTTAAACAATGTTTCACCATCATGTGGGTATTCAATACACCTATAGTTAATGATTTTCTTTTTTAAAACCCATTTATCATCAATGTAATGCGCCGTCAAACAACAATAGGCAATATTTTGATGGTCGGAAGTCCATAAATCCGTAGTCAATGTTACTTTAGATGACTGACTTTCCAAAACATTGTAAAGTTTCATCTTTTCTTCTCCATGCAACTCCATAATATCAGACCTAATGGTGTTTCTTGACACTAACTTAAATTGAGGATTTAGGCCGTTACAAAACTTCTCAAAAAATTCATGCTCCACCATATTAAATGCATAATTATGTTTCACTATCATTATAGCAAGGTCCCTCCTACTTCTTTTCTGATCAAACTTAAAGGTTTCAATTTTTATGGTGTCATCCGCAATTTTTTTAGAAGCTTTTATCATTTGTTGAGAAATGTCGGTTTGAGAACCCGTACACCTAGTTATATGGGACCTAAGGTGACTAGTCCCTTTACTACTATCCCCAACAAATATTTTTTTGCAACGACCACATTTGGCCTTGTCTTCACCTTTAGCATCTTTAAATTTAACAAAAACAGTCCATACCGATGATGTATGGCGCCTAGTCCTCTTTGATGGTCCTTGCTCATCGTCTTGTTGTTGGCTATCAACGTCGATCAAATCATTTCCACCCACACCGCTCGAATTTTGACAAGGATCCAATGAAGACATACCTACCAAAAAAATAGTGAATACATTAATTTGGGACTGAAAAAACATTGATATAAGAAAAAATTGATTGAAAAAATTCAGTTATAAGAAAAACATGTGTAGTTATTAAAAATTTAGTTATAAATGTGTTATTAAAAATTCAGTTATAAGAAAAAAAAATTGATTATTATAAATGTATATATTATATACCCAGTGTATATATTGTAATCACATTATTAATTTTTTTTAATAAAACAGTTTTAAATAAAATCTATCGTTTTTTTTAAAAGTTTAAACAAAATCTACAGATTTTTTAAATAAAATCTACAGACTTTTTGTCAAACAGTTTATAATAATATCTACAGATTTTTAAATTAAAACCTACAGTTATTTTAGATGTGTAGTGTAGTTACAAAAAAAAACACTAATATAATGAAACCTACATCGAAATCTGATTCAGATGTGTAGTTACAAAAAAAAACATAGAAATTATTTTACACTATTATAATGAATCAGTAGAAGAAATCAGTAGAAGAAATTATTTTACACTATTAAAAAAAATAAAAACATACCTGCGATCTGATCAGAGTTGATGGTGGCCGGATGTGTGAGATGTGGCCGGACCCGGATGTGTGAGAGTGAGAGGAGAGGAGGATGTGTGAGATGTGGCCGGATGTGTGAGATGTGGCCGGACCCGGGTGTGTGAGATGTGGCCGGATGCGCCGCCGCTCAGGTCGTTTAGAGATTAGGTTTAGGTTTTTGTGTGTGTGTGTTTTTGTAAATGTGTAAATGTGCGTGTGTTTATGTTGTGTGCGTGTGTTTATATTTTGTGTGGTTGTGTTGTTGTGGACCTGTAGGTTGTGGTCGTGTGCGTGTGTTTATATATATTTTTTTTTGATATATATTATTATATCAATATGATATATTAATAATAATAATATATATATATAAAAAAAATATTATATATATATAAAAAAAATATTATATATATATAATATATATATATATATATATATATATATATATATATATATATATATATATATAAATATTGATCGGATCGGATCGGATTATTAACGGATCGGATCATATGAATCCAAATCCGCTCCATTTAATAAACGGGTAATCGGGTAATCGGATAATCGGGTAATCGGATTTCAAGGGGTGATCCAAATCCGTGTAAACGGATCGGATTCGGATTCGGATAAAATCCGATCCATTGACAAGCCTAGTATGACAAACATGCAAACACAATCAACCAAAAGATTTCACATGGGGTGAATCACGTGCAAGCAAACGGGAGTCGTGGACAAATAAACCATAAGCCTCTAAATCCGATTTTCTAACCCAAATAGATGTGTAACAAAGTGTGGGGGTTTTGGTAATCGAATTTATTCTTTCATTAACCTTCCTAGGTCCATTTAAAATCTTGTAACAAAATCGCCTAAGATGACCTTGCCTACCGCAATGTGTGCAAGTGTAAATCGGGCGGTGTGTGTTACCTAAAGGTGGCCCTCTCCTCAAATTTATCGGTTGCTCTTTCCGAATTTGCCTAGGTGGGTCTCTCCTAATGATCCTAGGAGGTTCTCTCACGATGCTCCTATGGGGTGCTTTCCTAACAAACTTAGGTGCCTCTTTCTTAACAATCCTAGGAGGCTCTCTCACACGTGTGGGAATGGGTGCAACATATTTTTCAAGACCAATCCCACCCCTATCAGTTTTGATCTTGACTGTACCTAAAATCTTATCAAGTTTTTCAGACCTAGACTCCAAATCAAATTTCACTTTACTTGAATCTTTCAATTTCACCTCAAGTTCACCTATCCTAGATTCAAGTACTCGTTTAGAATCCTCAAACTCTAAAAGCTCCTTTTTCATAGTCTCCATCAACCCTCTAAGACTATCTCTCTGACCCTCGACGTACTCCAGCTTTTCTTTCAAAATTTTCACATGAGCCCTAAGTTCTTCAACTAAAAAATCATTATTTTTTATGGCACACTCTTTCAACTAAGCTTTCAATTTCAAATTTTCTTTCTTTGTTTTCAAAGTTTCAGCATAAAGTTCATTGAAAGAAGTTTGCAAGTCATGCTCATCTACACTTTCCTCCTCACTTTCATCCACACTCCCATCACTTTCACTATCATCACTAATCACACGGATGGGAAACTCTCGCCTAGAAGCATAAAAAACTTCTTCTTTCGAATCACAATCACTAAGGGTAGAAACATGAGAAATCGATTTATTCAATTTCTTCTTTAAATTTGTGGTACACTCATCTAACGTGTGACCAACACCCTCACAACAAGGACACCTCTCAGATTCGTTTTCAACAGAAGATTTAAAGCAAGAGTTCGTGTGAATTTTCCAATTAAATTTTTCAAAAATTTGACATCGAAGATCATCAAAACCATCAAAATCCATTTTTGCAAAATCAGGAACAAAACACAATAACTTAGTGCAACAGGCTCTGAAAGTAAATCCTCGAAAAATCAGGATCACGCGATAAATTGGCGTAATTCGCTCTGATACCAATTTGAGAGTGCAGCTACAGCGAAAATATTGCGACTTCTCAAATAAAAAACCAATTTTAATTAATCCCAAATTTTAGTTAAAACCCTAAGACATGCATCTAGATGATTTATCAAATAAAATATAACATGCAGGATAAAAACAAACAATTTCAAGAAAAATCCCCCAAAGGGGCAAAATCTTTTATTTTCACTATAATTTGTAAGAAAACGGCTTACAATCGGATTACAATGAAAATACAGTGACTAAGAATTACCCTTAGGTATCGGATTCTGTAGTCGGCGGCTGGAAATATCCCTTTCCAGGAGGGAAGCAATGAATCCACACGCAGCGAACCCACATGAACCTCAGTCCAATCAACAAAGGAAGAACCGCAGCACTCCTCAATGACACGCAGCCATGAAACTTTGTAGAGACTCCCTCAGCAAAGACACGCAGCCCTCGGTTGCAAAGATCTCTCCACAAAGGCTTGAACAAACACAAGGTTGTGTTCTTGGGTTACTAAAAAGACTCACAAAGGATTGGTAATTGTGTGAATCAAAACATGAGTCTTGGGACTCAAAAATATGAAGACTAGATGTATTTGGACTCTCAAAAACGTCTTCTAAAGTCTTGCAAAACAACTCCCCCGAAGTTGGTATTTATAGGAAAAAAGATGAAGAGTTCCGCTTTTTTAAAACTCTAAAAATCTTATCAGCGTACAGGTACACCGAACCCCATCTGGGGTACACCGAACCGGTTTGGTGGTACCATTCTGGTATGGGGTTAAAAAACAACATTCTTCAAGGAATTTTCTCCAACTTCAAAAGGTCATAACTTCTTCACCGTAGCTCGGATTGAGGTGCCGTTTCTTCCAGTATCTTCGTTGCGGCGAGCTCTTCAACTTTCCAGTTGACCATACCTCCGAACTATGGATGTGAAATTACGAAAATGCCCTTGAACTTCCCTATCAAGCCTTGTTTCACTGTTTTGACTTCCCTTGCGTTCCACTTGCATTCTGTGCCTAAAATCTTGGAACGTGAAGTCGTTGAGGCAGATGTAGGACACATTAATGGAGATGT
Organism: Sambucus nigra; assembly: GCA_949130495.1. Classification (NCBI taxonomy): domain Eukaryota; kingdom Viridiplantae; phylum Streptophyta; class Magnoliopsida; order Dipsacales; family Adoxaceae; genus Sambucus; species Sambucus nigra. The sequence continues at coordinate 691,656,287 of OX422209.1, forward strand.
TGAATGCTTGATTCCCGGAATTCAGATAGAGGCCGTCATGTGAGATCGTGAGGTGACGTGCCAAATGTAGCGGCGTACGACATACATAAATGTAACATGTTGGACATGAGAAAAATGTCCTTACACACCTCCTCCACCAACTTACGTTTATAAGTCCCCACCACCACCAAGTTACGTTTACAAGTCTCCGCCACCACCAGCCAAATCTCCACCGATTCCTTACCACTACAAATCTCCACCACCCCCATCAAAGTCGCCACCATCTCTTTACTACTACAAGTCTCCCCCACCACCTTCCAAATATCCCCATCCTTCTTACTACTACAAGTCACCACCCCCACCAAAACACTCTCATTTGCCTCCATACTACTATAAATCACCTCCACCGCCCTTCCCCTCGCCTCTACCCCCATATTACTACAAATATCCCCCTCCTCCAACACCATATCCTCCTCCACCATACTACTATAAATCCCCACCTCCTCCATTACCATCTCCTCCTCATTCGCCCTACTATTACAAATCTCCTCCACCGCCATTGAAGTCTCCTCCTCCACCATATTATTACAAATCCCCACCACCTCCATCCACATCTCCACCTCCACCATGCTACTATAAGTCTCCACCTCCACCTCCACCATCTCCACCTCCACCTTACTATTATAAGTCACCTCCACCACCATCACCATCCCCACCACCTCCATATTACTACAAATCTCCGCCACCATCATCACCATCCCTAACACCTCAATATTATTACAAATCTCCCCCACCTCCGTCACCATCTCCCCCTCCTCCATACTATTACAAATATCCTCCACCACCATTAAAATATCCTCCTCCACCCTATTATTACGAGTCCCCGCCACCTCCATCGCCATCACCACCACGTTCCTACTACTACAAGTCTCCGCCACCACCTTCACCCTTTCCTCCTCCACCATACTACTACAAATCCCCACCACCACCGTCTCCATCTCCTCCTCCCCCGTACTACTACAAGTCCCCGCCACCACCATCACTATCTCCACGTCCACCTTACTACTATAAATCTCCACCACCACCATCTCCCTTTCCCCCTCCTCCCTATTTCTACAAATCTCCCCCGCCACCATCACCGTCTCCACCCCAATACCACTACACATCCCCTCCACCACCAGTGAAATCACCTCCACCTCTTGTCTATATATATGCTTCTCCACCACCTCCAACTCACTACTAAGCCCTAATAGCTTTGCCATTTTCTTCTAGTAATCATGTAAGTAACGATTCATTTACACATATCCCACTTTATCCATTATGATGATATGATCTATGTTTAGAACACTCAATTATATTCTCTAACTGATTTCATGTGTCTACTTTTCAGGGTTTTGTCTGAACTATACAATAAAAGAAGACCACATTAGAAGAAGAATCATAACTAAATTGTCAAAGCCAACTTGTGTACTCTATAAGGCCCTTCATGCTTCATTAAAGAGCATCAACAATTCTTAATTAAAGCAATTCATTTTTACTTCACTGGTGAACTTCTTACACACGGTGCTTATATTATCTACAATCGAAAAATCCTTCAAAAGTGTATTTATTCGGGTAAAGCATGACTAATAAGTGAGCTACAAGTATCCCTGATTTGGAAGTGGGTTTCAGTCTATTTTTTCTCAATATGGTTTCATCTAAATTATTATTGTATCAAGAGTAAAGGATGGGCTTGTTTATTTTATTATTTATTTATTTGTTTATAATGGTCAGTTGTATCTTCAAAACTTGTCCTTTGTGGACTCAAATTTTTAGTAATAAAGGATGATTTTTTTTATTGCAATTGTTCCAATCTTTGGCCCCACAAGATATTCACATGAGATATAAAACAAATTATGAGAAATCAAACAACACTATCACTCTAAATAAAAACAAAAAGCTCCTCCTATTTTCCACTTAAAAGGTAGAATGAAAACGTTGACCTCCAAGTAGATACTTGCTCGCAAATAAATAAAGATTAAAGGAATCATTTACTCTATTTTTATACTATTTTCATTTTGAAATTTTTTGGGTTCAATTTAAATTCATATTGAGCATGTGAAGATTGAATATTAGTCGGGGTTGAAAAAATTCATGAAACTTGCCAAGTACGAAACACGCGTTCAGTTTCATTTGTAAAACATTCCATTTTGTGTGTTTTACCTTCTAAATTGGAAAAAAAATAAGATGGTTTGTGAAAATAATCCAATAACAAATGCACATACTAGCAAACGTATGTATCAATTGTAAATTTAAGACTTTGCCTATGCCACACTTGTGATTCATGTCGGTGACGCATCGGTGTATTTATAATTGTTAGGGTCGAGGGAGTAGTTTACATTTCTTATGGTTTATTTTGTAATTTTTATAATTATTTTTATGTTGCAAAATTATATGCATTTCTCATTGTGGAAATCCATTGTTTTTTAAAATAAGTTAAAATGATTCGAATGGTCTAAACTTTTCACAACTTGGATAATTTGGAATTAAAGATCAGAGTTTATGATACTTTATAGATAAACCGATACAATATATGAGATTGGTTGTAACACTTATTTTGGTGTTTTTTACATTTTTTATGTCGGTTTCAAACATGATGATAGTTTCGTAACTCGTTGTGAGAAAAAAAAAATTCGGTGCTAAATTTTTCGCCACCAATTACCCCAAATTTGTGACTAAACAAAGTTTATGTCGTCACTAAATTGGGGTAAAAAGGTTGTGGCTCATTGTTTCTTTGACGAGTTAACATTTTTCCACTAAAACTATTTTGTATTGGTGGTATAGTGGGTAACTAAAATATAAATGTGGGTATATCTCAACATACACACACTATGAGGACCCAAAAATTTTAACCCACTACTTTACTAAAAATTAAATTAACATCCTAAATAAATATTAATAGGTTTCTAATTTCAACAAACTTGACAACAAGTTTTCAATTTAATACAACAAAATCAAAACTCTAAAATTATAATGTCTTCGATTTCGGTCGAGTTTAAACTCCTCTTAAACATCATGTATACTAGTAACACCTATGTACGTGCAATGTGTGATCATACTTTTTAGAACAAATGCAGATTAAGGAATTTCACAAATGGATGGAAGCTTACAAACTGCTAGCTAATGGTGTGGTGGGCATCATGGAACCCAAGAGGTATAATTGGAATTTTAAATATAGACCAAGTTTCTGTTATTTGTGTCCAACACTGCATAGTAATTAAGGGAATGTTTAATAGCATAGGGTGAAAAAATTTTCCTTGGAAAATCATAAAACACTCCCAACAGTTGGAAAATGAGAGAGATGCCTTACTGTAAGCTAAAAAAATTCAAAAGCAAATAAATGCAATCAAATGCGCTCAACAAATTGGAATTTGAGAAAGATAACTTATTTGTGATTGAAAGTAAGGATATGAAACATCATATAAAACCATACATACCTGTTCTATTTAATAGTTTATTTTGTCTCAATGTTCAAAACTTTATCTTAATACATAATTAGTTACTAAAAATTAAAAAAAATATATTATATTGATTATCCATATCATTTTCATTCAATTGGTAACAATTTTATCTGTATATTAACAAAATTACAATACACTCCTCCACAACATAACTATTTTACCAACCAAAATAGTTTCATTAATGTCTAACATTTCAATTTGTAAATAAACGTTTCATTCTATAAATTAAACAATCATAATATACATAACTATTAACATTTCAACCAACATTAATCCTAAAATTTGAACCATAAATTCATATTAACACTAAAAATATAACCAACCTTAACCCTTTAATTCATCCTTACATTGACGTGAACAATCAACACAATAAAACTAATCTTATAATTAAAATCCAGAAAAATATATAAAGGGAGAGAGGGATATGTGTGTGTGTGTGGGTGTGGGTGTGTGTGTGTGTGTGTGTGTGTGTATATATATATATATATATATAATAGAAAGAGAGAGAGAGAGAGAATGAAAAGTCTATTATTTGGAAAGAAAGAGAATATAAGAGTTTTGACTATTTATCAAAAGTCACATGAAACTTGTATATTGTAAAATAGTTGTATTTACATATATAGCTTAATATTGTTAGTAAATAATTTGTGCAACACCTAGGTTTGAAGGTTTGATCAATTTGACTTTTACATTTGTTTGGGCTTGAATATATGTGGTTATTTGTTGTAAATGAAATCATTTTAGTTAAAACAATTGTGGGTTTATTTAAAAATGTGAATGATTTTGGAGTTCGTATCTATAATTGGTATGTATAATGTGAATAATTTGTGGGTTTATCTAAAAATAATGTGGGTTTATTTATAAATGTAATCAAGAACGCAATGAATATTCTACCATAAATTGCAATTTGGTATGTATACGAGGCCTAAGGCTTTGATCTAGGTTTTGAAAATTTTATTCAATTAGGTTATAAAGTATAATTAAAATCAATTTGGTATCTATACGTGGCTCAATGTTTCAACATAGGTTTTGAAATTTGGATTCGATTAGGTTATAAAGTATAAATAAAACCAATTTGGTATGTGTGTGCGGCATAGGGTTTCAACCTAGTCTTTAAAAATTAGATTCGATTATGCTATAAAGTATAATTAAAACCAATTTCATATGCATACGCGGCTTAGGTATTTCTACCTAAGTTTTGAAAATAATTGGATTCGACTAGGCTATAAAGTATAATTAAAACTAATTTGGTATGTATATGCGACTTAGTGTTTAAACCTAGGTTTTGAAAATTGTATTCGATTAGGATATATAGTATAATTAAAACCAATTTGGTATGTATAAATGTCTTAGGGAGGATCCCCCGTAGAGAATAATATGTTAGATGATCAAATAAACGATGCTGACGGAGTTCATGTGGTGGAAGACAATACGGAAGACAATGAATCTTGTGGTGGAGGTTATCGTGTTAATGACAATGTTGGGATAAACCTTAATGATGAATACCAAAGTTTTTATGTTAGATTGACCCAACAGGTGTACCCTAACTGTGTCAAAGATCAAACAACTTTGCGTGCCATGGTTGGTTTGCATAGTTTGAAGAGCCATTTTGGTTTTGTTTGGCAATAGCGTGACTAGAATTCTGAATCGGGTGAAAGATTTTCTCCCCAAATAAAATACGCCTTTAAATAACTATTCGAGTGTGAAGAACAATTTTAAAATTTTGGGAATGAAGCATAAAACAATTCATGCTTGAAAGTATGATTACATATTATACCAAAAGGAGTACAAAATCTTGATCATTGGTCAGTAGGCGGGTAACCAAGATTTGTGCCAGAGCATGATTCTAATGATAACAAGGGTTCACTTTAAAATGTGCCGAAAAAGGTATTGAAACATTTCCCCGTTAAACCCATGTTGAAGATATTTTTCACAATACTATAAATAGCGGAGGCAATGACTTGGCACGCTAGGGCAAAAGTACAAATAATCTCGTGTGTCATCCTATGGACTCCATTATTTGGAAAAGCATAAATTTTAATTATCCATATTTTGCTGATCAAAAGAATAATATTTGTTTGTCAATATCAATAGATGTCCAATCCATTTGTTACTCTAAACAACAATCAAAGTGTATTTTCGGTGATCTTAGTACCATTAGCCCCCCTCCTTCGTAGTGCATAAGACCATAATTTTTGATGTTGTATTTATTGATACCTAGGACAAAGTCACTAAGTGAGGACATTGTGTCTACTTGGCACCGTTGGTAGAAGAATTGATTGAATTGTGGATAGCGAGTGTGAAATAATTTAATTATAGAAAATAAGAACAGTCCACGTTAAAAGCTAAGTTAATTTAGGCAATTCATGATTTCCCAGCTAATGGGACTTTATCGGGTTGTAATGTTAATGGTTAATTTGGGTGTCCAATTTGGATCAAGGAAAATTGGATCTCAACATCTCAAAGATAATGGAAAAATTATATAGCATTCCCATATGTCATTCTTGCCTCCCGATCACAGGTTTAGTTTTGGATGAGATGAGTTCGCTAAGGAATATATTCCTGACCCTAACATTGTAGATGGGGGAGATGAGTTCGTCGATGAGGGCGGTCAAGTCAAGGGCAATCTAGTTAAACTGACAAGTTTATAATGTGAACAAATTGCTCATTATATGTTTAAAATCCATGAAGATGTCGATGAATGGAGGGAGTAAGTTCGTGTTGTAACTTTACTTCATGTTCTTATCATATATACTTTATCACCTTATTGATAAATATTGTCATTCAATGTAGATAATATAATGCATCCGGGCACAACAAAAAATGAAAGACGGTTTCACATTCAGACAAGGTGACCACAAGAGGTAATTATTACGTCAAACTTACCTTGTTAAATTATAAATAATTGCAAGCTTTAAAACTTATTTAATTAACTTGTGTAATCCATAATTTCAGTTGTTGAGATGGGTAATTCCACGTCCAGTCTTGCTCATCTCCCCACTGGACCCAATTCATGGCACGCGAGTACAAGAAGTATCGACTGAACGGTCATGTATTCTTTTCGATATTGTATGAGCAAAATACATTGTTATAAAATATCGACATTTCATACAAGGCTCTTACATATTTCAGGGCGAGTGTCAAATATAAAAACACTCGTTGAAACGGAAATGACTTACTATGTTTTAATTAAAAATAGTTTAGAATTAAAAAATATATATATTTCAAAGAGGTTGTTTTTTTACGGTTATTGGGTAAGAGTTCAGGACAAAAATTCTTGTAAAGTCGATTCAGGTATCAATTTGATAATGGTAGACTTTTCCAAGATGAAGATCAAGGAAAATATGAATGAAGAGTATTTTTTTTATGCAATTGAAAATCTCAAGCAAGTCTTTTACTCAGACGATATCAATAACGAGTAGCGGTCAGTCGTATTACACGCGCCAAAGCATCTAACTAGTAGCGTGGATGACCTGGCTTCCCCTACCTCATATCAATCCATTTTGGATGATAGCCTGAAGTTGAAATAATTTCTAGATACTTAAAATGAGTAGAGTTATTTGGGTTGTAAAATGTATTGACGATTCCAATTTGTAACATGTAGTTTGAAATAATCTCGAACATTAATTTATTGTTTGTTAATTCTAATGTTGGTTCTTATATTAGAATAGTCGTGTGAGTATTTCCATTTTATTCTTATATCCCGCTTGAGTATTTTCGTTTGATTTACTAATGATATAAGAATTTAAATAAATAAAACTATTCTAAAATTAGTGGGTAGCATAAAATATAACATAAATCAAATGGAAACTAGTTTTGTTTTATCTAAATTCTTATATTCCAAAGTTGAGGATTTCCATTTGATTTATCTTATATTTTATGCTACTAAAGTCTTTTTTTTTTGGCAAAATATGACTTCATCAGGCCATCAGACCCCGGGAAAAGTGGGTTTGACGGAGGATCTTCCAACAATAAGCCCGTCAAGTTTAAAAAGTATGGGAGCGTAGCTGAAAATAAGATTAGTCTACAAATGAGGTTGTTGGAGTTGCAGAGTGAAGATGGATATTATAAAACTGCTATCTTTGGAAGGATTCCTACCACTCGGATCTTGATTGTACAATATTCTATCTTTTTTCTTCAGAGGATGTCAACCAAGTGAGTTTGTCGAGTACAGAGTTATGTTCTTGAGGAACGTGGGGAATAAACAATATCCCTAACATTAATGTTGGACATAAAAAATGCTCCCAAAAAAGATAAATAGACATGAAAATAAAAATAAATCCCATGACCTCTCATGTTTGCCAGAGAGAGAGAGAGAGAGAGAGAGAGAGAGAGAGAGAGAGAGAGGAGGCCTAAAAGAAAGGAAAATAGGTTGGTTAGGTATGTTTATGTTATTTATTAATGAGTTGTTCACTTATGCGTTAAATCGAGATTGTCTATTAACTAAACGGGTTTAAACGGATATAGTTAAGATGGGTTTCGATTATTAAGAGGTTGAGGAAATATCTCCTATTAAGTAAATGGGCCTATATCTCTCGCGAAATAAATTTCTCTCTAAATTTCTAATACTAAAAATTTCTTTCTAAAAAGTTTTCTCTTGAGAGTAAATATTTTTCTCTATAAAATTTTCTTTTTATATTAATAATGTCTTTCGCTATCAAAAGAACATTTATCCACCTCATTCACTCAATAAAAATGTTCCCGCACTAATTTTCTAATGTGTCTTTCAATGTAATACTAACACAAAATACTCGTTGCAAACGTTTTTCCCTCTAAAATATATATGTCCCTAAAATTATAATATATTTCTCTAATTAAAATTGTAATCTTTTTTGCTCGCTTAAAAAGTTTGGTTCTATAAAATGCTATATCTTTTTCAATAGTTAGGTTGCAACCGGAGAATCATTTTCTCCCATAATCACCCAATAAAGATAAGGGTATTTTTACTTTTCCATATGAGATAATGTCATAATTAGGAATGTCAATGTGGAAGATTTGATTCGGATGGTGCCCTCCTCACCCCCCTTATCATGCCCAAACCCGACTCCGATTACCCCGCCCCGTTCAAAAAGCCTGCAGGGGCCCTGAACCCACCCCACACATTTTATATGATATTTTTAGGGGATCTTCCTATTCAGCCCTATTTACATGGGACATTTTCTAATAGGTCCTATCGCAACATTTTTTCCTTAATAGGACCTATTTGTACATATATTGAATATTCACTGTATGTTTACAAATATGACCTATTGGAATAAAAATCTTTTTTCATGGGACATGATGGAGCAAAAAAATGTTAGGACCTATTGAACTACAAACTTAGTAAATGGGACTAATCGATAAAAACCCTATTTTTTTAACTAATTTTACATAAGTATTGTACAAATAGACTAATTTGTAAATATACATTTCATCAATAATAATAACAAAACTATAAATAAAACTGTAAAATGTGCTATAAGAAATGTATACATTCCGAAAAATGTGTGTACATTCCAAAAGAAAGTAAACTAATCCTTATACATTCAAGAATGTGCTACAACAAATGTATACATTCCAAAAAAGTTGTATACATTACAAAAAATGTAAACTAATTCGTATACATTCTAAAAAAAATTATAAGAAATGTATACATCCAAAAAATGTAAACAAATTTTTATACATTCCAAAAAATGTATTATAAAAAATGTAAACTAATTTGTATAAATTTAAAATAAAATGTAAACTAACCGTTTCAGATATGATAATTAGTTAAACTCCAGGCATTACTCGAGTGGCGGCAAGCGGTAGAGAGATGAGCAACAAAAGGGAGAAAAGATGGCAGCGATGGAGAATAGATTCTTATGGGCTTTGGGCATGAGGGCTTTAGGCAGAAACAAAGGGATGAGCGACGAAGAGGAGATGGGTCTTTGGACGGAAAGGAAAGGGAAGGGGACCAATGGGATGAGCGACTAGAAATGGGAGGGAGGAGGACAATAGAGAGATGAACGAGAGGGGAAAGGGTGAGAAATTTAGTGAAGTGAGGGAATGGAGAACAAAAGGATGTAAAAAAACTAAATGTCAATATATATATATATATATATATATAAGGGTATATTTTAAATAATACCCTTAAATGGGCCAGGTTCGAGGTTTTTATAGATAAAACCCAATACCAATCTTTTTTTTTTATTTTGACCCCAAATGTTTGCATTTTCACGTAGATTATTGTAATGTTTTAGATTGTTATACTTCATGGATTCGAATAATATAATTTGACAACTAGTAAATCGTATTACAAAATTTATAAAATTTAATAGGTAATTGGGTATGTATAAACACAAAATAAAGGAATACGACTTTGGCTTGAAAACTTTAATATTTGTAGAAATTGGCATATGTTATAATAGCGATATCGTTGGGACTGTTGGACTGCGTATGTTATATTAGGTAGGTTTTAATCATAAAATAAATTAATTCACTATACCAAAATACAAAAAAAATCACCAAAGTTCGGCCAGTTATTGTCACGGTCCTTGACCACGACAAAAAAACATGTGTGTTGTCAGATCCTTGACCATGACAACAGATGATATATATTTTTTGTCACGGGCTCGTGATAAGGACCGTGATAAAAAAAAGTCGAAATTCCAACACTAAAGTCCCTCATTCACCTGTAATACGCCGAGATTTTGGGACAATAATTAATTATTTTTGGGAGAAATAAATATTAATTTAATTGGAGAATAATTAAATTGGCATTTAAGTAAAAATTTGAAGATTTTAGAAAGTTATTCGAATGTGGATTCTGAAAGTGTAGTTGATTCCATAAGGGTTGAGATAGTCGAAAAGACTGTACTTGGGTCTTATTTGGGTTCCGAAATATTTTAAGTTCGTTTGGCTCGAATTAAAGTGACCGAGTCATTTAAAGTGTGTATCATCATTTAAAGATGTGTATTTTGGGAGTTAAGGCCTTTTAAGCCCACGGGAGAACAAATATACTTAGAGAGAGAGAGAAAGAAAGAGAGAAATAAAGAGAAGAAGAAAAGAAGAAACGGAGAAGAGAAAGAGGAGAAAACTTGGGATTTCCGACAATCCATGATTTCGAGGACGAATCAGATTCTACAAATTTGAGGCAAGTGATTAAACTTGCTAAATAATTGTTGTGCGTCATTTATTTCATGATTTGTGGATAAAATTGTGAATTTTGGAGTTAAAATGTTAAAACCAAGATTTTGAATAAAATATTAGATTTGTTGTGTATATAATGGATTTGAGGTTACTAATTAGTCGAGGTGTGTTATTTGATGAGTATTAATGTTATATATATGTTTGGGTTGAAGAGAAATGGTTGGAAGATGATAAAAGTGAATTTTGGGAATTTTTGGCTTTGATGAAAATAGTCATTCTCGTAGCTTCCGATAGGCTGAATCGATTCGACCCCTTACCGAATTGATTCGGAATGTTGCAGGTGCCCAGGTTTGAGTGACCGAATTGATTCGGACTCAAGATGAATCAATTCAGATTGAGATAGAAGCCCAGGTCTTTGGACCCGAATCGATTCGCCTTGGAGGCCGAATCGATTCGCTGGGTCGAATCAATTCGGATTGGGCCCGAATCGATTCGGAAACAGGGCAGTTTGGGGGATGTTTTTCTAGGGTGAGTTTCATCCCATTTCATTTGAGTTTGTCGATTGGGAACCTCAATAGGAGTTATGAGAAGAATGTTTTGGACACTTTTAGGGAGTTTCCCTTATGAGAAATTAATGAGTCATATAGACTTAATGCGAGAGAATACCGATTAGAGAGTATCGTATCGACAAAGTGGGGAAGCCCACTATCATTGATAATTCTGTGTGGAGATAATTATGGGTTTATAGGAGAGAGTTAGGATACACTTAGTGATAATGGATTTCATAATTTAATCCCAAATGGGACAACTTTAAAAATTCATACGATCGATTGAACCATATAATGGATTGAGAATAATAAATGCTGATAGATGTGCATACGGATATAGAGTATCCTTAATGTAAATTGAAATGGGAGATGTTTCACACTTGCTAAATGGTGATCGAGGTGCATTAGGATATAGAGAATATCCTTAACGTAAATAGAATTGAGATACGATTCATATAATTAGAAGTGAGGTGTGGACTTCAAGTGAGAAATAGTATAGTGTATACTTAGTGGGTAAGTTATGTGAGTTATTGACGAATAGTATATCGAGAGTAATATATACTAAATGATAATATTATTTCCTGCATGCCTAAGAGCATAATAAGAGTATGTAATAGTGTGATATATATGTATATATATATACCTTGTGTGATAGTATACATTTATACGATGTGATGATGTAAGTATATCTTGTGTGAATGATATATGTATATATATATATATATATGTGTGTGTGTGTGTGTGTGTGTGTGTGTGTGTGTGTGTGTGTGAAGCATACCCCCTCTATGCTATCGTGGGAAGTTACGCGATGTGGGAGAGGCCCCTGTCTTGAGGAGCAGGGTGCGTATAGTCTCCAGGTCATAGCGTCCATTTATTATTGTGTGATTTTTATTAGGTGTGAGGCGTGGTGGGTATGTTTCATCTCATTGCCAGGGAGGAACTATGACCGCTTCCCGTACATTTTGATTTATTATTTTACCATGGCGGTGTGATAATAGTCCGATATGTGGTAACCTGGGATAAAGTGAGTAATTCCTGGAAGATGATAGCATTGAGAACCCGCGTCCTCGAGTTATAGCTCATTGGGATGGTTATTATTATGCTTGTGTGAATAGTATATTAATTGTATATGATTATGTGATACCATATTTGTCTCTAGAGTAAAGAGACATAAGAAGATTGATTGAATCTCATTTCGGGAGATTTTATCCAAATAAATTGCGATGAGTATATTAAAGTGGAAATGATTAGTAGTTAATTATATGAGTATATAGATTACTTTGGGTATCGAGGGCATAATGGAACTCAACGACCAACATTGCCAATGAGTAGTGTATCGGGGGGTTCCTTGTTTGGATTTCGCTTACGAGACGTCCCACACACGAAATGCAGTGCAATGTTGGAAGTGAGGAGAAGTTAGTCCTTAGTGCTCATCATATATATTAGTATGTAATTCTCGATAATCGATAGTGCCAAGGAGTAGTGTATCGGGGGGGTTCCTTGTTTGGATTTCGCTTGCGAGACGTCCCACGTACGAAATGTCGTGCACTGTTGAGAGTTGAGAATAATAAATTAATTAGTGATAATAATTTGGGTTATACCCGTCATGCATTGAGGGCAAAATAAATCTTAATAATCAATACTGCCAAGGAGTAGTGTATCAGGGGGGTTCCTTGTTTGGATTTCGCTTGCGTAATGTCCCACGCACGAAATGCAGTGCAGTATTGAGAATTGGGAGAAGTTTAGTCCTTAGAACCTAGATGCTAATAACTCATATATATTTATATATATTCTAGGTGTTCCTCCACAAGGACTCCATTGATTTTATCCATCCAGTGTATTCGTGGAGCTGTGGCAGTAGCGGAATGTTACGGTATTTCGATATAGTCGAATCCTATCTTTTGTATATCTAGATTAGTATTCAGTTTGTATATCGGTTTTATACCCAAGTGTTGTAGTGTAGCACTTTTATATTTTTCCTCTCAGAGTATTGTATTGTCTGTGACCCGACATCATATTCGGGTAATTCGTTTGGTACATTTTTTCGTACTCTTATATTAGTCTCTTTTATATAATTTGAGCATGTGTGTGTCTCTTATCTTATTTAGATGTTATGTTGGTTGTTAGTTGTTGCATGGTTTTGTTTTAGAGATGTAAATAAAATGTTTTAAATTTTTTTTGCACCCTCTTTTTGTAGTAATGGATAGTTATAATCGTCAGTAGATGCTGAGAATGATCCAGTTGAGATTCCTGATTATTTTAGTATAGGGCTGGCCACCCGTTATTATTTTGAGCGGGGTGTCACAGGTGGTATCAGAGCATCAGGTTCTAGTGTCTTTAGGATCTGTGTGGGATTACTGCGATCTTCCGTAAGCGTTCTTGATGTAGAGCCCTATTATTAAGATTGTTGTGTTCATACGTCTATATTTTCTTCTGTGATGAGAAAATAATTGAAAGGCATTCTGATACAATTGTTCTTGTTTTAGATGCCACCGAAGAGAAGTTGTTTAGTCAGGGCAAATAAACGAGCTGAGAGTGTGGAACCCCAAATGCCTCAAAGGACTATGACTACAGATGAAGTTGTCAGTATTGTGGCACAAGCAGTAACTGCTTCCACTTCTGTAATGGCGCATCAACCTGCATCTCAAGCAGCCCAAACCCATTCAAGACAATCTTTGTGGGAAAGAGTGCGGGAAGTTTTCAAGGGGATTTGATGATATGGCTGCAAGTCGATGGAAGAGTAGTATTCAAAGGCACCTTTGTATGGTCGAGTGTAGTGAAGTGCATAAGTAATTTCTAGCCACCTTTAAGTTGAAGGGTGAAGCTCTATATTGGTGGGAGTCTGTCACCACCTCAGAACAGAGAGATACATTGCCCATAATAGAGTTTTGGGAACTCTTTGACCGAAGGTATTTTCCTTTCGCGATTCAAAAGGAAATGAGGAGGAAACTGATGGATGTGTTTCAAGGTAATCGAACGGTGGCGGAGTATGAAGAAGAATTTACTCGATTGGCGAATTTAGTACATGAGGAGGTAAATAAGAAAGCGAAGCGTATATCAAAGTTTGTGCGACGTTTAAATTGGCGAATTCGATAGCATTTGTTAGGGAACCCAGCGTTAGTGACTTTCACTGAGGTAGTGAATGCGGCATTATTATAGTGTCATGAATATCGTCTTCGTTCGCAAGGGGGTAAGAACTTTATAGATTCGGGTTCATCAAGTAGGTCTAGTAAAGAGAATACCAGTAATGCCAGTGGGTATAATTCGGACTATAGAGGGTCGCAACAGCGTTTTGTTCCTCAAGATGGGCATATAGGATTTGCAGGAAGATGTTTCTTTTGTAAGGAAATAGGTCATAGAAAGAGAGATTGCCCTAAAAGAGGTAAAGGATCACGTTTTGAAGAAGTTTTGGAAATGAAACTCGTACCGCAGATTCAAGGTCAGTTTAGTCCGCAGGACTTTGTGTGGGAACCCATTAATGAAGAGAGGCAATCAAACTATAAAGGTATGATGTAAGTTATTTTCCTTTGTGAATAGGATTATGCTATATGAGACTTTAGGAGTATTATATGTGAGATAGTTATGAGAGGGTAGTGATATAACCCTATTATGTATGGAATGAACCAGAAGGGAGTTTTGAGAAAGTGAGGCTCTTATGTTAGTATCTTTTGAGAGAATAGATTATTTTGTAATGTGCTAGAAGGAGAGCTATAACATTGTGGTGGATGTAAGAAATTTTGTAATGTGTTAAGTAGTAATGATAAAGCTATTTGATTTATAGTCGTGCTAGACTTATATATTTGTTATATTCTAGCTATGAAAGAGCCTAGTGTATGGCAATATATTATTATGATGTAAGATATTATTATTACTGAGAGGAATTCAGA
Organism: Sambucus nigra; assembly: GCA_949130495.1. Taxonomy (NCBI): domain Eukaryota; kingdom Viridiplantae; phylum Streptophyta; class Magnoliopsida; order Dipsacales; family Adoxaceae; genus Sambucus; species Sambucus nigra. The sequence goes on from OX422209.1 coordinate 691,671,311, forward strand.
ATTTAGTGGATTATTGTTGGGCGAGAGATTCTAGCTCATAATTATGTTAATTTGGAGAACTATATATTAGTATGAGTATGAGAATTGTTAAAACCTTATGTCTTGAGCATAAGGTATGTTATTTACAATGTCGAAAGACATAAACTGTTTTCAAAATGAACTTTTTATAGGCCTTTGGTCAATATAAAAAAAATTTATTTGCATAAAAATATTTTTAAAATCTTGTCCTGATTTAACAAACTCTCAATGCCCGACGTCGCTATATATTAGTGTATTGGGAGGGTTCTTTGTTTTGATTTCGATTGCGAGACCTCACCCGCATGAAAGTAGAGAATGTCAGGAATTGAGAGGAGATAAATCTTTGGACCTTTCAAAATTGTTATATTATTAGTATGTTAGTATATTTTTAGAATTGTTGTACTATTGAGGCAAGTGAAGCCTAATTATGTTTATACGAGTAGAACTCGAATAAAGGATGTATGAGTGCCCTAGTTGTTAAAATTGGTTTTATAAAATTAAAATATTTCATCGTGAGAAGTGGGAGGTTTGGGTATAGTGTTAGTGAGGATATGTTACGTAGAACTAGTTGAGCTTTGGAGTATTAGTCTTAGCTTAATTTCGAGGTAGAAATTCTTGTAAGTGGGGAAGTCGGTAATACCCCGAGATTTTAAGGACAATAATTAATTATTTTTAGGAGAAATAAATATTAATTTAATTTGAGAAAAATTTAATTAGTATTTGAGGTCAAAATTTAAAGATGTTAGAAAGTGATTCGAATGAGGATTCTGAGGGTGCAGTTGATTCCGGAAGGGTTGAGATAGTTGAAATGATTGTACTTGGGTCTTATTTGGGTTCTGAAATATTTTAAGTTAGTTTGGCTCGAATTAAAGTGACCGAGTCATTTAAAGTGTGTATTATCATTTAAAGATGTGTATTTTGGTAGTTAAGGCCTTTTAAACCTACGAGAGAACAAATCTCCTTAGTGAGAAAGAGAAAGAAAGAGAGAAATAGAGAGAAGATGAAAAGAAGAAGAGAAAGAGGAGAAAACTTGGGATTTTTGGAAATCCGTGATTTCGAGGATGAATCAGACTCTACAAATTTGAGGCAAGTGATTAAACTTTCTAAATAATTGTTGTGCATCATTTATTTCATGATTTGTGGATAAAATTGTGAATTTTGGAGTTAAAATGTTAAAACTTAGATTTTCGGTAAAATACTAGATTTGTTGGGTATATAATGGATTTAAGGTTACAAATTAGTTGAGGTGTGTTATTTGATGAGTATTAATGTTATATATATGTTTGGGTTGGAGTGAAATGGTTGGAAGATGATAAAAATGAATTTTGGGAATTTTTGGCTTTGATGAAAATAGCCATTTTCGTAGCTTCTGATAGGCCGAATCGATTCGGCCCCTTACCGAATCAATTCAGAATGTTGCAGGTGCCCATGTCTAAGTGACCGAATTGATTCGCACCCAAGATGAATCTATTCAGACAGAGCCCGAATCGATTCGCCTTGGAGGCTGAATCGATTCGCTGGGCCGAATCGATTCGGATTGGGCCCAAATCGATTCGAAAACAGAGCAGTTTTGGGGATGTTTTTCTAGGGTGAGTTTCATCTCATTTCGTTTGAGTTTGTCGATTGGGAGCCTCAATAGGAGTTATGAGAATAATGTTTTGGAGACTTTCAGGGAGTTTCCATTATCAGAAATTATTGGAGTCATATAGACTTAATGCGAGAGAATACGAATTAGAGAGTATCGTATCGACAAAGTGGGGAAGTACACTATCATTGATAATTCTATGTGAAGATAATTATGGGTTTATAAGAGAGAGCTAGGATACGCTTAGTGATAATGGATTTCAGAATTTAATCCCAAATGGGACAACTTTAAAGGTTCATACGATCGATAAAACTATATAATGGATTGAGAATAATAAATGTTGATAGATGTGCATACGGATATAGAGAGTATCCTTAACGTAAATTGAAATGGGAGATGTTTCATTAATGCTAAATGTTTATCGAGGTGCATTAGGATATAGAGAATATCCTTAACGTAAATAGAATTGAGAGACGATTCATATAAATTAAAGTGAGGTGTGGACTTCAAGTGAGAAATAGTATAGTGTATACTAAGTGGGGAAGTTATGTGAGTTATTGACGAATAGTATATCGAGAGTAATATATACTAAATAATAATATTATTTCCTATACGCCTAAGAGCGTAATAAGAGTGTGTAATAGTGTGATATATATATGCCTTGTGTGATGGAAAACATTTATACGATGTGATGATGTATGTATCTTATGTGAATGATATATATATATATATATATATATATATATATATATATATATATATATATATATATATATATATATATATATATATATACGTGAAGCATACCCCCTCTATGCTATCATGGGAAGTTGCGCGATGTGGGTGAGGTCCCCTGGCTTAAGGAGCAGGGTGCGTATAGTCCCCAAGTCAATGCGTCCATTTATCATTGTGTGATTTTTATTAGGGGTGAGACGTGGTGGGTATGTTTTGTCTCATCGCCGAGGAGGAACTATGACCGCTTCCCGTACGTTTTGATTTATTCTTTTACCATGGCGGTGTGATAATAGTCCGATATGTACTAACCTGGGATAAAGTGAGTAATTCCTGGAAGATGATAGCATTGAGAACCCGCGTCCTCGAGTTATAGCTCATTGGGATGGTTATTATTATACTTGTGGCAATATTATATTAATTGTATATGATTATGTGATATCATATTTGTCTCTAGAGTAAAGAGATATAAGAAGATTGATTGAATCTCATTCCGGGAGATTTTATCCGGACAAATTACGATGAGTATATTAAAGTGGAAATGAAGAGTAGTTAATGGTATGAGTATATAGATTACTTTGGGTATCGAGGGGATAATGGACCTCAACGACCAACATTGCCAAGGAGTAGTGTATCAGGGGGTTCCTTGTTTGGATTTTTCTTGCGAGACGTCCCACGCACAAAACGCAGTGCAATGTTGGAAGTGATGAGAAGTTAGTCCTTAGTTCTCATCATATATATTAGTATGTATATCTCGATAATCGACAGTGCCAAGGAGTAGTGTATCGGGGGATTCCTTGTTTGTATTTTACATGCGAGACATCCCACGCACGAAACGTCGTGCACTGTTGAGAATTGAGAATAATAAATTAGTTAGTGATAATAATTTGGGTTACATGCATCTTGCATTGAGGGAATAATGAATCATAAGAATCAATACTGCCAAAGAGTAGTGTATCTGGATTTCGCTTGCGAGACGTCCCACGCACGAAATGCAGTGCAGTATTGAGAATTGGGAGAAGTTTAGTCCTTAGCACCTAGATGCTAATAACTCATATATTATATATATATATATGTACTTAACTAGAATATGAGAAATTCTAGTAAAAGAGAATGTTTATGTAGATTTTATAGGTTAAGTAAGAGTACGAATAATTGGGATTGAAAGTAGTAGAAGTTGAGGATTATGATTTAGATGGATTTTAGATGAGTATATATTTGGGGGTAGGTTAGATTATTTCCCTAGATAGTTTCGGGCAATTATTTGAGGATCATATGCATACGTTTAGTTGCGCGGTGAGTTGAATTTGATAGAGAATGCGACTCCTCTTTAATCATGTTATAATGAATTTTAATGCACTTTTCTAACAATGTTTTCACACCTCAGGCTCTGACCTGTTTATATTTTCTCTTGCTATGTATATATATATTGAATTATTCTAGGTGTTCCTCCACAAGGACTCCATTGATTTTATCCATCCAGTGTATTCGTTGAGCTGTGGCAGTAGCGGAATGTTGCGGTATTTCGATATAGTCTAATCCTATCTTTTGTATATCTAGATTAATATTCAGTTTGTATATCGGGTCTATACCCAAGTGTTGTAGTGTAGCACTTTTATATTTTTCCTCCTAGAGTATTGTATTGTCTGTGACCCGACAACATATTCGGGTAATTTATTTGGTACATTTTTTCGTACTCTTATATTAGTCTCTTTTATATAATTTGAGCATGTGTGTGTCTCTTATCTTATTTAGATGTTATGTTGTTGGTTAGTTGTTGCATGGTTTTGTTTTAGAGATGTAAATAAAATGTTTTAAATTTTTTTAGCACCCTATTTTTGTAGTAATGGGTAGTTAGCCGTGTTTATTTTAGAATCGTCAGTAGATGCTGAGAATGATCCAGTTGAGATTCCTGATTATTTTAGTATAGGGCTGGCCACCCGTTATTATTTTGAGCGGGGTGTCACAGATGGTATTAGAGCATCGGGTTCTAGTGTATTTAAGATCTGTGTGGGATTACTGCGATCTTCCGTAAGAGTTTTTGATGTAGAGCCCTATTATTAGGACTGTTGTGTTCATATGTCTATATTTTCTTATGTGATGAGAAAATAATTGAAAGGCATTCTGATACAATTGTTCTTGTTTTAGATGCCACCGAAGAGAAGTCATTCAGTCAGGGCAAATAAAGGGTTGAGAGTGTGGAACCCCAAATGCCTCAAAGGACTATAACTACAGATGAAGTTGTCAGTATTGTGGCACAAGCAGTAACTGCTGCCACTTCTGCAATGGCGCATCAACCTGCAGCTCAAGCAGCCCAATTAAGTTATTTTCCTTTGTGAATACGATTATGCTATATGAGACTTTGGGAGTATTATATGTGAGATAGTTATGAGAAGGTAGTGCTATAATCCTATTATGTATGGAATGAACCAGAAGGGAGTTTTGAGCAAGTGAGGCTCTTATGTTAGTATCTTTTGAGAGAATAGATTATTTTGTAATGTGCTAGAAGGAGAGCTATAACTTTGTGGTGGATGTAAGAATTGTTGTAATGTGTTAAGTTGTAATGATAAAGATATTTGATTTATAGTCGTGCTAGACTTATATATTTGTTATATTCTAGCTATGAAAGAGCCTAGTGTATGGCAATATGTTAAAACCTAGATTTTGGGTAAAATATTAGATGTGTTGAGTATATAAGGGATTTGAGGTTACACATTAGTTGCGGTGTGTTATTTGACGAGTGTTAATGTTATATATATGTTTGGGTTGAAGAGAAATGGTTGGAAGATGTTAAAAATGAATTTTGGGAATTTTTGGCTTTGATGAAAATAGCCATTCTCATAGCTTCTGATAGGCCGAATTGATTCGGACCCATACCGAATCGATTCGGAATGTTGCAGGTGCTCAGGCCTGAGTGATCGAATCGATTCAGATCCAATCCGAATTGATTCGGACTGAGATAGAAGCCCAGGTCTTTGAACCCGAATTGATTCGCCTTGGAGGCCGAATCGATTCGCTGGGCCGAATCGATTGGCCTTGTTGGTTTGTTGTTGCATGGTTTTGTTTTAGAGATGTAAATAAAATGTTTTAAATTTTTTGGCACCCTCTTTTTGTAGTACTGGGTAGTGAGCTGTGTTTATTTTAGAATCGTCAGTTGATGCTGAGAATGATCCACTTGAGATTCCTGATTATGTTAGTATAGGGCTGACCACCCATTATTATTTTGAACGGGGTGTCACATCACCCCCCACCCACCCACCCCCAAAAAAACATTAAATCTTTCCTCACTCTTATCAATTTGTTGCCTTATATATATAATATTAAGTAATAGTTTTTGTAAAACTATCAAACTTTGGTAGATATGACATTTTTACTTTTTACGTATGATATTTTAAACATTTCTTGTCCATGCATGTCATTCTAAAAGTTTTTTTTAATAAATATATATGTGATTATTATATTATTTTTTAATAAATATCTTTTTTAAAATATATATATATTTTTAATATTTTTTAACTTTTTTTAACTATTTAAAAAAATCATTTTTTAAAGGTGTTTTTTTAAAAAGGCGGGTTATTATGGGCTGAGTTTAATCACGGGGGCAAATTTATCGTCGTGCCCTCAGCACGGGCATCCGCTAGTATATATATAGTTGTAGTTGTAGTTGTAGTTGTTGTTGTTGAATTCATAAGTTTGTTTGTTGTACAATGTAATACCCCGTATTTTTTAGTTGCTAGAATTTAATTAATTCGGGCATTTTTAAATTACACGTGTCCAGTAATTTAATTGAAATACAATATTGTGTGTGTTTATTAAATATTGATCCGAAGAGATTATGATTAATATTTATGAAATAAATTTACTAAGTGTGTAGTAAATAAGACGTGATAATTATTATACATCATAGTGAGTAATACCGGCGGGACTACGTTATATCTCAATCGGGAGTCGTGTGTAGTCTATGTTAAGGTCGAGCTAGAAAATTTATGTAGAGCGACGCAGATGGCGATTTCGAGGTCACGGTTGATTCCTGAAGGGCCGAAATAGGCGGAAAAGAGTACTCGAGCGTATTGTCTAGGGCATTTTTAGATCAACCTGATACTATATAAGGGTGTTTTGGTCACTTGGGAGTTTAGGGTTGGCAAAAATCCGAATTTTACAATAATATATCAAGCACTTCAGTGTAGAGGCTAGAGTTACAATACTTGGGAGAGAAGAGAGTCCATAAGAGAGGGTAGGAAAAGGGTTCTTAAGCTAATCTACACAATGTTTCACCATCGTCGTCGCCTAAATTAAGAACGGAGCAAGGAGAAGACGCATGCATCATCTAGCAATAAAAATCAAACCACTCAACCCCAAGGCAAGTGTTTAAACTTGTAATTATTTTGAGTACTTATATTTCCCATGATAGTGTAAGGTTTATATTGCATGAAAATATGATTTTTGGGATGTATATTGGGATTTGATTCAAGCTTTGTTAGGATATCATCTTTGAAATCAACCTCGTGTTAATGTAACACAAAACGATATTTTGGATTAAAAAGAATGATATAAATATGGGTTCTTGAAGATGAACATGAAAGAAAGGTAAACCTAAGGTATATAGGAATAAAGGTTGAATTTAATACTGTTTAATTTGAATTTCATAATGATTTGAGAGTATGATTACGTTAGAAACTATTTAAACATTCCATTATAAAGTGTGGTTAATTTGGTTGGGCGTTTGGATGAGTTTCATGGAGGTTTGGTTGTGTAAATATAGCAGAAATACATTTTTGAAGAGGTTGATCTGCTGGTGTCGCTCGATCGATCGATCAATTTGGGCGACCGATCGACGATTGCTGAAAATGGGATCTGTGTTTATTTATGTAGTTTTCTTTACCAACCATTATGGGGGACTTTAGTAATGGTTTCTAAACTATATGAGGACTTGGAAATTATCAATAGACCTATAGGTAAAGCTTCGACTTAGTCATTATGAGGGTAAAATGAGACTATGGCCTACGAGATTATACGATTATGTTGGATATCTGGAACTTAAAAATAGGTTAAGGGAAGCATAAATGATGACCGAAAATTGATACCAGTAGAGTAGAAATTTATTAACTACTGCAAATATTAAGGGTTAACTAGGACCCTTCAAGTAGTGAGTGATACCTGGGAAAACAAGAAAGTTATATGAGGTGCGAATCTTTAGTACGTTGGGTATTTGGGACATACAAGAAACATATTGGTTATATTTATAGGTCGTGTGAATACCTATTATGTGCATTTTATGTGTGTAAACATACCTACGCTTCCTGCTATCACGGGAGGTTAGGCGTGATGGGAAATCCTACCTTGGCGATGCCATCAAGGTCTAGATGTGTTCCCCTGGACATTGGCTACTATTTGAGTGTACGATATTGTGAACATTCATTTGGGTGCATTAGGTATATGCGTAGCCCCAAAGCTTAGGACTATGTTCGCCTTCATTATGTGTTTATTTGATTTATGGTTCGAGGGAGATTCTGAACCGATAATCCTTGATGTGGTATGTGAGGTAAATGAACTCGATAACAAAGTATGCATGCATCGTGGTTCTCATTTTAAGGATGCTATAGTTGTATATATAGATAGCATGATATATATACATACACGTGTGATTTGTTTTACTCTTGTGTGGTAGTAAAAGATATAGATAATGTGTAACTAAAGTAACTTAAGTAAGATAAACTTAATTAATAGTTCAAATATAATATTCGACTAATATTGATTATGTTTTTATGGTAGCGTATCGTATGGCAGATATGGGTGAGATAAGTACATTTGTGGTTAAATATATGCTTATTGGGACTAGTTAGGTTGGTTAGCATAACTAGGTGAGTTTAATAGAAGACGTTGGGTGCGCATTATAATTGAGCGGAGAAGAACTCAAGGAAGTGCGCACGAAACTAACGTGTGTATAATAACTTCTCTTATTGCATTTTAAATACTTGCTAAATATTTTTCAAAGGTTTTAGGATCTGACTCATATAAAATCTATTTTTAAAACTTTTAGGTGTCCATTCACAAGTACGCCAAACATGATGATCCATTCCACGGATGCGTAGCTGCAGAACTTTTAAAGGCATGCGGGGCTTGAGTAGACGCTTCAGTTAATTCATTTATATTCCAAGATTCATATTCAGTTACTTCAGTTGGTCATGTTTCCCTCTCAATTTAGAGTTTTAGTATGATTTGGATGTTGAATCTGGAGTCGATGGTTTATTCGGCATTCATTCTCTTATTTAGTTTATCTTTCGATGTTCTAGACTTCAGTTATTGTGTGAATGGTTTATACTATTTTTATTTCTGCAAATTATTGTATGTTAATGAAAGATAAAATTTGTCACTGGTTTATTTTAACTTATATGGTTAGTAATTTAAAAAGGTTTTGACAGCTATGCTAAGAATGAACCAAATGAAATTCATGTTTATTTTAGTAAAGGACTGATCATTCATGATTAAAATAGGGGGTGTCGCATAAAATAGTTGTATCCACATGTATGTATTTTACATGGTAAGAAAACAGCTTGTGCAAAACCTAGGTTTGAACAATTTGACTTTGTTATTTGTTTAGGCTTGAATATATGTGTTTGTTTGTTGTAAAATACTTATATGTACATGTATAGATTCATACTGTCAGAAATAACTTGTTCAACACCTAGGTTTGAAGGTTAAATCAATTTAACTTTGATATTTGTTTGGGCTTGAATATATGTGTTTATTGTTTGTAAATGTAATCATTTTGGTTAAAACAATTGTAGGTTTATTTAAAAATATGAAGGATTTTGGATTTCGTATGTATAATGTAAATAATTTGTGGGTTTATTTAAAAATAATTTGTGGGATTATTTATAAATGTAACAAAGAACACAATGAACATTATACCATAATTTCCAATTCGGTATGTATACGTGGTTTAGGGTTTTGAACTAGGTTTTGAAAAATAGATTAGATTAGGTTATAAAGTATAATTAAAACTAATTTGGTATGTAAACGCAGCTTAGACTTTCAACCCAGGTTTAGAAATTTGGATTCGATTAGGTTATAAAATTTGAATAAAAGCAATTTGATATGTATACGCAGCTTAAGGTCACAACCTAGGCTTTGAAATTAGATTCGATTCTGTTAAAAAGTAAAATTAAAACCATGACTGGTATGGTTTGTTTCCATAGTTTGAAAATCCATTTTCATTTGTCTGGCAATAGCATGACTGGAATTCTGAATTGGGTGAAGGGTTCGCTCCCCAAATAAAATATGCTTCAAAATAACAATCCGAGTATGAAGAACAGTTTTAAAGGTTTGGTAATGAAGTATTTTATTCATGCTTGTAGTATGATTCATGCTTGAATGCTGGGAACCTAGATATATGTCAGGGAACGATTCTAATGATAAAAGAGGTGCGCTTAGCAAAATGCCTCAAAAAGTATTGAAATATTTCACCATTAGACCCAGTTTGAAGAGATTTTTCATATTACTGTGGATTGCAATAATGACTTCCCATGCTAGGGAAAAAGTGAGGATAATCTCATGCACTATCCTATGGACTCAACCGTTTGGAAAAGCATAAATTTTCACTACCCATATGTTGTCAATGAATAGATGGGTCTTATCCATTTGTCACTCTAAACACCAATCAAAGTGTATGGCGGTGATCTTAGCACCCCTAAATCGCCCTCCTTCGTTGTGTATGTGACCAGAATTTTTGATGTTGTCTTTGTTGATACTTGGGACAAAGGCATCAAGTGGGGACATCGATGTATACTTATCACCAACGGTAGATGAATTGAATGAGTTGAGGGTAACGGGTGTGAAAGAATTTGACTATAGGAAATAGGAAGAGTTCGTATTAAAAGCTATGGTTATTTGGGCAATTCGTGATTTTCTAGCTTATGGTATCGTGTTGTGTAATATTCATGGTTACTTTGGATGTCCCATTTGTGTTTAGAAAACTGGATCTCAAACTTATGGATAGTGGAAAAATTATATAGTATTCCCATATAAGATTGTTTCCTCCGGATAACAGGTTTAGATTTTATAAAGGCTCTAATTTTTTGCCGAGTGGGGTGAAACTTAGGCTACCTGTGAGAAAGCTTTCAGGTTCAAAAATTTAAAGGTGGTATTCCAAATGTGGAGCTAATGTATTACATATTATGTATGACGATAAGAACATCATCAAATGTCTTATGAGCACATGCCTAGGTGGAAGTCATTTGAAGTATGGAGAAAGGGCACAACATGATCTTAAAGTGTTTAAATTTAGGTCACAATTACGGTTGAAAGAAGACATTAGCGGGAGGAATATAGTCCCCCTTGAGCATATACTTTGACGAGCGAAGAAATAAAGGTGCTTTTAGACACACAACATAATTTGAAAGATCGCTCCAAATTTTCAACAAATTTGCAGAGGATTATGAGTTATGCCACATATGATAAAAAAAAGTGCAAGTCTCATGTTTGGCATGTGATATTGCAATTGGTCCCTTTGCTATTTAAACACTGTTTCTCTAAGCGAAAGGCTTTGCGGAGGGCCATTGTGCAGATTATTCTTTTTCTCACGCTTTTGTGCGCAAAAGTATTCAACCGGACACACATCGTGGTTGAAAAAGCAACTGTAGCTGAAGAAATTTGTGTGTTGAAGAAGTACTTCCCCCAGCATCCTTCAACATAATTGTTCACTTATTAGTGCACTTATGCGATGAGGCGATTCTTTGTGGTCAATTAGGCATAAATTCTTCTGATTTATCCCCTTAATTTAGAGGCTTTTATCACCTCGTAACATGTGAAATGCATTGATTTATCTCATATCCATGCTACTAACATTTCCTATATAGTGCATCAAGTTTCATGTATTCTGTTTGCTTTTTACATCTATTTTATACAAGTGAAGAGAAGAGGAAACTCAAAATCGAGAAACCAAGGAAGAAAAGCCAAAGGGAAAAAGAGTAACTTTACATATGGAGTTCGGAAGAGGAACCAAAATGAAAGTTAAAGAAATCGAGTCTACAATAATGTAGGAAGAAACGGAAACCAAATCCGAGATCGGGATCAAAAGTTAAGAAGTTTTAAAGATGAGAGAAAATCATAACAAAGAGCAAAAAGAAAAGGATATCCGGACCAATCCGATGTGAGCCAAGTGTGAACCAGCCCGGTGAAGGCAAGTTTTCTGTCAAGGTCAAATCGATCCAGTTATTCCCAAAAACGAACCAGTCCGGATTCATTATAGTTCCTGAATAAAGTAAACTACCGGACCAATCCGGTTTCAAGCAAAAATGAATCGATTCGGTATACACCGGACCGAACCGATGGACCAGGCCGGACCGGACTGGGTGGTGAATTTCTGATTTATCTTTTTCAAATGTAAAGTTATTTCTAGGTCAAACTCTTGTAATTTCATAGAGTATTAATTCCAACTAATTCCCAAACTTTAGGGAGTTCTCTTTTTAATAGTTTTAGAGGACCATTGCAACTAATAACCCTAGGATTTAATTTCTTCAACAATTATTCAGTTTTAAGCATTAATTCTAGAATTTTCTTCATTCCAAGTATTGTTTCCTTTCTGATATTAATTTATTTTACATTATTGTCCGATTATTCATAGAAATAGGTTGAAATTCTTATTTACAAGTTTCTTCCCAATTTTTCACATAGTTATGAATTCATAAAAAATAGATTTTATGTTCATGCTTAGTTTAATTATGACCAGCTAAATTTCCAAGGGTTGGGATCCACGAACCCGACCCTATGTAGTTTACATGAATAAAAAATAGGTTTTGAATTAAATTTTGATCGAATCGTGTTGTGTAGTGATCACAATCATCATAGGTCTTTTAACCTCTTTTTCCCAAGGTAACCAGGGTGTTTAAGGATGTGATGTGCATGTTGGCTATGCAACACCGCTTTATTTTTGCCTTTGATTACATATGATGCGAGCTAGTACCTTCATATATGTGATGCTTAGGATTACTAAAGGCTGGATTTGATCAACTCTCTAATTCAAAAGCTAGCATTCTATTCGGTAAATCTACAAGGGTTTGGGGGATTGTATCCTAACTTAATTTTTCTTCATTCATATGTATTTAATTGTAGTAGTTTTGTTCCTATGAACGTATCATAGTCAGTAATTTAAATTTTAATTGCATTTAGACAATAGAGTTTAGTTCCACAATTAATCATCTTTTAGTTTCTTTTCTGGAATCAATTGAGGGTTAGTCTTCTATTCCTTCGTCGTTACGAGCACTCGTCTTAGTTCCCTATGGCTACGGTCCCATCTTACCGAGTTTATTACTTATGCGACAGGCTTGCACTTTAGCCTATATAAGCACGCACTTTAGACACTTTTATGGTCACTTAAATTTTTGGTGTCGTTGCCAGGGAGTTAGGTAGACTTTAGGTTAGTAGATTCAATCCCAAATTTGATTAAAAAATTTTAAGAAAAATAAAAAATTTAGAAAAATAAAAAGCCAAAAAGAAATCATCTCTAAAATCCCTTTCATGCAAAATCAAGAACAAACTCCTCAAAATAATCCAGTAAGAATCTACGAAAATCCCATCGTTGAGTATAATTCCGATAGCCCCCATACCCCTCGCGTTCCATAATTCTAAGTCCCACCTCTTACACATCCAAACATCATCACAAGTCACACACTGAGTCACGCTTCTAGAACACTGAGTGAGGATTTCGAGTCAATTAGAGAGAGAGAAATGTCGGATATCGCTAGTTTCGGTACGAGTGAGGGAAACCTACCGTATCGTCCCATGAAAAAACTCATATTTCCTGAGTGAACTGTCACACCTGAATGCATTCTACTTCCCTACTATGCAGGACATTTCCACTTCCATAATGGGATGATACAGATTCTTTCAAAATTTCACGGCATGGATTCGGAGAAACCAAACCACCATATCCGCGAGTTCGAAGAGGCGTTCAGAACCTTTAGTGATCAACCTTTCACGCAAGATGTTGTTCGCCTAAAGATTTTTCCTTTTTTACTAAAAGGATAAAGCTAAGACCTAGCTTTGGTCTCTACCACCGAACTCCATTATATCATGGACGGATATGCAATCCAAGTTTCTTTCGAATTTCTTTCCACAACATAAAACCAACTATGTCAAGGCTAAAAATCAAGATTTTCGACAACAAGATAATGAGTCATTTGATAAATGTTGGGAACTCTTCCAAGAGTTGTTGTAATGACCCCACTTTTATATGTTCATATATAGCTTGTTTTAAATGTTTTACATATGATATATAGACAATGTGTTATTATGGATAATGTTAATTTATTATATTAGCTTAAACTTACATTCAGAAATTATGAAATGTCAAATTAATACAAACATAAAATTTTAAAGTTTTCGGTAGGAATGTTCATGTTGGAAACTTGTTTTGACTATTATAATATAACAATTGACTTGAGGTAAAAATAATAAAGTTGTACATATATGAATTAGGTTTGTGACACAACAAACGGTGTGTTAAACAGAGGTCCGAGTAAGAAGTTATACCGAGGTTACGAAATAAGGGCAAATCTGTACATTCTTTAAGTCGTATTTTGTCTTATTACCACCCCATGTGTTATATTTTGATTGGTTGGAGAGGGAATCTGGTTAGGCCGACTTAAAAACTTTTAAATAAACTCCTTCATCATCAAAATGGATTAAATCAAAGTCTTATAGCATATCCTACGCTAAATGATAAGTTTTGGGGTAGACAATGAAATTTTATGAAACTATAGGGACTTAATTTTGAAATAAAGAAAGTTTCAGGGACTAAAATGACAATATAAAAGGAACATTTTTGTAAATAAAATATTTTCAAGTACCTCTAAGAAATATTGAAAATGTATGGTGTAAAATTACTAAAATACCCTTAATAACTTTACACCTCGTGCTGGGTTTTTACACCTCCACCGCACACATGTCGCCTTTATAGGAAAGGATAAAACTCATGTCAATCCTTCAGAAAAGTTAAAACACGTGTCGTGGTCTGGTGAATTAAGGATGCAAGATAACCCTGTTACGCGACACGCGACATGCTGACTCGCCAAAATGAATACTTAGTCATCGGGCCGCGTGTCATCACCCAGATAACTTTGGGAAACTATAAATCGAAGACTTAGGATAAGTCTTACACGAAATCCATCCCAAATATCAAAGATAAATAGTGATAGAAAGTGTGAGGAATTTTAAGAAGAAATTTCGTCTTAAGATTAACGAGCAATCCAAGACTCTGTATCTGTAACTTCAGAATTCTGTTCTAGGTGAGTACTCTGTGACATTCCTTGTGTATTTTGATTATATGATATTATGCAAACTACATATATTTTGTGAAATGATTTTATTCTCAAAATACATCTGATACCGATGATTCCGTCGTTTGTTATATGTGTATATCTCTCGATATATACATCTGATTTGAATTCTGAAATTATTGATTTGGCCTATGGAAACTCTCTTACTATGTTGGCCTTGACTACTGGGTGGAAATATTTGGGTGGTACCTTCCCAGCTAGTTTATCGCTGGTGTGCCCTAAATAAGGCGTTGTTTCAGATATCATGATTTTCTGTCTGTGTTGTTTCCGGGTGGAAACATTTGGTAACACTATCTGTTTATCTAGGTATTAGAGCGTACGTGGCCATCAAAATAAATTGAATAATTGAAATATTGCTCAAATTGTTTTATCTGTTCTGTTCTGAACTGATTATTCTGAAAATATATACTGCCAGTTTACTTTATATATTTTACTGTAAATTTCTATCCATATATGTATATGCCTTATGTTGGAAATTGAATAGGTATTAATTTTCTGAAAAAACCTGGAATGTCTAGAGATTAAACCTCACTATGCTTTTAGTTGATGTTGTATAAGTAACCATTTTTCAAGAAATAAGTAGGCTTGGAGGGAACGAAAAAGGACTATATAGAAGATTCAACTTTCAGAGCTCTTTTTGGTTATTTAAAATTAAAAAGTTGTATATCATATAGAGCATGTTTGACTCTCTTGTAATAAATTTTAAATATCTTTTTAAGTTGTAACTTGTTGTGACTTTTAATATAAATGAAGTTTCCTTTTAGAAAGCAATGATGACGTAATACCTTTACTTTCCGTATTTTACGATTCATAACCACGTGATTATATTTCCGTTGCACTTATTTAAGGAAACAATTTAAGTCAGAATATTTGTTGCCTTGGTGGCATGTCAAGACACTCGTTCCCTATTATTAATTTTGGGACGGGGTCGTGACAGAGGAGGTATCAGAGCATAGGTTATGAACCCGTAGACTACTGAACATAAGTTTCGAACGTTATAGATTTTAGGTCTCCATACATAGGATATAGGATTAAATATCCGACTTATGTGATTAGCCTCCATATGTCTTATAGTTTACATATAATTATTTATATATAATTGTTCTTCTATTTTGCAAAATTGAGTTAGTATAATACGTCTTATGTTTGGCCATGACTGTAGAAAATGCCCAAGTCAAGATCAACTGTGAGGACAAGTGGTTCAAGTATGGAAGGACTGGAAGGTGCATACAACGCGATTGAGAGTTTAGCAAAGATTGTGGAGCATCAGGTGAATAATGGATCACCAAGGAATCTGGAACTAACTAGCTGTACCATTGATCATTTCAAGAAGTTGAATCTGCCTTATTTTAAAGGTACTCCTAACCCCACTAAAGAAGAATGTTGGGTGATGCAGATGGAAAAGATGCTCAACGTTCTCAAGTGTACCGATGAACAAAGGGTTTCATTTGCAACATTTATGTTAGAAGGTGAAGCCGAAGAATGGTGGAGAATGACTAAGAGAATGCACGAGGAGAGGAATTCTTGCATAGGTTGGAAGGACTTCTTGGTGATCTTTTAGGAGAAATATTTCCCTGAAACGGTGAAGGATGAAATGGCAACTGAGTTCATGAGTCTAGTGCAAGGGAATATGACGGTTAGTCAATATGAGGCAAAGTTTACTGAGTTATCCCATTTTGCACCTTATGCTGTGAGAATTGTTGTTTTAAAAGCCAAAAAGTTTGAATGTGGGTTAAGGTTGAGTATTTGTAGTTGAATTTCCATGTTGAAGTTGACATCATATAGTGACGTCGTGGCTAGGGCTACGATAGCTGAGAGGGATGGCGAGGAGTACAATAAAATTAGAGATGGTTAGAGGAAGTTTGGGGAATAAATGGGGAAGAACACAAATAATATAAACAATTTTAGGAACACATCCAATGTTGGGGGAGCTAGGGATGGCAAACGATATAATAACAAGACATGTTAGCAACGTGGGAAGATGCATGGAGGACGGCCTTATTATAAGGACACGGGAGCTTATTTTAGATGTGGACATAAGGGACATCAGATAAAAGACTACCTAACCCCAACAAGGATTCCGATACATCTTTTAGGTGAAAATAAGGACCAAGGCAGACAAGGTAGAGTTTTTGCACTTTCTGATACCCAGAGCCCTACTCGCAGCTACGAAAAGCCCGCCGTTACCAGAGCCCTACTCGCAGCAACGAGAATATACGAAATCTGGTCCGCAGGGAGATGGACCAACATCCTGCCCACCATGGTACCAGATCAACCAGAGAACTCGCTAGACGATCTCTCAAAACCCAGATTAATTTACCCTTCACGAGGGAAATTAAAGAAGAAGAAGCCCCCAAGAAATTTGCCATTCCAAGGTTTAAAATTTATGACGGTAAGAGTGATCCCATTGATCACGTCAGACAGTACTGACAGGCCATGACCCTCTGGAACCACCGAGACGCGCTAATGTGCCGAATTTTCCCCTCGAGCTTGCATGACATTGCGCAGAAATGGTTCGAAAGGCTCCCCCACTATCCATCATAAGTTTCAAATCCCTAGCCGAACTCTTTACGACCCGCTTCATTACTAGTAGCTTCCATCCCAAAAGGATGGATGCTTTACTGACAATGAAGAAAAAGCCTTAAGAGACACTCCGAGACTACGCGAAGAGGTACTGGGAGTTATTCAACGAGGTCGAGGATTGCTCGGAACAAGTGGCAGTGGCCTCTTTCAAAATTAGGCTACCCAGCTCTTCCCTTATTTACCAGTCCCTAACAAAGAAGGAGGCTATGACTATTGACGACCTAATGGCTCGCATCGAGAAGTACGCTAAGGTGGAAGATGTCACCCGCCTCAGTGTAGGGGACAACGGTCGAGCTAGACTCATTGCCAAGGGCAGTGACAAGACAGAGAACCAGAAGAAAGGTGGAAAGAATGGGGGCAAAAATGGCTCCAAGAACGGAGGTAACAATGATGTGTCGAAAGCATTCCAGGCGGTCAACACCATCTTCAAAGAACCAATTTACAAGATCCTCATAAAAATCAAAGACGAGCCATTCATTAAATAGCCCAGGAAGATGGGAGGAGATCCCTCGAAGAGGAACAACGCGCTGAGATGCGCTTTTTACAAAGAGGGAGGACATAAGACCGAGCATTGTAAAGCTCTTAAATCTCACCTCTAGGACCTAGCCCAATTCGAGCATTTGAACGAGTTTGTGGAGAAGAAGGCAGAGAAAGTGGCTGCCAATAGAGAGGCTAGACCTGACAACGTGCTCAAAGATGACACCGGGCATGAGTTTGCGGTAATTAACGGGGCATCTGATGCCAAGCAAAAACCAGTAAATTCAGATCGAATGGAGATGAAGAAACTTACAGCGGTAATGCAGGCTTTTCAGATCGATCCAGCTAACTCACAGTCGGGAAAGCATCGACGAGGAGATGACATCAACTATAACAAGCATATTGTTTTCACAGATGAAGATCTGGTGGGAGTGAGAACCCCACATCACGATGCTCTGATCATTACCCTTAGGATAGCTAACTTTGACATCGACAAGTTGCTCGTTGACCAAGGAAGCTCGTCCGAAGTGATGTATCTCGACCTATTCAAAAAATTGAAGTTAAGTGTTGCCGACCTAAAGGAAGCTACTGTCCCTTCAGTTGGCTTCGCTGGAAAAATAACTATGCCCCTGGGAAAGATTGTACTGCCGGTGCGCGCAGGGAACTTCTCCATGATGATCAAGTTTTTGGTAGTTGACATCGACTCGCCATACCAGGCCATCCTCGGCAGGGGATGGCTTCATGCAATGAAGGTAGTCTCCTCAACGTACCATCAGAATCTCAAGTATGTAATCGAGCGAGGAGTAATGGAGATCCACGGCGACCAAGGCGATGGCAAGAAGGTGCTTCATAGTAGCCATCCGACCAAAGCCACAAAGGAAGGCCGATCAGCCCAGCGAGAAAGTGGAAGAAGGACTAACACCTTCTAAATAGCAATTAAAGTACGAAAGACCTGGAGTAGAGGAGACCAGGCTCCTCCCCTCCGAGCGGGTCGTCGAGGACCTGGTAGAAGTTATGGCTAGAGATGGCGACAGTAATAGAGTCTTCTTGATTGGAGCATCTCTCACCAACCAGGAACAGAAGTAATTAATAACTTTGCTGAGGCGCAACGCAGATGTTTTCGCGTGGGAACCATACGAACTGCCTGGAATCGATCCTAGTATGGTCTGTCATCAGCTGCATGCCGATCCCACCTTCAAACCAATCACGCAGAAGGCACGGTGAACTGCACCCGAGAAGGCTAAAGCGGTAGAAAAAGAAGTTGAAAAATTGCTGGATGCAGGATCCATACGGGAAGTATAATTCTCAAGTGGTTATCCAACCCAGTAGTAGTTCCGAAGAGCAACGGGAAGTGGAGAGTTTGCATCGACTTCACTAACCTCAACAAAGCGTTCCCTAAAGATAGTTTCCCCCTCCCAAAAATAGACCAACTAGTAGACGCTGCTGCAGCTCACGAGCGGATGAGTTTTTTGGACGCATACTCAGGGTATCACCAGATCCCCTTATATGCCCCAGACCAGGATAAAACGGCGTTCATCACGACAGTTGGGCTATACTGCTACAAGGTCATGCCCTTTGGGCTCAAGAATGCAGGGGCAACCTATCAGCGGCTGGTCACCAAGATGTTCAAGGACCAGATGGGAAACACCATGGAGGTCTACATCGATGATATGCTCGTTAAAAGTAAGATGAAAGAAAATCACCTCTCAGACCTGTCAAACACCTTTTAAATCCTCAGGACGTGCCGAATGAAACTTAATGCAAGCAAGTGTTCTTTCGGTGTCCAGTCAGGAAAATTTCTTGGGTACTTGGTTAGTAAGAGAGGAATAGAGGCTAACCCAGACCAGATCGATGCAATTAACAGGGTACAACCACCTCGAACAATCTGGGACATACAGAAGCTCACTGGTATGCTCGCTGCCTTAAATCGCTTCATTTCTAAATCCTTCGAGAAATGCAAGCCTTTCTTCTAACTTCTGAAGGGGAATAAAATGGTAGAATGGAACCCAGATTGCTCGCGAGCATTGGTCGATCTCAAAGCTTACTTAAGCTCTCCACCACTTCTCATCATACCACGTCAAATAGATTCTTTGTACCTGTACCTCTTCGTTTCCAACCACACTGTCAGCTCTGCGTTAATATGCAAGGTTGCAAGAATCCATCACCCTATTTATAACGCGAGCAAGACCCTACTTGACGCCGAGCAGAGGTACCTACCACTGGAGAAGCTCGCCTTCGCTCTAGTAGTGGCCTCGAGGAAGCTGAAGCACTATTTCGAAGCCCACACTATTATCATCCTTATATCGCACCCCCTTAAGGTTGTCCTGAGGAAAGAGGATTTGTCGGGTAGGCTGTCTAAATGGTCAGTCGAGCTCGGGCGATTCGACATCCAATTTTAACCAAGGACCGCAATCAAGGGGCAGATCCTTGCTGAATTCATAGCCGAATTCACGGGCGAGGAACTTTCCAACCAACCTCAACCAACAACGCAAAAGGAGAACCAAGAAATAGAGGAAACCTGGAAATTGTTTGTTGATGGAGCCTCCAACTTAAAGGGGACAGGGGTAGGCATTGTCCTCGTTACTCTAGAAAAAATAATCCTTGAACAAGGAATCAGGCTTGGATTTGCAGCCCCCAACAACGAAGCAGAGTACGAAGCTTTAATAGCCGACCTCCAAAAGGCGCACACTTTGGGAGCAAAGTATTTACAGGTGTTCAGCGATTCCCAATTTATCTCCAATCAGATAAGTGGAGATTACAATGCAAAAAATGAAATAATGGCAGCTTACCTCGCCTTAGTAAAAAAACTAATGGCGAGCTTTGAAGAGATCAATGTCCAGCAGTTTCCCAAAGGGAAAAATAGCCATGCTGATGCCCTAGCAGCCCTGAGTTCGACAGTCGACTCCGACCTAAAAAGAACCATCCCCATCGATTTCCTCACTCATCCGAGCATCCACGATAGCAGGCTACCAGACGGGAAAAACGTACTCCAGGTAGGATCAGCTCCCATCTGGATGGACCCCTTAAGGGACTATTTAAAGGATGGCACGCTCCCAGATAACAAAAATACTGCCCACCAGATAAGAGTCTGTAATACCCCGTACTTTTATGGATATTTATTTATGGGATTAATTAAACTAAATGTGAATTAATTGAGAATTAATCCGGATAAAATACTAACGAGATGTGAGTTGGTATTTGATTATAATGTGTATATATGGCAATATATGAATATTGAAACTATTGAAATTGTCACAAGATTGAAATACGGCAATTTGGGAAATTTTGTTGGGGCGCGCGTGACAGTCGCGTCAGGAATATAATTATTTGAATTAAAAAGTGAATTTTATTTTTATCAACTGTATGGTCATTTTGAGTGCGCCAACGAGTCCGTAAGGGTCGAAATAGTCAGAAAACACTAGCCGGGGGTTTAGTTTGGGTCCCGGGGCATTTCTAGGCCATACCGGCAACCCAAAAGGGTAGTTTGGTAATTTTGGAAATTGGGTAATTAAAACCCACGAAAATTAGAGTTAAAAATCTGACTTAGTCTTAACCCACTAAGCCATTTCCAACCCCAATCTAGGTAGTGGGCTACGGGAGAAGTTTAGAAACCTTAAACTTGGCAAAAACCAACCCCACATCCATTGTCATCTTGAGAAGAACTTGTAGAGAGAGAGAGAAAGAGAAGAATTCTGCGGAAAGAGAGAGAGAGGAATTCAACCATCTTCAATCAACAACAAATCTGAAGAACGATTAAGGCAAGTGGTTTAATTACAATTGATTCAATGCTATGCTTTTCCATGTTTAGGGTAATTATCAAATTTATCTTGGAAGATTGATTAGACCCATGAATTTGAGGATTTAAAACTATGAACTATGTTAGGAATTGCATGTAGACATATTCTGGATGAATTATGAACTCAAATTATAACCCTTGATGATCCAAAAACGGATTAAAGAAGAGATTTTTTTATTGTTCTTGAAAGAAGTAGAAAACTAGGGTTCTTGATGAAGTTTTGATCCAAATAAAGCCCTTAGTTGATGAATTATTGGTTTTGGAACGTTAACAATGTTGTAGGATGGTTGTATGATGATATTATAACGTTAGATTAGAGTTTCATGCATTATAATGGTGTTTTGAGATGATTTGAAAACTGCAAAACGAAGCAGTCCGTAGCCTACCTGGTGCGTTCGATCGATCGACATTCATCAGTCGATCGATCGACCACCATCGATCGATCGAAGGTAAAGGTCGATCGATCGACCTTCCCAGAATGAGTAAAAATTTTCCTAGTTAATTTTAATGATGTCAACCTTAGAAAATTATCCTTGGAGACTTTATGAATATCCTTAAACTTAAGGAAGACCAATAGGTATGGTTATAAAAATTTGGACCTTTATTAGAATTCAATTTGAGGAATTATTCTAAATCTAATGAAATGCGATGAGTGAGATAATATTTGGGTTAAAAGTGTAAATTTGAATAATTTGATGAAATGAGGTTTGGGGCAGAAGTAAGGACCTTAATAATAATGATGTTATATGTGGGAATAATAGGAAACTTAATAATATCTTTGAGATAAGTTTTAAGTATAAGAAACTATGACGTGAGACGTGTCGCCAGTTTAAATTTTATATTATCAGGAGACCTAAAATATATGAAATTGGAATAATGTTATAAGGATGTAGAGTATACGTTTATTAATATTGAGATATCTAAGATGTGTGAATGCTTAGCATATGATTTTATGTGTATGACATACCTACCATACTTGCTATCACGGGAGGTTTACGTTCGCTTAGGGCCATCTAATCTTTGTGTTGCCCGGATTTAGATTGGTACCTCGAGGACATAGTTCAAGAGAACGACTTATTTGTGAGTTAATAAGCCAGCTGACTATGGAGCGTAAGTATGTACGTGACCATGGATATGTTGAATTATGTTCGCCTCCATTTTTGTGTGTGGTGCTTATTCCAACAATTTCTGAGAGATTCGAAATTTGTAATCCTTATGTACGTGATGTACCAGGATGGATAGCAGAGTATGTGTGCACCACAGCTTAGCCTCGGGGTGCTTGTATTGTATATTTATGATGTGAATAATATACGGTTAAATGAAAAGGAATTTGTTATGTGTAATTGTGAGTATGGTTATTGTAACATTATGAAAAGATAAAAAAGGGACATACACCAATAAATAATTTTGTTTATAATTGGGAATCCGAGAATCAAAGTAGAACTCCCTATTAAATTGTTAAGGTTAAAAATTAAAACGTGAACCGAGTAGAAATGTTAGAAACTCTTTTGAACTAAATAGATATGAGAAACACATGAATGGGTACAGGAACGCTAGGAGTGCACAGTTAGACGAGAGGTGAGTATTTCATGTGAGAGCACGTCCTAACATGTATTTGCATTTATTGTTTTAAATGTCATTAAAGCACTTGCTGTTTTTAAAATACTCTCCACTTTCGGGCTCTGACCCGTTTGCTTTCAAATCTATTTTTTTGTAAAAACCTTTTAGGTGCCCAGCCACAAGGACACCATGCATAGTATTTCCATTCAGGTGACGAGCTGTAGCTGTTGTGGAAGTTACAGGGCCTTGACAGTAGACACCTCTTTTATAGTCTTGATTCCATATTCAGTTTCATCATTGTAGGGCATGTCGCCCATTCCTATTAGAGACATTTTATCTTTCAGTTATTCAGACTTTGGTTTGTAATTAATTCAGGAAACCCTATTTTATTCATTTCTGTTGTGGGATTGTTGTGAGGAGTATTTCCTCCAGACTTATTATTATTTGTTGGTTATTCTATTGCTTCTTTATGGTGAATGGTTATGTTATTCTTTCAAAATTCTTTTGTTGCATGTTAATCAGATTTAATTTAAAATTTGGCACTTAAGTTTTTAAATACTAGGTGGTTAGTAATTTTTAAAATGTTTTCGACAGTGATGCTATTAACTGAACCAACTTGGCATTTTGTATTAATTTAATAAAGGAGTAGCTACCCGGTATTTAATTAGTCGGGGTGTTACAGAGTCAAAGCTGCTCGCTTTCACTTATCTCTAGAAGGCAACTTGTATAAGAGATCCTTCTCCGAACCCTACCTCCAATGCTTTCACCCGGGGGATGTCGAGCAAGTGCTACATGAGCTTCACGAAGGGGTCTATGGAAGCCATGTCAGAGGAAGGTCTCTGTCTTTTTGAGCGATGAAGGAAGGTTATTGGTGTCCATACATGCAAAGGAACTCCGTGATGTATGTCCGCAAGTGCCTTAAATTCCAACTTCACGTTCCTATGGTCCACCAGCCTGCTAGCGACCTAAAATCACTGTCTAGCCCATGGACATTTGCCCAATGGGGAATTGACATCGTGGGACCATTGCCTACCGCCATCGGCAATTGCAAATATCTTTTGATTGCAACTGACTACTTCACCAAATGGATCAAGGCGGAACCCCTAGCGAACATCCGAGATGCCGATATGATAAGGTTCATATAGAGAAATATAATCACTCGCTTTGGCATCCCCAGAACCATCATCACCGATAATGGAAATCAGTTCGAAAGCGGCTCATTTCAGAGTTTCTGTAACGAACACATTATCAGGCACCACTTCAGTTTGGTGGACTACCCTCAGAGCAATGGCCAAGCTGAGGCTTCCAACAAAACTGTGATCGACGGACTAAAGAAGATATTGGAGTGAGCCAAAGGTGCATGGGTAAATGAATTATCGCATATTCTGTGGGCTTATCGAACCACTCCTCGGCGAGAAATAGGAGAAACCCCATTTTCGCAGACATATGGATGGAAGCAGTCATCCCACTAAAAGCGGGTTTTTCCAATAATGAGAACCAACCTTGTCGACTAGGGACATAATGATGCAGCATTTCTCGCTGAGCTCGACCTAGCGAACGAGCGCCGAGAGTTAGCCCTAGTAAACTAGGGAACTATTAGCAACAACTCGCAAGACATTACAATAAAATGGTTAACCCAAGGGCATTCCGAGTTGGGGACTACGTCCTGAGGAAAGTCCCGGGCAATGCAGTAAAACCATCATATGGAAAACTAGGGCCAAACTGGGAGGGACCCTTCAAGATAATAAGAGACGATCAACAGGGCGCCTATCACTTGGAAACGATGGAAGGCAGAGAAATACCACAAGCATGGAGCGCAGCCAATCTCAAGAGATTCTATTTTTAGATCTTTATTTTTATTCTTTTGTTATGAAACTAGAAGTTCGTTTTCCTTATCATTAATGAAAATTATTTAAAACGATTGCATTCTAATGAGTAACAACTATACGAGCTTTATCGCACATCCTTTCCAAATAACAGGCACATTGATCATCACATCATAGCAAGGAATTGTCCCCCCTCAGGTTATCGTTATGAAACACGAAAGACCTCTTGACATTGTCCCTGGCAATATATGAATCCCTACTAGAGATCCTTAGGCAAAGTGGCCAAATCTAAACTAGTCACCTCACCAAACCTTCTTTGGTTAAATAAAATCCCGATCGGATGGAATATCCAACACCAGGTGTGTCCTCGCCAATTGCCACACTTAGGCCTAAGGGAGTGTGATGACATGACCTAAAAGGTAAAGTGGGGCACAATGGTATCCTGATGTTATACTAAACTTGGAGGACACTTGCGTGATAATACGAACTTAGAAGATCTCAAAGGAATGAGAACTTGGAAAAAATAATGCACTTATTTAGTCGGCTAAATTAGCCCAAAACATAAATTTTATTAATCCACTATATTTACAACAATGGTGATACATGTTTAGTCGGCGAGCTCGCCCAAAGCATTTACACTACAAAAAATACACAGAGAAACTACTAGCTAAATCCTAATGGGGATGAGGCCTCTGAGCAAGGTAGTCAGCCACTTGGGCTCGTCGACCGTTATTGGGATGAAGGGCTAACTCCTCCTCAACCTCGTTGGCATCCGATTCCAGCAGTTGTCGAGGGATGGCACCAATAGGTATCCATTGATCATCCCTCCGAAAGGGATTGGGCATCCGTATGGAAGGGGAGATTTCATGGCGATACCAGAGCATTGAATTTCTTATAACTTGTATCTCCCTCAATGCACTTAATCATCCCCTGATGAAGGCGAGCTCGTCAAACTCTGTCAACTTAGTCGGAGCATCTTGCCAACCCTGATCGTAATCGTCGGTCCATACTCGCCGAGGTCCTTTTTTAAATAGGTTCCGCGGCCGAGTAACATCCCTTTGAAGCCCAGCAGCGATCACATATGCTTGCTAGACATAACCACGAAGGTCTTCCATCTCCCTCTCTCGAAGCTCTTCTATTTCCCTATCTCAGCTCCTGGTTCTCCTGCCAGCTCGCGTCGATGAAGAACCTCGCAGCACAGGGTGAATATCGCTCGAGCCATCCCTAGCTTGCGTTGATGAAGAGCCTTGCAACACTAAAGGGGCGGTGCTTGACGCGTGTTCCCTAAGTCGCGAGA
The DNA here is from genome assembly GCA_949130495.1 of Sambucus nigra. Taxonomy (NCBI): domain Eukaryota; kingdom Viridiplantae; phylum Streptophyta; class Magnoliopsida; order Dipsacales; family Adoxaceae; genus Sambucus; species Sambucus nigra. The sequence goes on from OX422209.1 coordinate 691,697,523, forward strand.
CCTCTTGCCTTGAAGCTTCATTTTCTTGCTGAAGCATCTCACCAACCTGGTTGATCTCAGAAGCATCGAGAATCTTTGCTCTCAACGCATTCACCTCTTCTTGCACTGAAGCACCAACCTCTTCCATCTCCTGGAGTCTGTCTTTTAACTTGGCCACAAGTTCAGACTGATCCTTATACTTCTGATTCCTAGACCTAAGGGATTTGCAAAGCTTAACGAAGGCCTGACGAACCTCAGGACTCGCAATAGGACCAAGGGTCCTGCCCAATTGAGATGTGGCAGGAATATATTCTTCTACATCAACCCACTACAAAACATAAGAAAGCATCGGAAAGATAGACAGAATCAGTGCGCTGGGAAAAAGAAACCTTTTCATTAATAAGAGTTGAAATTACATCGAACAGCAAAAAGAAACTTTACAGGCAGAAAAAGGAAAAATACAAAGTAATCCTAGAAGATAACTAATTAGCAACCTCAGGCTACCTAGAGGTCGATGGCTATTTTCCTTTATCAGCATCAGCAGGAGAATCACCCCCAGCGAGGGTAACCTCTGTCGCCACAACAAGGGAAACATCAGCAGGGGTCAACTGGGGGACAGAGTCTGCAGCTTCAATAGCGGAGGCAGGGACTTCATCCACGGTCGGATTAGGACCCGGGTCATGATCATCGAACAGAGGGGAGTCGATATCAACATTGGCAGCCAATAGGGCCTTGCTCCAGCCCTTCTTGAAGTTCAGACGGCTAATATAGCCTATCTGAACCTCAATATCCTCGTATGTTGTAGCCCAGCCAGAATTGTATGAGTCCTCCTTGGCAGTCACATCCTCAGACTCCTTCTTCCTTAATTCCTCAGACAGCACTTTGTTCTCTTCCACGATAGTAAGTTTGCTCGAGCAAACCAGGTCGTAGGCCTATCGCAGCTCTTTTAAATCCTTAACCGTTGCGTTCTTCTCTCGATTGGCTGTAGCAAGAGCCAGGTCGGATGATATTCGAGCAGCGTCAACGGCTTTAAAACTAGCCTCGAGCTCTGTACCCTTCAGCTTCAAGGCAGCATTCTCTTTCTCCAGCTCGCTATTTTTACTCATTAGCTCATCGCGTGAACGATATAGCATGGCGAAGTCAGTCACAAACTGCAGAAAAAAGAAGACATTAGAAGAAGGAAATGATGGAATTCATAAAAACATGGGAGAAAAGGAAAAAATCTTACGAAAGCTAGCCTCTGTCTAGCCTGAATGGCCAATTGCTCAGACCCCAGTGCCCTTTGGCGATCAGCAGGGAGAACTGCCCTCTCGAGCAGTGCGGGGGCCAGCTTAGGGGAAATTACGACTGAAGCTCCCTCAGGCAGGGCAGACACCGGGACCAGGCTTGCCCAGCCTTCGTCCTAGCCTCCATATTCCTCCTCTCTTCCTCTTTCTCCCTCTCCATCCTTCTCATCTCCTCTATCTTTTTCTTTTCCTCCACATTCCTTCTCTCCTCCTCTTTTTTTCTCTCTCTCTCCCTTATTTTCTCTTATTCCTTCCTCTTCTTCTCCTTCTCCTGAGTGGAAGACTGAGAATCAGTAGCCACGGACCCGGAGCTAGACTTTTACTTCTTCGACCTCTGTCCGAGAAGCATGTGGTCTTCTTCATCATCGTCCCGAATTAAGTTCTTCCTTGGAGGAGCCATCTCCTCGCTCGAACTGCCAGATGTGCTCGATGACTCTCGATCTTCATAAACCTCCCCACGATCAGAAGAACTACTACTACTAGAGCTCCCTCCACCCAAATTACTTATGGCTCCAGTGGGCGTCATCTATCTCCTTAACGTTTCTAAGAGGGGAAGTGCAGCACTCAATATCTACCCACTCAGGGATGTTATAAAACTTCCTAAATTCCGAGACCGACCTATTCCCAATCTTCGCCATTGGAAAACCCTAGGAAACTACAAATTCAAAGAAAAAGTACAAAGAAAAGGCACAGGAAACTTACAAAATAGAAGATCGATTCGAACGATGAAGAAGCACGAGCCCAAACAACAAGGAAGCAATGAGAATGGAGATTGAAAAAAGGAAGTACGAAGTGCTAGAGCTCACAGAGAATGGAAGAGTGCTGGAAAGATTGAAACGACGGTCGAAAAGTGGCTATTCCAGAAAACCTTTAAGTGTTGCTAATCATAGTGCACAAAATACAAAGCGGGTGCCGCCAACATCAGCTTCACATCTTTCGAAGAATTGCACAATGTACAAAAAAGCCATTATGACTGATCATTTAAATTTGTTGAGCCCAAAACATGGCCCAACAAACTTAGGGGTAATTGTGGGTACCCAAAATTAAGATCATGGGCCTGGACGAGTAGCCCAATTCTGGCGGCCCAAAGTCCAGGCCCCCCATCTTTTATTTGATTATCCGGTCTCTACCCACATTCCCATTAAGGGAGGTTATAGGGAGAGATGGAAGACGTGGGGGAATCCAACGCCCCCACTTACCTAAATGTATATGTATACATTGAACCCTAGGTCCGGGGAAAATGTACAAGATATATTCTCAGTAATCACTCTCCGGAGTATATAGAAATAACATCGACTGCACCACCGTGGACGTAGGCACATCTTTGCTGAACCACGTACATCCTTTGTTATGTGATTGTCATTTTACATTCCTTGTTCTTACTTGGTGCTTGCCTTTCCCCTATTCATTTGTGTTGCATAATAATTGTCGCCACAATAAGTCTTGCCCTATAGATGTTAGTAGTCATAAACTATTTGCTGATTTGATAGTTTTAGACATAAAAGACTTTGAAGTCAATTTGGGGATGGATTGGTTAGAATCGTATCATGCTAAGGTAGATTGTTTTGAGAAGAGAGTTACTTTCCAAATTCCTAACCAACAAGAATTTAGTTTTGAAGGAACATGCATCTTATCTCCCATGCATATTATCTCTGCAATGCAAGCTTCTAGTTTTCTTAAAAAGTGATGTCGAGGATTCCTTGCGAGTGTTATTGATTTGCAAACAAAAGATCCTAGTTTAGAAGATATTCCTATAGATAAACATTTTTTAGACGTTTTTCCTGATGACTTACCTAGTCTTCCTCCTAGTAGAGAAATAGAGTTTACAATTGACCTTATTCCTAGAACTATACCAATCTCAAAACCACCTTATCGTATGGCACCTTTAGAATTAAGGGAATTAAAAGTTCAATTACAAGATCTTTTAGATAAGGGTTTATTAGACCAAGTGTATCCCCTTGGGGTGCTCCAATGTTATTTGTTAAAAAGAAGGATGGGACGATGAGGTTATGTATAGATTATCATGAACTAAATAAGGTGACCATTAAGAATAAATACCCTTTACCTCGTATAGATGATTTGTTTGACCAACTTCAAGGTGCACAAGTATTTTCAAAGATTGACCTTAGGTAAGGCTATCATCAATTGAAGATTAAGGAAGATGATATTTCGAAATCATCTTTTCGTACTAGATATGGTCACTATGAATTTCTTGTGATGCCATTTGGACTAACTAATGCACCAGCCGCTTTTATGGATATGATGAATAGGGTGTTTAGGAAGTATTTGGATCAATGTGTGGTTGTTTTCATTGATGACATCCTTATTTATTCCAAAAGTATTGAAGAACACGAAAAACATTTAGAGATGGTGTTACAAATCCTTAGGAAGGAGAAATTATATGTGAAATAAAATAAGTGTGATTTTTGGTTTCCTAGTGTCTCTTTTCTAGGACATGTCATTTCTAAGGAAGGAGTGCCGGTTGATCCTCAAAAGATCAAGGATATACTTGATTGTCCTAGACCAACTAATGTTACGGAGATTCGTAGTTTCCATGGATTAGCCGGCTATTACAGAAGATTTGTTGAAGGATTTTTTTGTATTGCCAAACCTTTATCTAGGTTAACCCAAAAGAATGTGATATATAAATGGTCTGAGGAAGTTGAGAATAGTTTTCAAGAACTTAAGAATAGATTAATAACTGCCCCAATTTTAACTATTCCTTCCGAGACAGGGGGATTTGTGATTTATAGTGATGCTTCTAAAAATGGTTTGGGATGTGTCCTAATGAAAAGTGGAAAAGTAGTAGTTTATGCCTCAAGACAATTAAAAACCCATGAGCAGAATTATCCAACCCATGACCTGGAATTAGCAGCTGTAATTTTTGCTCTTAAGATTTGGAGACATTATTTGTATGGTGAGACCTATGATATTTATACCGATCATAAGAGTTTGAAGTATATATTTACTCAGAAATAATTGAACATGAGACAAAGAATGTGGTTAGAATTGATGAAGGATTTTGATGTAAATATTCACTATCACCCGGGGAAAGCTAATGTAGTAGCTGATGCTTTAAGTAGGAAGTCTACACAAAATTTAACATCTCTTATCATAAGCCAGGAAGCACTGTTGAAGTATTTGAGAAGTATGGAAATAGATGTACGTATTTATAGCAAAGGATGAGTAATCGCTAACTTACAAGTACAACCCATGTTGATGGAAAGGATCAAAATTGCACAAGTTAATGACCCACAACTGAAGAAGATTAGAGAAGAAGTTATGGAAGGGGAGAGGATTGAATTTGGGTTACGAGATGATATATTGAGGTTCAAAAATAGAGTGTGTGTGTCATGTGATGCCCAACTAAAGAGGCAAATTTTGGAAGAAAGTCATTACTCAAGATTCACATTTCATCCCGGATGTACAAAAATATATATGGATCTTCGAGAAGTTTTTTGGTGGAATAACATGAAGAGGGAGATAGCGTAATTTATATCTCAGTGTTTGGTTTGTCAATAAGTAAAAGATGAACATCAGAAACCATCAGGATTACTACAACCCCTACCTATCCCTGAGTGGAAATGGGCACATATTATTATGGATTTTGTGACATGTTTACCAAGGAGTTCAAACGGTAATGATTCTATTTGGGTAATTATTGATAGGTTAACTAAATCTTCTCATTTTCTTGCCATTAAGATTACCCAGTCTTTAGAAAAGTTAGCCAAGTTGTATGTGTGGGAAATTATTAGGTTTCATAGAACCCCAGTTTCAATTGTTTCTGATCGTGACCCTAGATTTGTGTCACGCTTTTAGAAAAGCCTACAAGCAACCATGGGAACACAATTAAATTTCAGCATCGCTTTTCATCCTCAAACAGATGGATAATCTTAGAGAACCATTAAAACCTTAAAGGATATGCTTAGGGCATGTGTACTTGATCTGAAAGGGAATTGGGATGATCATTTACCATTAGTGGAATTAGCATATAATAATAGTTATCAAGAAAGTATTAAAATGGCTCCGTATGAGGAACTCTATCATAGAAGGTGTCGTTCCCCTGCGTGTTGGCTAGAAGTTGGAGAAAGATAATTGTTGGGACCATAATTGATCCAGATCATAAAGAGAAAGTGAGATTTATACAAGCTTACTGACTTCGAATAGCTCAAAGTCATCAAAAGAGTTATGTTGATAATCGCCGATGAGATTTGGAATTTCAAAGAGGATATTATGTGTTCTTGCGACTATCACCAACAAAGGGAGTAATCCGATTCGGGAAGAAAGGGAAATTGAGTCCAAGATACATAGGACCCTACGAAATCCTTGAAAGGATAGGAGCTGTCGCATATAGAATAGCCTTACCTACTGAACTCTCTAGTGTGCATAATGTGTTTCATGTGTCAATGATGAAGAAATACATCCCAGATCCAGCGCATATCCTAAGTCACAAACCTCTTCAAATTAGAGAAGATTTGTCATACATTGAACATTCGGTAGAAATTTTGGACCATAAAGATCAAATATTACGAACCAAGGTAATTCCACTGGTCAAGGTATTATGGCGTAATCATATTGTTGAAGAAGCAACATGGGAACGGGAAGATGAAATAAAGGAGCGCTATCCATACTTGTTTTAAAATTAATGTATGTAAAGTTTGGGGACCAAACTTTCTATAAGGAGGGTAGGATGTAATGACCCCACTTTTATATGTTCATATATAGATTGTTTTAAATGTTTTACATATGATATAGGACAATGTGTTATTATGGATAATGTTAATTTATTATATTAGTTTAAACCTACCTTCAGAAATCATGAAATGTCAAATTAATACAAACATAAAATTTTGAAGTTTTCGATAGGAATGTCCATGTTGGAAACTTGTTTTGACTATTATAATATAACAATTGACTTGAGGTAAAAACAATAAAGTTGTAGGTATATGAATTAGGTTTGTAACACAACAAACGGTGTGTTAAACAGAGGTCTGGGCAAGAAGTTATACCGAGGTTACAAAATAAGGGTAAATATGTCCATTCTTTAAGTCGTATTTTGTCTTATTACCACCCCATGTGTAATATTTTTGGTTGGAGGGGAATATAGTTAGGCCGAATTAAAACTTTTAAATAAACTCCTTCATCATCAAAATGGATTAAATCAAAGTCTTATAGCATATCCTACTCTAAATGATAAGTTTTGGGGTAGACAATGAAATTTTATGAAACTGTAGGGACTTGATTTTAAAATAAAGAAAGTTTTAGGGACTAAAATGAAAATATCAAAGGAACATTTTGTAAATAAAATATTTTCAAGTACCTCTAAGAAATATTGAAATGTATAGTGTAAAATTACTAAAATACCCTTAATAACTTTACACCTCGTGCTGGGTTTTGACACCTCCACCGCACACGTGTCGCCTTTATAAGAAAGGATAAAACTCATGTTAATCCTTTAGAAAAGTTAAAACACGTGTCGCGGTCTGTTGAATTAAGGCTGCAAGATAGCCCCGTTACGCGACACGCGACATGTTGACTCGCCAAAATGAATGCTTAGTCATCGGGCCGCGTGTTATCACCCAGATAACTTTAGGAAAATATAAATAGAAGCCTTAGGATCGGTCTTACACGAAATTCATCCCAAATATCAAAGATAAATAGTGAGAGAAAGTGTGAGGAATTTTAAGAAGAAGCTTCGTCTTAAGATTAACGAGCAATCCAAGACTCTGTATCTGTAACTTCAGAATTCTGTTCTAGGTGAGTACTCTGTGACATTCCTTGTGTATTTTGATTATATGATATTATGTAAACTACATATATTTTGTGAAATGATTTTATTCTCAAAATACATCTGATACCGATGATTCTGTCGTTTGTTATATGTGTATATCTCTCGATATATACATCCGATTTGAATTCTGAAATATTGATTCGACCTATGAAAACTCTCTTACTATGTTGGCCTTAACTACCGGGTGGAAATATTTGGGTGGAACCTTCCCAGCTGGTTTATCGCTGGTGTGCCCTAAATAAGGCGTTGCTTCAGATATCATGATTTTCTGTCTGTGTTGTTACCAGGTGGTAACATTTGGGAACACTATCTGGTTATCTGGGTATTAGAGCATACATGGCCATCAAAATAAATTGAATAATTGAAATATTGCTCAAACTGTTTTATCTGTTCTGTTCTGTTCTGAACTGATTATTCTAAAAATATATACTTCCAGTTTACTTTATATATTTTACTATAAATTTCTGTCCATATATGTATATGCCTTCTATTGGAAATTGAATAGGTATCAATTTTCTGAAAAATGCTGGAATGTTTAGAGATTAAACCTCACTCGGCTTTTAGCTGATGTTGTATAACTAACCATTTTTCAGGAAATAAGTAGACTTGGAGGGAACGAAAAAGGACTATATGGAAGATTCAGCTTTTAGAGCTCTTTTTGGTTATTTTAAGTAAAAAGTTGTTATATCATATAGAGCATGTTTGACTCTCTTGTAATAAATTTTAAATATCTTTTTTAAGTTGTAACTCATTGTGACTTTTAATATAAATGAAGTTTCCTTTTAGAAAGCTCTGATGACATAATTCCTTTACTTTCAGTATTTTAAGATTCATAACCACGTGATTATATTTTCGTTGCACTTATTTAAGGAAACAATTTAAGACAGAATATTTGTTGCCTTGGTGGAATGTCAAGACACTCGTTCCCTATTACTAATTTTGGGACGGGGTCGTGACAGTTGGTTAACGCTTCCCCCCATCACGGATTTGAGAAGCATCACCTCATCTCTTTTTCCATCACGGGCTTACTATAATGTCTAAACAACTTGTTCAAATAATGTGTGAAAGACCATTTTGGGAATTAGATATGAGTAATGCGGAGGCTCATCTTAAGTATGTCGTCGAGACTACTCAAGCATGGGACACATCCGATCCTAATCCCTTAAACCGACCTCGATAAGTTTCTAAAACTCTTATTGCATCCGATCTATATCAATTGGATAAAGATACCTTGGTAGACCATTGAGTTAATCAATTTGAGAAAAATATAAGAGACATACTCGAGGTACGACTACGAGAAACTACCGGACCCACCCGTGTAGTGAAAAAAAAGGATTGCACCATTTGTGAGGCGGACCATTCAACAAAGGAATGTCTAATGATGCCCACTTACAAAGCCATGCTTACCGAGAAAGTAGTAGTAATAGGAGGGTTTAAGGAAAATTTTAACGCCCCTCACGGGAACGCATACAACCCTTCATGGAGGAACCATACTGCTTTTAGCTACGACCAATAACAAGCTGCATTGAATCCAAATTCACATGTTGTCCTACCTCAACGCCCTCCTCAATTTTAACAAGCACCACCTATGCAGCCACACATGCAAACACCACCCCCAAGCCCATACATTACCCTACCGCGGTGGACTCTTGATGACAAATTAAACCAATTTATCAAATCTCAAAAAGCAGCCAATGCCAAGTTTGAGCACATGTTCACTGAAATGCATACGAGCATATCTTAGTAGCAATCCTCGTTAAGTGTCCAAGAGAAGGGCAAATTTTTGTCTCAAGGCTAAAGGCCTCCTCAAGCTCAAGCCAATGTTAGCACTGCATCTTACGATTAGTAAGAGCAATGTCAAGCCATCACCACTCTACGTAGTGGGCGAGTCGTTGATTTATCACCTCCCCCACACGAGAAGCCAAAAGACAAGGAGGTTTAGCTCAGCATGAAAGAGGCCAAAGATTCCCCCTTGAATGAGAATGACAAAGACGAATCTACTGAGCCCGAATTGCTGTGAAACCACACACCGTCGCTCCGTTCCCTCAATGTTTGGTCCCACCTCAAAAGGGAGCCTCCCGTGCAGATATTATTAATGAAGTTAAGTTGAAATTTCCATTTCTTGATGCCATCAAACAAATTCCCGCCTATGCCAAGGTCATTAAAGATCTTTTGACTGTGAAAATATAGGTAAAGGTGAAGAAGAATGTCTTCCTAGCACATGATGTAAGCTCTGTTCTACTTCACGACCTCCCACCCAAGTTTAAAGATCCGGGCGCACCCACGATTTCATGTGTGAAAGCCTTGTTGGACTTAGTCACGAGTGTTAATATCCTTCCCCATTCCATTTATAGGCATCTTGAGTTGGGTTACTTAAGCCCACATGAATCACTCTCCAATTAGCGGATCGCATAGTAAAGGTGCCTCGAGGGATTGTTGAGTACGTGATAGTCCAAGTGAACACTTTCTACTTCCCGGTAGACTTTGTCATTTGGAACACGGAGCCCTCCATCCATTATAGCAACCTTGTTCCCATCATTCCTGGTCGCCCATTCTTAGCCACGGTGAATGCATAATCAATACACGAAATGGGCAAATACTTCTCACTTTTAGGAACATGACCCTCGAGACAAACATCTTCAATGTTGCTAACCAAGTGGGTGACGAAGATGAAATCCATACGGTCGACCTCATAGAGGAGGTAGTAGAGGAGCACATCGAGAGAACCATGGTTGGGGACGCTTTAGAAGCATGCCTAGTGAGAGGTGACGAGAGTGAGATCCCATGCACCGAGTTTGAGAGCGAGGTCGAGGATTTGAAAGAGATATTAGACGAGGGAGCATCGATAGAGGACTTAAGAGATGTTCATTAGGTTTCTAGATTCGAGGAGCTACCCCCGAGGGAGTCATGCTTGACCCCCTCCGAAGATAAATTTCCTACCTTCGAGTTGAAGCAACTTCCCCCTAATGTGACATATGCCTTTTTAGGAGAGGATAAGATATTTCCTATTATTGTCTCCTCTAGACTAGATGAAGAGCAAGAGGATAAGCTACTGGAAATTTTGAGGAAGCACAGAGGTGCCTTTGGTTGGTCTATAGCAGATTTGAAGGGTATAAGTCCCTTGATTTGTACCCACAAAATTCACCTCAAGGAGGACGTGAAGCCCGCGAGGGAAATGCAACGGAGACTGAACCCAACCATGAAAGAAGTTGTTAGAGAAAAAATTATCAAGTTATTAGATGCCAAAATTATCTACACTATCTTGGATAGCAAAAGGGTAAGCCCAATTCAAGTCGTCTCGAAGAATTCGGGCATGACTGTGGTCGAAAATGCTAAGGGAGAATTAATTCCTCAACGCACCACCACAGGGTGGTGTGTTTGCATTGAAACTGGAAACTCAATGTTGGAACATGAAAATACCATTTGCCCTTGCCATTTATCGACCAAATGCTTGAACTCGTAGTGGCTCACCCATATTATTACTTCCTTGATGGTTATTCCGGATATAACCAAATTGACGTAGACATACTTGATCAAGAGAAGATGACTTTTACATGTCCATTTGGCACGTTCGCCTACAAACGTATGCCTTTTGGATTGTGAAATGCACCCGCGACCTTTCAATGGTGCATGCTGATTATCGTTAGTGACATGGTAGAGAGAGGACTTGAAGTTTTCATAGCCGATTTTAGAATTTTTGGCCCCTTTTTTTACCAATGTCTAGCGAATCTTGAGAAAATATTATTCTGGTGTGTGGAAAAGAACTTAGTTATCAATTGGGAAAAATGTCACTTCATGGTTACCGAGGGCATATTTCTTAGCCACATAGTCTCATATAAAGGCATAGAAGTTGACCGAGAAAAAATAGATGTCATAGTCGAGCTTCCCCCGCCCAAATCACTAAAGGATGTGCGCTCCTTCTTGGGCCACGCAGGATTTTATAGAAGGTTTATCAAGGATTTTAGTGCCATTGCTAGACCCTTGAGTAACCTCCTCATGAAGGATGCCCCCTTTGAGTTCAATGACGTATGCCAAGAGGCTTTTGATAAATTGAAAAGCATGATAATTTCCTCCCCCATCATGCAAGCTCCGAATTGGTTCCTTCCATTCGAGCTCATGTGTGATGCTAGTGATTAGGCGATTAGGGCTATTTTGGGGCAAAGAAAGGACAAGAAAGCTCATGTCATCTAGTACATCAGTCGGATCTTGACCGGGCCATAACTCAACTACTCTACCACGGAGAAAGAGTTGTTAGAGGTTGTTTTTGCTTTGGAAAAATTCCACTCATACCCTGTTGGGTCTCCCATTACATGCTTTACCGACCACGCGACACTTAAATATCTACTTACTAAGAAAGATGTGAAGCCGTGCCTCATAAGGTGAATCCTACTCCTATAAGAGTTCAATTTCTCTATAAAAGATAAGAAAGGGGTAGAAAACGTCGTCGCCGACCATTTGTCACGGCTCTCGTCCGACGTGCCTAGTGATCCAATACCCATAGACGAGTACTTTTTGGATGAGCAGCTCTTTGCTACTTCTGCCCTACCTTGCTACTTCAAAATTTTCACAAAGTTCAAAATGCCCCAAAAACAAAAAAAAAAATAGAAAATTTCAAAAATTTCAAAAAAAATTGAAAAAAGTTTGAAAAAATCAAAAATATTTTTTCTTCAAAATAAATAGAAATTAGGATTTAAATTTTTCAAAAATATCACAGAAATTTTGTTTGAAGTCTCAAATTTGTAAAATTCAATTGCAAAAAGGCGAAATTGACCAAAGATGGAAATTGAGCAAAAATTGATGACTTAACAAATAAGTGTGGAGATTAAGCAACCCAGTGAGATGTCGACCCAATCAAGTTTTCTCAGTTTTTAAATCAATCCGAGTTAATGGCTAACTCAAAGTTCTTTTCAGCATTTTAAATAAGTCGTTGAAGATCTATGTACCCTTGTTTTGAACAGTTATGGGAAACGTGTGAGATATTGTCTTGAAAAGAGAACTAACATTTCTTTAAACTAAATTAATCTCGAAACGCATATGGTAATCGAATTAGTAATTCGGATAAATGAAGTTAGGCCATATTTTTTTACCCAAAAATATTAGCCATAAAAAGTTGTGACATTTTTTCCCTTTGCAACCCAATTTGAGACGAATAAAGTTTTTCCTTTTCATTTGACAACCCGAAAAAACATTTAGCCCGAAATTGTGAAAGATTTAAAAGTCCAAAAAGTGTAATGAAAAGGGACAAAAGAAGAGAAAAATAGAGTAATACTAAACAAAAATAGCAAGAAAAGAAAATTGTGAAAAATAGAAAAAGAAAAAAGAATTTTGAGTAATAGCCCGAAAAGCACAAACGGACATCATAAGAACATTTTGTAATTCCGAATTTCCCAACCAATCCCACTTTTACCCAATATAACTTATAAACTCGAAAAAGTCCTAACCGAGTCCGAATTTTGAAATTAATTACCGCGTGGAGAGCTAAAACATGAAAAGATAATAGGAGAGATAAATTCGTGTGAATAAAAGATGATGTTTATCGTTTTCCCAATAATCGTATTCCGATGAAGAGATCTTTTCACCATAAAAATTTCTTCTTTCAATTTGTATGCATGAATTTTTGTCGATTATATTTACTCTTTATATTACACATACCGAGAGAAATAGCTACAATCCGAGTGATTCGTTTATGAGAGCATCTCGTGAGATTTTGAAATCAAAACGAATTTTGAAAAGTATTATAATGATCAATCGGTGGAAATCTGCGGTTAAATTTTTGGCTTCGCACATGTAAGAGGGTAGTTTAAATATGGGGAAATACTGGATTTTTGTACGTGTTTAACTTGAGCAACTTCGGTTGCGCCTACGTATCCGTTATACTCGGAATCAAAGTCAGTGTAGTTTGTGGGTTTGTACTATTCGCCGAAAAATTCATTGTGGTGGTTTTTCGGAGAGTTGGGAGGTGTAGAAACTCATCTCAAAACTCATTTCCAAAACTCTTTTATCAAACTCTCTAAAAACTCATAAGACAAGAAAATGACTCTTCTACTCCCAAGAAGCTCTCTTTAAAATATATAGTGGTGAGGCTTATTTATAGCGAAAACCAACCCAAATGGGTCGTCACATGTCAAATAACCGGTGGTGATACATGTCCTATTTTAAGTGGCATGTGTCCCATTACATATATCAAACCTTCAATACTAGAATATTATCTAGTCAGTGCATTAATAATACACAACTATACGTGATATGTTAGACGCGCATAATAATACCTCAGTCGCATAAACACATGAACTTTTGTCAATATTAATAATCTTTAATCGCATTAAATAATTTAATGATAGGCTTATCATTAATCCCCTCATACATTTTCCCCCTCGTACATATAGTTGATATATTGTTGCATGTTTAAAATATATCGAATGTATGTACGAAACACCGTTAGTCGGTTTTGATATGTCCGATCAACCTGTGAATCGTGGGTAAAAATCTCGTACCTCATTTACTCTTGATGATGTACTTTTACCTCATATCTCACATTTTATGATATACTTAAATCTCATATTTCATATCTCAGTTACATGATATACATCAATCTCATATCTCATATCTTAAATCTCAATTCTTTTAAGTCTTTGATCTCATAGGTTATTCCGAATGACCTCTTTTATCATTCTTTTCATATGAATGATATACTTTGAGTGTTGCACCCATTCCTATTTAAATGAACATGCATCCACGATTTTATTGTGGTTGTTCGTAACTCTGCTTTTGGTAAAAAGTATTATCATGGACACATAATAACAACTTCATCGTTCTCTTTCAACATTCTCAACCAAGCTTGGTGGAAGTATTATTATGGTTTCATCGTTCTCTTTCAATCTTTTAGTTCATGCACATGTTTTTGACTCGTTTTAATCACAATGAGATTTCTTGTGCATGTACGTATTATTAACTCACCCAAATTGCCACTTTTTGAGGTTTTTCGCAAACTCGCACCTACGAGCTGACTTCATAATGAAAACATAGCTGTTAAGTTTTTTTGCAAACTCCACCGTTAGAGGTGACTTAACAATGAAAACACATTTGTTTAAGTTTTTTTCTCAAACTCCACCGTTAGAGGTGACTTAACAATGAAAACACACTTTGTTAAGATTTTTCTTCCACCATTAGAGGTGACTTAATAATGAAAACACTTGTTAAGATTTTTCGTAAACTCCATCTATATCGGTGACTTAACAATGAAAATATTTGTTAAGGTTTTTCGTAAACTCCACCTATAACGGTGACTTAACAATGAAAACACTTGTTAAGATTTTTCGTAAACTCCACCTATATCGGTGACTTAACAATGAAAACACTTGTTTAAGATTTTTCGTAAACTACACCTATAACGGTGACTTAACAATGAAAACCACTTGTTAAGACACATATAACGGTGACTTAAATAATGAAAACACTTGTTAAGATTTTTCGTAAACTCCATCTATATCGGTGACTTAACAATGAAAATATTTGTTAAAATTTTTTGTAAACTCCACCTATAACGGTGACTTAACAACGAAAACACTTGTTAAGATTTTTCGTAAACTCCACTTATATCGGTGACTTAACAATGAAAACACTTGTTAATATTTTTCATAAACTCCACCTATATCGGTGACTTAACAATGAAAACACTTGTTAAGATTTTACATAAATTCCACCTATATCGGTGACCTAACAATGAAAACACTTGTTAAGATTTTTCGTAAACCCCGCCTATAACGGTGACTTAACAATGAAAACCACTTATTAAGATTTTTTGTAAACTCCACCTATAACGGTGACTTAACAATGAAAACACTTGTTAAGATTTTTTGTAAACTCATTATTCTGTGTCACTTTTTAAGGATGGGAGCCCATACTAGTCGAATGACAAACTGAGTGTGGTCCTTCGTCTGTTTCCATAAATGACCAACTTCTTCGGACGAGTCAAGACATAACGATCGTGGTTCAACTACCGACCAATTTGATAAAGTTTTTTGGAATATAATACACCTCTGTATAAGACTTATTTCAATACTCGCAAAGTTATCGTAATATGATGTCATATCTGAAGGATGACTATGACTTTGTCAATTTTTGAGTGACAACTAATTAACCCGTTTAAACTCTTTGCAAAAGAAACTGAAAAAGCTTTTGTAATGTCCTTCTTGGATGTTACTATACTCTAAAGGTTCATCAATCTAACCTTATTGTGGAGGATGTCGAAGAATATTTAAACTAAAAAGCTACATTACATCATAATATCCATTTTCCCCCTTTATTTTATTTTATCTCAAGATAAAATAAAATAAATTACATATACCATTTACATTGACCACCTGAAAAAATGAAAGAAACCTAGTCATTACATTTCTTTTCGGGGTATATCGCAAACTATCATATCTTTTAACAATGGCTTGATGTTAGCATCGCTCAATATGTTCTCATTCGGAAGCCTCGGCAAAATCATATCTTTCTAACATAATAACATCATATTGCAAGTGGTTAGTAAAACTCAGGAAATATCCAAGTACAATTCTCATCATGCCCCCTTTATTTTATTTTATTTTATTTAGCACAAACGATGATTCACTATGCTTCCTCTATCTAAAAAAAATATGCCCCATTTAATGATTTTAAAGCTTCTCAACTCATCAGCATAACTCATGAATTTATCATATCAATTTGGGTAGTACCAAATGGCAATGATACATATATCAAAATAAATTCTTTCTCCTAGTGAAAGAAAATCAAGTATTCACGCGTTCTTTCTCTTGGGATGTTTGAAACAAAGATAAAATACTATCGCAAGGACATATATATATATATATATATATATATATATATATATATATATATATATATATATATATATATCCTATTCATCTCACAAGCGTATTCAATTGATTATGGCCAACGTATTTCTGATTTGCATAATCCAGGTGTCATATACTTTCAAGTTTTCTGTAAATTCTTTTTTCCAAAATCATTAGATAAACAGTCATGTATATCAATAATCAACAAAATTTTATACTGTGCTTCATAGTCCATAAAATACATATACATTTAGATATTCAGCCTCATCTAATCTACATTTTCTCATATAAAATATATATAAAAAAAATCTTACTTATTCGAAAAGTTTTTGAAGTAAGTCTTTTATGAGAAAATACTAGTATCGTTATCAAAAGAATCCTTAAATGAAGGATGCTACAAAAAAATTTAAAATGATTTATTAAAATTTCTAGAAACTCCAAGCTATTATCCCTCTATTTTTTTTTATCACCATAAAAATAAAATAACTCATTCATATTCAAGAAACACATTCAAAAATATTCATAATACTCTAATTTTAATTTGGTGGCAAGTGTGATTAGGGAATTTTATTTCCAATAAGTGCCATGTCCGAGGAACTGCAAAGACTTTTAATTTAAGATGTGTCAACTGAGATTCCAACATGTAAACTCAAATAATAGTCACTAGTGTGTAATATAAAGTATCCAAGGCGTTATGCTCAATTCATGCCAATTTACTTTTGTCGTCACATTTATTTTGTGAGCATTATTCAACATAAAAATATACCATTTTTTTCATTTTTGGTGCAAGGGACCATAAAGAGGGACAAGAGATCAAGAACATGAGTTGGTCATTGACCATACTCATGGTCAAGTTCCAGCAAGGGATTTTCGATGAACCTCAAAATGCAAAAAAAAGTTAGATGTATCCAATGCAAAATCATAAAACAATGGATCTCAAAATTTTATGCCGAATCAGGAAGAAGGTCACTCAAATGCTGATCCGGTTTTGAGTTTCTTCAAATAGGTTCTTCAATTTGAAGTGGACTAAGGTTTAAATATATGGTTGGTCATTTCCAAAAATCACAGTCGTAGTTTCACCCGGTTTGAATCTGAGTTCAGTCGATAAATTAACTCCGGAGGTTCGTTAACTTTTGATTTCTGGTGAGTCGATTTTCAAATCCCTTTGGTGGATCGGACTCAATGGTGCCTTGATTTGACCTTTCCTCCCAAAATGTTTGGTGAATAGGTTTCGTAAACCTAGGGCGATTTAGTTTCATACCCAGATGTAAACTCGCATTATATTGAAGCGAAGTCCGTTGGTTATGGGTTGAATCTGTTTGCTCCAGCCGTTTCGAACGGTGAATTAGTGTGTACCCATTTGAGGTGAATCGGTTCTAATACTCTCTTGAGTCAGCTTAGAGTTTATTTTCGCGAAGTTTAATATATCAAAATGTGAGGGATCTTAGATGTGGTCTTTCAATTTTTCAAAAAATCTCAGGTGTGACTGGGTTTTGAGTTTCTTCGAACGAATCTCTTAGAACAGGTGCTACAGTTCAGTCGAGCTTCATCGTGAAGAGGTTCATTGGAGCAAAGATCCTTCAGTTTCTACTTGAGGTAACGTTCTTCGGAGCAAGGATATGGGAAACCTCAAAGGTTACTCGGTTTGTGACTCCAAAATGTATAAATCACTAGCGAGAATATTTCAAAGATATATCTTTATCAATTGATAGTGTACTGTTGTTGAAGTTTCACATGGTATGGAAAATCTATTATGCTGTTGTACTCAAGTTATAAAGGTTTATCCATAACTGTAATGCACATTTTATAATTAATCTTTGATAGCCACACACAGGCCTACTCATGTGGCCTAACCTATTGATGTATTGTACGACCATGTGATTTTGAAAATATCCAGTATATCATAATGTAAAATATTATCAACTTGCACTATTTTACTATTTACTCACAACAAGACATGACTTATTTGCTTTTAGTCAATACTTTCTACCTTTTAGGCTGTTTAGTTACGAAACACAATTAAATTGTTGCAGCCCATCAATTAATTTAATCGAGGTACATCATTATCTTTTTAAGAATGTCTCTTCATGAAAGCCCTTTTTTTCATTGAGTCACCTCATTGTAAATAGTTCAGGCCAAATGATCATCCAAATGTAGAGACAATTTGAGGCCCATTGGCGCATAACAATTGTATCATGTTAGCATTCATACTTCAAATGATAAATTTTTTTCAGCCTCTCTCATGTGCAAAAACAAATATACATGAGTTTGAATAGTTTCATCAATAAAAAATTTATGCAAACACATATTATTCGACCTCTTATATAAATATTAATGTCTAGAGCATACTTTCAAAACAGACATCTCAACTAATATTTACATATAAATATATCATAGTTTTTTTTTATATATAAAGCATGATAAATAATAAGATAGAAGTATTGGATTCCTTATCTGAAATGGAGTTGAACATTTCTCTGGTGAATGTTAGAGCAGAATGTTGCTTTGTCAACCGCGTTCCTCTATCTTCACCCACTTTTTCGATCACGAATGAGGTGTTACACGATAAAAATCGTGAATACCTCCCCAGCAGAGTCGTCAAATGTAAGAGGGTAGTTTAAATATGGGGAAATATCGGATTTTTGTACGTGTTTGACTTGAGAAATTTTGATTGCGCCTACGTATCCGTTATACTCAAAATCAAAGTCAGCGTAGTTCATGGGTTCTTACTACTCACCGGAAAACTCATTGTGGTGGTTTTTCGGAGAGGTGGGAGGTGTTAAAACTCATCTCAAAACTCTTTTCCAAAACTCTTTTCTCAAACTCTCTAAAAACTCATAAGACAAGAAAATGACTCTTCTACTCCCAAGAAGATCTGTTTAAAATGTATGGTGGTGAGGCTTATTTATAGAAAAAAACAACCCAAGTGGGTCGCCACATGTCAAATAACCTGTGGTGATACATGTCCTATTTTAAGTGGCATGTGTCCCATAACATATATCAAACCCTCAATAATAGAATATTATCTAGTTAATGCATTAGTAATATAAAAATACGCATGATATGTTAGACGCGCATAATAATACCTCAGTCGCATGAACACAGGGACTTTGTCAATATTAATCATCTTTAATATCATTTAATAATTCAATAATATGCTTATCATTAAGCCCCTGCTACAGTACACACACACGCGACAAATTGAGACTTGAGAATATAAATTTATGGTGATTAGTTTTAGAAAGGTTTAAATTATATAATTTTTAGGTATGTTAAATATTTTGTTTGAGTCAAAACCGAATTTTGTGGGTATATTCACTGCGAACCCTCACGAGACAAAACTCGTCCTACTAGGGTAACCTAGGGGTTTAAAGTCTTGTGCATACACTAAATACAATCGCTTGCTCGCAAAAGAGGTATTCTATCTTAATAAATTGATTTTCAAGAGTTGAGACTAGTTTTGATTCTTTTACATTGCTAGGGACGATCAAAGTTCTATGTTAGGGGGTTTGATTAGGCATAAAGTCTTTAGATTTATCCCCTTAATTTAGAGGCTTTTATCACCTCTTAACATGTAAAACGCATCGATTTATGTCATATTCGTGCTACTGACATTTCCTATATAGTGCATCGAGTTTCGTTTATTCTTTATGCTTTTTACAAGTATTTTATACAAGTGAAGAGAAGAGGAAACTCAAAATCAAGAAACTAAGGAAGGAAGTCAGAGGGTAAAAGAGAAACTTTACATTTAGAGTTCGAACGAGGAACCAAAATGAAAGTTGAAGACCTCGAGTCTACAAGCACATAGGAAGAAATGTCATCCAAATTCGAGTCCCGTATCAAAGTTATGAAGTTTAAAAAATGAGAGAACTTCACAACAAAGAACAGAAAGAAAAGGATATCA
The DNA here is from genome assembly GCA_949130495.1 of Sambucus nigra. NCBI lineage: Eukaryota > Viridiplantae > Streptophyta > Magnoliopsida > Dipsacales > Adoxaceae > Sambucus > Sambucus nigra. Next base: position 691,717,323 of record OX422209.1, read on the forward strand.
GGACCAATCCGGTGTGAGCCAAGAGCGAATCGATCAAGTGAAGGCAAAGTTTCTGTCAAGGGTGGACCGATCTGGTTATTCCCAAAAATGAACCGGTCCAGATTTATAAAAGTTCCTGAATAAAGTAAACTACCAAACCGATTTGGTTTCAAGCAAAAACGAACCGATCTGGTATATACCGGACCGAACCGATGGACCAGGCTAGACCGGTCAAGGTGGAGAATTTATGATTTATATTTTTCAAATATAGAATTATATCTAGCTCAAACTCTTGTAATTTCGTAGAGTATTTATTCCAACTAATACCCAGACTTTAGGGAGTTATATTTTTAATAGTTTTAGAGGACCTTTGCAACTAAGAACCCTAGGATTTAATTTCTTCAACAATTATTCAGTTTTAAGCATTAATCTAGAATTTTCTTTATTCCATGTATTGTTTCCTTTCTGATTTCAATTGCTTTTACATTATTGTCTGATTATTCATAAAACTAGGTTGCAATTCTTATTTAAAAGTTTATTCCCAGTTTTTCATGTAGTTATGAATTCATGCATAATAGATTTTTTGTTCATGCTTAGTTTAATTATGTCCAGATAAATTTCCAAGGGTTGGGATGCATGAACCCGACATGATGTACTTTACATGAATAGAAAATAGGTTTTGAATTAAATTTTGATCGAATCGTGTTATGTAGTGATCACAATGATCGTAGGTCTTTTAACCTCGTTTGCCCTAGGAAACTGGGGTGTTTAAGGATGCGATGTGCATGTTGGCTATTCAACACCGCTTTATTTTTGCCTTTGATTACGTATGATGTGGGCTAGTACCTTCATATATGTAATTCTTATGATTACTAAAGACTAGGTTTGATCAACTCTCTAATTCAAAAGCTAGTATTTTATCCCGTAAATCTACAAGGGTATGGGGTATTGTATCCTAACCTACTTTTTCTTCATTCATATTTAATTAATTAGAATAGTTTTGTTCCTGTGCATGTAGCGTAATCAGTAATTTAAATTCCAATTTCATTTAGATAGTAGAGTTTAGTTCCAAAATTAATTATCTTTTACTTTATTTTCTCGAATCAATTTAGGGTTAGTCTTCTATTCCTTCGTCGTTACGAGCATTCGTCCTAGTTCCCTGTGGATACAATCCCATCTTATCGGGTTTATTACTTAAGCGACAGGCTTGCACTTGAGCCTAAATAAACACGCACTTTAGACACTTTTATGGCCGCGTGAGTGGTCCACTAAGATCTATGGTTGTACCCATTTGAAAGGTTGATGAATATTTTTAAAGAGTGTGTTAAGAGGTACGTTGAAGGATCTATTGCGGAGGAATACATTACTAAGGAGTCATACATGTTCGCTACGGAATATGTGCTCGACCGTAACATTTTAGAAGATGGAGATAAGTTCATCGATGAGGGTGGTCAAGTTAGGGGTAAACTAGTTAAACGGACAAGTTTACAATATGTGCAAGTGGCTTGTTATATGTTTGAAACCCATGAAGATGTCGACGAATGGAGGGAGTAAGTTCGTGTTGTAATCTTACTTCATGTTGTTATCATATATACTTGATTACCCTATTGATAAATTTTGTCATTTAATGTAAAAGATATAATGCAATTGGGAACAATAAAAATCGAATGATGATTTCACATTCAGACAATGAATTTAGAGTTTAGGTGTCACAGGAGGTAATTAGTACATCAAAATTCCCTTATTAATTGATAAATAATTGCAAGCTTTAAAACGTATTTAATTAACTTATGTAATCCATAATTTCAGTTGTTAAGATTGGTGTTGCAATGCTAAGGCTTGCTCGTCTCGCCACTGGACCCAATTTCATGGCACACGACTATAATAATTATCGACCGAATAGTTATATATTCTCATTGAGGTTGTACGAGAAAAATACATTGTTACAAAACAATGAAATTTTATACAAGACTCTTACGCATTTCAGAGTGAGTGCTAAAGATAAAAACATCGTTGAAGCATAAATGACTTACTATGATTTAATTAAAAACATTATATATATATATATATATATATATATATATATATATATATATATATATATATATATATATTAAACAGGTTTTGTTTTACTATGATCGGGTAAGAGTTGAGGAAAAAAAATTCTTGTAAAGTCGATTCGGGTATTTTTTGAAGATGGTAGACTTGTCCAATTTAAAGCGCAAGGAGCATATGAATGTTGTGTAGTTTATTTATGCACGTGAAAATCTCAAGCCAATGTTTTACTCAGACTATATCAATAATGAGTCATGGTTAGTCGTATTGCACACACCAAAGCATCTAACTAGTAGCGCGGATGACCTAGCTTCCCCTACTGAATATCAGTCCATTTTGGATGACAACCTGAACTTGAAATACATTTCAAGATACTTTAAATGAGTAGAGTTATTTGGGTTGTAAAATACATTGAGGATTATAATTTGTAATATCTAATTTGTAAAATGTAGTTTGAAACAATCTCAAACATTAATTTATTGGTCATTAACTCTAATGTTGGTTGTAATATTACAATAGTCATGTGAGTATTTCCATTTGATTATTACATCCCGATTAAGTAACTCCGTTTGATTCACTAATGAAGATAATCGGGCGGAATAGTTTTGTGTTATTTAAATTTTCGTATCCTAAACTTGAGTATTTCCATTTTATTTATGTTATATATTATGCTACTAATGCCTATTTTTTTCAAAATATGACTTCATCAGACTACCAGACCATGGGAAAAACAGAGAGTGACGAGGTATCTTTAACAATAAGCCCATCAAGTTCTAAAAGTATATGAGCGTAAATGAAAACAAGAATATTCTACATATGAGGGTGTTAGAGTTACTGAGCGAAGATGGATACTATAAAACTACTATCTTTGGAAAGATTCTCACCACTCAGATCTTGACCGTACAATCTTATGTCTTTTTCCTTAGGCACCCATCCTTCATTTAGATACCTTTGAATGGGGATCCTTCACCCTCACGCTCATACCTTAAGTGCACAAATGCTAGTTAAAGGTTTTTCTTCTTTACGGGATGCCAACTGATGAGTGTGTCCACTCTAGAGTTGTGTTCTTGAGGAACGTGTTGAATAACAAATCTCTATGACATTAAAGTTGGACCTGAAAAATGCTCTCGAAAAGAGAACTAGACATGAAAATAAAAATATTATTATTAAAAAAATAAAAAAAAAATCCCACGACCTCTCGTTGTTGTCAGAGAGAGAGAGAGAGAGAGAGAGCCTGAAAAAAAAGGAAAATAGGTTGGTTGGGTGTGTTTGAGTTAGGTCAGTAATAAGTTATTCACTTATGCATTAGATCCAAATTGTCTATTAACTAAATGGGTTTAAACGGATAGGGTTAGGATGGGTATGGATTCCCAAGAGGTTGAGGAAAACTCACCCATTAATTAAATGGGCTTATCTCTCTCACGAAATAAGTTTCTCTCTAAAATTCTAACACTAACAGCTTCTCTAAAAAAAATGATCTCTTGAAAGCAAATATTTTTCTCTAGAAAATTTCCTTTTTATATTAATAGTGTCTTACGCTATAAAAAAAACATCTATCAACTAGGGGTGGACAAAAAAAAGACCGACCCGAATGGACCGATTGGACCGAACCGAACCGAACCGAAAATTAAGGCTATTTCGAAACCGGTCCGAAAATCGGTTCACAAAAACTAAAAACCGATTAATCCGGTCCGGTCCGCGGTCCACTATATTAAAAGACCGATTTGGACCGGACCGAACCGATTCCTATATATATATAATAAAAATAATGTTATTGTGTTTCTTATGTATAGTTTTTGAATTAATGTATATAACTTATGAATTTAATTTGGAACATTTTATATATGTATAGACATTTTTTTAATTTGGGTTAAAAAACCTATGTAAATATCACTTGGAGTTTCGAGTATTATTTTTTTGTATATATATTTGTGAGAAAAATAGATAAAAACATTCATAAAATGTACATATATATAAAATAGGGTCAGGACCGAATTTTACCCCGGACCGGACCGAAAAAAGCCTGGACCGAATTAGTAGGTTAACCGAATTAATCGGTCCGGTCTCGGTCCAAAAATATTGAGGACCGAATATTCGATCCGGTCCAAAAAATAGGCAAAACCCGGACCGGACCGGACCGTGCCCACCCCTACTATCAACCTCGTTCTCTCAATAAAAATGTCTCAACACTAATTTTCTAATATGTCTTTCCATATAATTCTAACACAAAATACTCGCTCAAAAAAAATTTCCCTCCAATTAATTAAATAATATATATATATATATATATATCCCTAAAATTATAATATATTTCTCTATTTAAAATTGTAATCTCTTTCTCTCGCTTAAAAAGTTTGTTTCTATAAAACGCTGAATCTTTTTCGTTAGTTAGGTTGCCATTGGAGAAACATTTTATCCCATAATCACTCAATAAAGATAAGGATATTTTTACTTTGTCCCCTAAGATAATGTCGTGATTTGGAATTTTAAAGGGGCGGGTTTGATTCGGATGGTGCCCTCCCCGCCCCCTTTACCGCGCCTAAACCCCGACCCTGACCCTGATTACCTCGCCCCCGCCCCGTTTATAAAACCCGCAGGGGCCCTGAACCCGCCCCCAACATTTTATGTGATATTTTTAAACTTATTTTATATACGTATTTTGTTAATAAACTAATTTGTAAATATACATTTCATCAATAAAATAAATAAAACTATAAATAAATATGTAAAATGTGCTATAAGAAATGTATAAATTAAAAAAAAATGTATACATTCCAAAAGAATGTAAACTAATTTGTATAAATTCCAAAAATGTTTTATAAGAAATGTATGCATTCAAAAAATTTGTATACATTCCAAAAAGTGAAAACTAATTTGTATACATTCCAAAAAAATTGTGTTATAAGAAATGTATACATTCCAAAAAATGTAAACTAATTTGTATAAATTCCAAAAAAAAATTCTATAAAAAATGTAAACTAACTGATATACAATCCAAGGAAAATGTAAACTAACCGTTTCAGATCTGAAAATTAGTAAAATTCACAGCGTGACTCGAGTGGAGGCCAGCGGTAGAGAGAAGAGCAACAGAGGGGAGAAAATACGAGAGCGACGGAGAACAAATTCGTGAGGGCTCTGATCACGGTGGAAAGATGAAAAATGTAAGGTTAGGTCTAAATACAACATTATTTCAGGGTTAAAATTAATAAAAAAAACATAAAAATAATTATTTATTAGTGAATTATCTTCAAAATATACAAAGTAGGAAAATATCGACTAATAATTCACCATTTATGCAGTTAAATAACATCGTACACACATATTCATAATTTTTTGTAAGCACAAACTATTGTTGCAAGTAAAAATAAATTGCTAAGAGGGTGACTGCGAAAAGTCTTCTCCGAGAAGAAATCAGTTGGAGGAAAAAATCGTTATCTCTTTGGTTAAGAGAGGGAGATAAGAACACTAAATTATTTCACAAGCTAGCTAATGCGCATCGACGAGTTAACCATATTGGGAAAATTTCAGTGTGTGGGGGGGGGGGGGGGGTGAGTTTGAAGAGGTCAGCGAGGTGAGGGGTGCATTTTTTAATTCTATGTGGATTGGTTATGTGAGGAGGAAAAGTGTTTGCCTTCGCTTGATGGAGCCGAGTTGGGAACCATTTCGGGGGAAGATGCTGAGATGATGGAGGGGCAGTTCATAGATGAGGAGATCGTAAAAGTGTTGAGTTCGATGAGTGCTGATAAGGAAGCTAGCCCAGCCGAATTCACAATGTCCATCTTTTGATATTGTTGGGAAGTTGTAATAGAGGATCGGATGGATTTCTTTAGCTAGTTCCATGATAGAGGTTACTTTCTGAGGAGTCTGAATCTGACGTTCATAACTTTGATTGCCAAGAAAGGGGGGGTATATCGATGTTCGAGATTTCAGGCCAATTCGTCTGATTAGGAGTGCATATAACCTTTTCGTTGAGTTGTTATCGGTCAGGCACATGAAGGTCATTAATCCTTTAATCTTTGAATCACAAAATGCCTTCGTCGGTGGAAGGCAAATCCTCGATGTTGTTCTTGAGGCTAAGGGGTGTGTGGAATCTAAGCTAAGAAGTGGGGAGCCAAGTAAGATGTGCAAATTAGATATTCAAAAATCTTATTATTATGTCAACTAGAGTTTTCTTTTATACATGACGAGGAGGCTGGGGTTCGGAGATAGGTGGTGATGTTTGATCAAAAGGTGCTTTTCTATTGTCAGGTTCTCTATTCTAATTAATGGGATTTTAGAGGGATTTTTCTCCGGCTCTCGGGGCTTTGGTAAGGAGATACGTTGTCTCATTTTATGTTCATATTGATGATGGAGACATTCATTCGGATGTTAGGACGCGTGGTGGAGGCAGGATCGATCAACGGTTTTGTGATTGGGCACCACTTGAATGTGAACTCAATCATGATATCAAACCTCCTATTTTTCGATGTCACTATTGTCTTCTGTAATGCAAAAGAGGTCCAGGTGCAAGCATTATTGTTACTCCTTATTTGTTTTAAGGAGGTTTCGAGTATTCGGATTAATGTGGGGAAATGTGAGATGATTCGGATAGGGAGAGATAGGAACATGGAGGGTGTAGCTGAGACTCTTGGTTGTAGGATAGGCACGCTTCCATTTTCTTATCTTGGATTACCATTAGGGGATAAGATTAACATAAAGGATATCTGGGATCCTGTTCTGAAGATAATGAGAAGTAGGTTGGAAGGTTGGAAGAATTTTTATCTATCGAAAGGGAGGAGGTTGTCTTTGAGAAAAAGTATATTATCGAGTCTGCCCACTTACTTCTCGTCAATACTGCCATTACCGCGTACTGTATATAAAAATATGAAGAAGTTGATGAGATACTTTTTCTGGATAGGTAATGAGTACATATTCAAGTACTGTCTATTGGGATGGGAGGATGTTTACAAATAGATCAAGTAGGGGGGAGCAGGAGTGCAAAAAATTGAGTTATTTAACAAAGCACTCTTAGGTAAGTGGATGTCGAGATTTCCTAATGACGAGGATGGATTATGTAGGAGAACAATGGTAACTACTTGGGGGTGTATGCATCTAGGGTGGGGGTCGGGAGTGGGGAATTTTTCCCATGGGGTGGGGTTCTAGAAGCACATTCAAAGGAGTGGAAGGACTTTTTTAGACACTCAGAGTTTCACTTGGGGAGATTAACAGGATTAGGTTTTGGACATACAAATGAGGCTAGAACGGCACTCTTCAGGATTAGTTGCCCAGTATGTTCAGCTTAGGTGGGGATAAATATAGTCCAGTTTTAGATCATATGATGATTTTTGGGGATCAAGTGGAGTGGAATCCTAGGTTCATATAACAGTTATGCGATTGGAATTTTGAGGAGGCTCATGATTTTTTTTATTTGTTAGGATCGGCCCCGCGACTGATGAATTGGGATGGCGATCTAAGATGGCAGGCAGGCATCAAAGTGGTCTTCATAGTAAGAAAGTATTATTCTATATTGAGAGGAAATGGGAACCAAAGATATCACTTCCCATGGAAAAAAATATGGAAGTCAAAGGCACCACCGAAAGTTATTTTATTTGTCTCGACTGCGACGAGACAGGCTATTTTGGCATCAAACAGCCTGTAGAAGAGAAGGCGGCTAATGGCTAGTCGCTGATGGTTGTGTAAAGAGGCGAAGAGATGACTAATAATGTGTTGTTGCATTGTTGGGTGACGATAGGTCTGTGGGATGTCTTCTTAAATCTAAGCAGGATTGCATGGGTAATGCCTAAGTCGGTGAGGGAATTATTAGTGACATGAAAACCGCCTAAGGGTTGGAAGGGGGCAAAAAAAATGTGGCGTCTGGTCCCACATTGTTGTTTTTTACGATATGGAAAGAGAGAAACTCAAGATGTTTTTAAGTTAGGAAGATTGCTCCATTTAGATCACGTGACATTTTTTCAGAGTACCTTACTGAGATGGTATAAGGAGAGTCAACCGCTTCTCTACCTATTTTTATGGAATTTATAAAGAATTGCAAACAGTCTTCTATCTATAGTTGTGTTTCTTATGAAGGCTAGGTTTAGGTTTATATTTTTGGTTATAATGTATACTCCATGTATAAGGGTTCATCTCTTTTAGTGGTTTGTTTTCATAATGCATTTAATTATCAAAATAAATTGCTACAATTATTGTCCCCTCCCCCCCCCCCCCCCCATTTAGACCAGTTTGCCAAAATAAAGAGCGAAAAATGTTCTTCCAGGTTCATAAAAGTATGATAAAGGAGAGTTTTGAAAAGTTTATGGAATAAGATATTTGTAAGATCCATGATTATTATAAATTTTAGTAAATCTTATAGAGGTGTCTAAATCATCTAACTTCAAAATGAGTATAGGTAATTACCGTAAGATTTCAATCATGTATGTAGTATGAACATTGTAAATACATATGAAAGATTTTGAGGAAATTGGAATTTAAACAACCAACCATAATACCTCTAAAATATTTTGTGGCACCATTAGTAAGCGATTTGGTGGCACAATTAGTAAGCGGTTTTGGGGAAGGTTTGTAGTTAAAGTATTTAAATTTATGATGCAGATTAGGGAGAAGCACCAAGTCAGTCTTTTGTTTCGCATTTACTTTACAATGCACATCATTCACCACATATATTTTAGTTTACTTTATTTGTAGGATTTCTCTATTATTACTACATAATAAAAAAGCATTTTTCTCCCGTTAGTATTTAATTTTTCGATTTATTTTGTGTTTATATATTTACATAAAGTGTGTTTGTTCAATAGATAATCAGTTTTGGCAATTTTGGGAAATATACAGATGTTGATGACCTTTCGAGGAGAATGAATTAAAGATTATCTGTTTTAGCAGGATTACTTATAAGTTGTTAGGCATTAGTTTTTCAATCATCATTACTTGTTTGTACATGACTTGTAATTGTCAAATGTTCACAGTTGTCATGAAGAACTTATTTCCCTTTACTGGATCCACTGTCAATATCACCACACCTTCATTTTAGTTAATGTCTCTTAATTTAGTTATGATAATGGTTTGAAAGGAAATTCAATTACTGTACAATTGTTGATTGTTGAGATGTAATTCACGTATTAAAAAATATTTTAGTTGGGATGTGATTCATGTATTAAAAAATATTTTAATTTGAGTATGTTAATAGGATATTAAATGAATAATCAATTTTCTTACAAAATTTTACAATTTCAATGACATAGTTTAGGCATCGTAAAAGAGGATACTATAAGACATGCAACATGTCCAAAAATTATTATTCACACATAAATTTATTCATAAAAGAGTATCAACGACACATAACTAGGAGTTTTGAAAGATTTTATGGAATGCACTTTTATGACTCATTAGTTGTTATATAATAAAGTGTTTGTAAAAGTCTTCTAGAATGTGTCGTGCAATTACTTTTACGATGGTACTAAAGTGTGGTGGACAAAGTATGTTACCTAAATTATATATATGACAATTGGTTGAATAGTCTTAAGGAATAATTTTAAGATGGCCAATCCTTAGATTAAACTGAAATCTTCTTGCAAAAAGTGTTGAAATAAGCATGGGGTCTTTTAATTATGTAGCATTTTAATGGATAATATCAATCAATGATCTCACGTGCAACGCATGTGTGCGTGAACTAGTAACTACAAAACGGAGAAATATAGTTAAGTTTTCTTCTCAACTATAGCTCGACGTGGCTGCCTCTATATATCACTGACATGCGCAATAACGTGTCCATGTGGCCATCTAGGTATTAATCTCCACATCATTTGTAACACTATTCCTTTAGACATCCCTCACATCTTCCCTCCACCTCTTCCACATAGAATATCAAGGATTTTCTTCATGCCATTATAAAACCCTTGATATTCTTTCCATCTATGTAAGGATGTCCAACATATCACCGATTACCCTTCATTGATCTACCGAAAAAATCAACTTTTTTTTTTTATATTTTGTACCACTACTCCACCATCTTCTTTAAAATGCTCTTCACAAATTTATACCAAATTATTGAACGCCTGGGTAGGTAACCCATGGTAGGTAATATCACGTGTGATTTATTATGAATAAGTTATTTTACCGGCCTTTGCTATTCTAAAAATTGAAGAGGAGATTAAACCCGATAAGTTTTTCATCTTTAACATGGATAATCTCCATAGACACAGGTCTTTTGGGGTTGAAAGTTCACATTCATCAATTCTATATTTCGTCAGCCATTTATTTTGTCCATGACTGGGTAGGTAACTCATGCGTGGAGCAACTAATACCAAGATCAACTAACCACCCATTCGAAAAACATAAGTATCTTTTCCTCCATTTATTGTCGGTGATCTTTACTATACTGCTGCCAGATGGATTTTGAACCACCTCAGACGGATAGACGAATTGGAAAAGGTAGTAGTTTCTTAATTATAAAGATCTCCACCATCTCAAATGTTTGGTTCCATCAAAACCCACCATCATCTTTCTTGAAAAGGGAGCCATTTTTTTACTCAAAAATATTTTTATTTTTCAATATTTAAAAAATACTTTGGTAGACCATATTGGATTTATTATGTAATATATTGTTCATCTTTATCATTAACATGTCTTATAGGTCATATCACTGGGGTTTTCTTTCATATTTAATTAATTTAATTGATCTTCAGCATACTTTCTGTTTTAATTTTGTTTGGTTGGTTTTTCATCAAGCACGGATATCGAAAGCAGTGTGTGGTTATTTGTGTTGTTTTGTTTTTATTTTTTTATGTTATCTTTTGCAACTTTAACTTTTTGTGGAATCAAATGGTTGGATCGAAAGTAGTATGAAGTATCTTTAAACTGTGTAAAGATTTTTTTCACAATCTTAAAAACAATTATTTATTAGTGAATTATCTTCAAAATATACAAAGTAGGAAAATATCGACTAATAATTCCCCACATATATAGTTAAATAACATCATACACACATATTCATAATTTTTTGTAAGCACAAACTATTGTTGCGACTAAAAATAAATTGCTAAGGGGGTGACTGGGAAAAGACTTCTCCGAGAAGAAATCAGTTGGAGGAAAAAATCGTGATGTCATTGGTTAAGAGAGGGAGATAAGAACACTGAATTATTTCACAAGCTGGATGATGCGCATCGACGAGTTAACCATATTGGGAAAATTTTCAGTGTGTGTGTGGGGGGGGGGGGGGGGTGAGTTTGAAGAGGTCAGCAAGGTGAGGGGGTGCATTTTTCAATTCTATGAGGATTTGTTCAATGGGGAGGAAAAGTGTTTGCCTTCGCTTGATGGAGACGAGTTGGGAAGCATTTCGAGGGAAGATGCTGAGATGCTGGAGGGGCAGTTCATAGAGGAGGAGATCGCAAAAGTGTTGAGTTCGATGAGTGTTGATAAGGCACCTAGCCGAGCCGAATTCAAAATGGCTATCTTTCGATACTGTTGGGAAGTTTCAATAGAGGATGTGATGGATTTTTTTAGAGAGTTCCATGATAGAGGTTACTTTCTTAGGAGTCTGAATGCGACGTTCATAACTTTGGTTGCCAAGAAAGGGGGGCCTATCGATGTTCGAGATTTTAGGACAATTCGTCTTGATTAAGAGTGCATATGAGCTTTCTGTTAAGGTGTTACCGGTCAGGCATAGGAAGGTCATTAACCCTTTAATATTTGAATTACAAAATGACTTCGTCGGTGGAAGGAAAATCCTCGATGTTGTTCTTGAGGCTAAGGAGTGTGTGGAATCTAAGCTAAGGAGTGCGGAGCCAAGTAAGATGTGCAAATTAGATATTCTGAAATCTTATTACCATGTCAACTAGAGTTTTATTTTATACATGATGAGGAGGATGGGGTTTGGAGATTGGTGCTGAAATTTGATCAAGAGGTGCATTTCTATTGCCAGGTTCTCTGTTCTGATTAATGGGGTTTTAAAGGGATTTTTCTCCATCTCTCGAGGGCTTTCGTAGAGAGATATGTTGTCTCATTTTATGTTCATATTGATGATGGATGCATTCATTCGGATGTTAGGACGCGTGGTGGAGGCAGGATCGATCAACGGTTTTGTGATTGGGCACTTGAATGTGAACTCAATCATGATATCAAACCTCCTATATGTCGATGTCACTATTATCTTCTGTAATGCAAAAGAGGTCCAGGTGGAAGCATTATTATTACTCCTTATTTGCTTTAAGGAGGTTTCCGGCATTCATATTAATGTGGGGAAATGTGAGATGATTCATATAGGGAGAGATAGGAACATAAAGGGTGTAGCTGAGACTCTTGGTTATAGGATAGGCACGCTTCCTGAAGCACCTTATACCTTTGACTTGCTTAAGTCTACATTGTATAAGTGCTCAACTAATTTGGAAATATTGACAAAATTTGTAGTCTATCCTAGAATCCAAAAAGCCTCAGAACCTATCTCTCTAATCCCCTTCAATGATCTATGAAGATACTAAATGAATCACACTACACACAATTAGAAGTGCATACATGTGTTAATATTGCTTAAAATTGAGTGTGTGTTTAATTCCCCTTTAATTGGAGCTTTAATAATTTTTGGGAATTTTTAAATATATTTTAAACCTTTTTTAAACTTTTTTTAAAACATTTTTGAATAAATGTTTTTATTAATAAAATTGGTTTATAAAGTTTTTGGGGTTAATATAATATTTTGGGAACTTCTTTTTTCACTGCATTGTTTGGTTGGGTACGATCTCAAAGCGCTAGAGACTTCAGGGTGAGGTTTTGTAATTATTTTGACGCGCGTGTGAGAGCCTATTAACAGCCAACACTTATCATCCTCCGGGCTTATGTATTTGTGCTTCTTATGTGAGAGGGTTGGATGCATTATTGTTGATCGTTGGATCATTTGTTATCAAGGGCCTGCATGCGTTCTTGGTTAATCTCAGTGCATACATATGAACCAATCACTATGCTCTTAAGCCACCGCTTTTCTATAACCATTGGATCAAGTCAAAACCCTTGAAGACTTGATCTCAGCCTTTGATTTGCCTCGATCATCCAGAGCCTTCCCCAGGCACTATATATACCCTTCCCTTCTCTGCCTTAGAGAACTTTTGGTCATTCGTCTTCCTGAGAGAAAAAAAAATAAGTGAGAGAAGAGAGAAGCGAGAGAAGAGAGAAAAGAATAGAGTGAAGAGAGAGAAAGGGAAACAGTTAGCCAAAAACAAACCCTAATCCTAAACACTTCGTCTCTGAAACAAACCTCTGAAACAAACCTTCAAATAAACCCTACCCCAAACACAACCTGAGTGTTTGAGAGAGAGAGAGAGAGAGAGAGTGGTTTGTTCGTGTTGTTGCTTAACCTCGTGATTTCTGATCTTGTACACAACTTAAACGTTAGAGTAAGGATCTAGTTTGTTTCTCCATAGAAATATTAGATCTGACTCTGCATGTTATATTTTTCACTAGATCTGCATATTTTCAACTTGGTTTAAGAAAATCATTTCTGTTTTGGTTTGAAAAATGTTTTATAGTTTCTGTTTTTACAAAACCTAACCTGACCTAGTTGGATTCGCACTTGGAGGGTTTTCAATCTCCTAAATATTTTCAAAAGAGATTGAGAAAGGTCTTGACCTATTTCTTAAGCAAGATCTCCGTGGAATCTGGGTTATATTGAAAGGTCAAAAGGTTTTTGGTTTTGTAAGAAAGAAAAATAACAAACTCACTGCATATAGACTTTATATGTAATTTGTATAGGACTGTTTGTAAATCTAAGTGTGTGTGAGTTCATGCATGTGAATAGGAATCACTACACAACCACTTAACACACTACTACACTGGAAGTGTTGTGCTTAAGATCTGAGATCATTTGAGTCGACGTAAAGAAGCTAAAGCAAAGGAAGTTAGCAAACCGGAGAACATCATCAACAAATCAGATCTATCAGAAGTTAGAAGGAGCCAAGTGGGGTATATTCCTAAACTTAGTATAGGTTGATTTGTGTGCTTGCATGTTGTGTTGTTTGTAACTGATTTTTGTTATTAGTGGATTTTTGTTTTTGTGACTTAGAAGTCACTGTGGATGTTTCCTCTGTTGGGAGAGGTTTTACCACGTTAAAAATCATTGTGTTGATTATCTTCATCTACTCACCTCATTCTTTAAGTGTGCTGAATTTTTGAAACTGCCTTAGTTTTAAAACTGATTACACAATCTTAATTAATCTCGTACATAAATTTCTTTGTAAACAAATCTTGTTTATAATTTTTATTTTCAAAAGAAAAGGGTTTCTCCAACAAACATTCGGAGTTGCTTATACAGTTTAACCTTGTGTTAAATGGCATTAGTGACGTTTTTCAATTGGTATCAGAGCCCTGTTAACTTTTTATTTCAAAGATCTTGTGTTTCTGAAATCGTTTTCTGAAAAACCTAACTATGGACGAGAAGAATGAAAGGTTTGGTAATCTGTCTAGACCTCCTCTCTTTGATGGAAACAACTTTGCTTACTGGAAAGTAAGGATGATTGCCTTCATCCAAGGGACTTTAGGAGATGATGTCTGGGATATTATCGAAAATGGATACACTTATCCTACTAAACCAGCCACTGAAGGAAGTGATGAGAGGGTAAAGAAAATCTGGAATGAATTTACCCAAGAAGAGAAAGCCATTTCTCGAAATAATAATAAAGGCAAGAATGCCATTTTTATGTCCATTAATGAGTATGAGTTCAAAAGAATCTCATCTTGTGCCACTTATAAGGAAGCATGGGACACATTAATCACTGCACATGAAGGAGACTCAAGAGTCAAAGCTGCTAAAACCCAAATGCTTATCCAGCAGTACAACTCTTTGATCATGTCTGATTCTGAATCTTTTGATGATTTCTACATGAACTTAACTGATATAGTCACTAAGTTGCATGCTAATGGTATTACTTGTGATAGAAATGAAATTGTTTCTAAAATCCTAAGGTCATTACCACAAAAGTTCGACAATGAGAGGTATGCTATTGAGGAAATGAATGATCAAAACCTTACTCCTGAGCTACTCAGTAGCAAACTTAGAACTGTGGAAATGGAATTAGACTTTAAGAAACAATTGAATCATTCTCAAAGAAAACAACCTAACTCTAACTTGTGTTTTGCCTCTAAGATACCTAAGCTTGAGTCAAATTTGACCAATTCTGACTCTGATGAGGAGTGTGATATAGATAAACTAGATAATTAGATTGCCTTAATGTCTAAACAATTTAAGAAAATTGTCAAATTTCGAAACAAACAGGCAACTAAACAAGGCAAGCCTATTTATCCTACTCTGTCTAATCCCAAACCTCATGATAGAGGCTTTGACAAACATCCTAAGGATAACAATTCGAGACCCACTAGAGACCTTAAAAAGATTGAATGTTTTAGATGTGGGAAACTAGGTCACATTGCACACGACTGCAGAGTTAATCTGAATAAAGCCAACACACACAATAGAGCCAATGTCTGTAAAACTTGGAATGATTCAAGTGACTCTGATGAAGAGGAACTTGAGTCATCTAATGAACTTGACCCTTGCATGTCTTTTTATGCTAAGATCATTTACAATGATGACACTCATGTGTGTGATAATGATGCTCCTACTTCTGCTTGTGTGAATACTGCTTTGATTGGCCTAGATGCTCTGTTGTCTGAAAATGTTGCTAGTTCTAGTTCCGTGTGTGTGAGTCAAAGTGATCTCGATAATGACGATGCAAATGGGTGCGTGAGTACTAAAATTGAATCGTTAGGGGTCACTACACACACTTCACTTAGCGACTCAGACACAGGTGACCTCCCTGATATCCATACCTTGTATTCTAAGACTCTTAAAAAAGGCACTAGACTGGAGAAGACTGTTAGAGACCTGACTAAGAAATTAGATGATCTAAGTCTTATAGTGAAGTCAAATGCTGAAGAGTACACTAACCAGTGTCTATCTCATCAATCTGAAATTGAAACTTTTGATCAAAAATTAAAAGAGTTGACTAAAACTAATGAAATTCTGGAAATGAAATATAAGGGAACATTATTAGAATTGGAGGAAGCAAAAACAAAGACAACCACTGTTTTCAAAAAGTTTTCTAAGTTTGAAAACAATTCAAATTGTTTTACTGACTTTGTTGTTGACTCCAAGACCAATTCTGATGATAGAACCGGTATTGGATTTTGCCCTAAGAACAAACCACAAACTACTAAACTTGAACCTATTAAGTTTGTGTCTGGGGGCAAAAGACCAATTGAAACATGTCCAGACTTTCATTTGATTAAAAATGAATTTGATCAAAAACAACAACAGAAAGACATTGGAGAGTCTAGTACCTCTAAAGTTGAGAATGCACTTAAGACTAAATACGTCTGTCCTTTGATCAGAAAGGCTGATTCTACCTATAAGACCATACCTCCTAGGAATAACACTTCTGAACCTAAACCTGTCAAACCTATCTTTAGAAGTTTTCCTAAGGAAATTCATCCCTCAAGCAATCAATATTGCTCTTACTGTGACATTTATGGTCACTCCTTTGAAGGTTGTTATGCTAGGCGTCTAAACACCCCTATATACAATACTTCTGTCTATAAGAACTTTAACTATTCTAGGCAAAGTCGTAACAACTATGTTCTTCCAAGACAACCTGATAAGAACTCTAACTACAGAAATAGAAAGACCAAAAGTAAGAGTTCATTTAAGAGAAAGGCTCCCAGAAATTTTCCTAAACCAAAAGCTCAACTTTTTCACAACAATCAGTTTGCTGCTCCAAATGTTTTTCGACAAAAAACTGTGTCTCGAAAATTTTATCAAATAAGGGCAAACTTGCGCAAAATTAAAACTAGAGCTATTTGGGTTAGAAAAGAGGATCTTTTACCCCAAATGAAGTGTAACATTGTCATCACTGCTTTCAAAGCTGAACACACTTTATCTGGTTGGTACTTAGATTCAGGATGTTCCAAACATATGACAGGAGATGAAACAAAACTTCTAAACAAAACCAGGTTTGCTGGTGGGAAAGTAGTTTTTGGTGATGGTGTCTCGTCTCAGATCATAGGTAAAGGAACCCTAAAAGAAGAAGGAATGCCGGTTCTCAAAAATGTTCTATTAGTTAAAGGTCTTAAAGCCAACCTCCTAAGTATATCACAATTTTGTGACTCTGACCATACTTTCACCTTTTCAAAGAACAATTGTAAAATTTTAAATAATAAAGGTGAATGCATTATTACAGGATTTAGAACACCTGACAATTGTTATACTGTCAAGACTAGTTCTGAAACCTGTAACATTGTCAGAATGGATGATAATAAAATCTGGCATAATCGTATGGGTCACTTAATTTATGATATCCTTGGTAGATTGTCTAGTAAAGAGATAGTTAGAGGTATTCCTAAAATTAAACCTATTTCCAGTGTTGTCTGTGGTCATTGCCAGGAAGGAAAAATAGTTAAGACTTCGCATAAAAAGGTTAAAGACATCCTTACCTCTAGACCTTTAGATCTCATCCACATGGACCTTATTGGTCCCTCTAGAACTGTTGGTCTTTGTGGACACAGTTATATCCTTGTCATGGTTGATGATTTCACAAGATTCACTTGGGTTGCCTTCTTGAAACATAAATCTGACACGTTTCAGAACTTTTTGAAAATTCTTCTAAGAATTGAAAATGAGGACACACAAGTCAATCGCATCCGTAGTGATAGAGGGGGAGAGTTCATAGACACGGGAATAGTTGAATATTGTGACTACAACGGTTACAAACATGAATTTAGTGCCCCTAAAACTCCTCAGCAGAATTGTATTGCTGAAAAAAAAAACCAAACTCTTCAAGAGATGGCACGTGTCATGTTGCATGCTAAATCCCTACCTAAATACTTTGGGGTAGAATCCATTAGAACTGCTTGTCACATCACTAATAGGGTCTATCTTAGGAAAAACTCTAACAAACCCCTTATGAGTTGTGGTACGGTAAGAAGCCTAATCTAAAATACCTAAGAACCTTGGGAAGTCAGTGTTATGTCTGTAAAGATAGAGAACATCTGTCTAAATTCGAAACTCGTGGTGATAAAGCCATCTTCTTAGGATACTCACCAAACAGTCGTGCTTATCGTATATACAATCTGCGTACTAAGACTCTTATGGAATCGATAAATGTAATTGTAAGTGACACTATTGTCGAAAATAAGATATCTGAATCACCTATTGTGGTTGAATCTGAAAATGATTTCAAAACTGATTCACCAGAAATAGATGACTCATTACCTATTGAGAGTCCAGAAGTACCTGGATGGGTCTCTAAAGATCATCCCATTGACAACGTGGTCGATAATCCTAATGAGCCAGTTCGTACTAGATCCCAGTTAAGAAATTATGCTAATTATGCATGTTTCGTCTCCCTTGTGGAACCAAAAATTTTTAATGAAGCATTGAATGACACACACTGGATTTCTGTTATGCAGGAAGAGCTTTTACAATTCGTCATTCACGATGTTTGGTATCTTGTACCTCGGCCTCAAAACAAAAATGTTATTGGAACACGTTGGATCTTTAAGAACAAATCTGATGAAAATGGGGTAATCCTTAGAAACAAAGCTAGACTAGTTGCTCAAGGCTACTCTCAAATAGAAGGAATAGATTTCAGCGAGACTTTTGCCCCTGTCACTCGTCTTGAATCTGTTGGACTTCTTTTCGCCATAGCATGTTACTTAAAATTCACACTTTATCAAATGGACGTCAAATCTGCTTTCCTAAATGGAATTCTATCCGAAGAAACATATGTAGAACAACCAAAAGGGTTCATTGACCCTAAATACCCTAACCATGTCTTTCGTCTGAAAAAGGCTTTGTATGGCTTAAAACAAGCTCCTAGAGCTTGGTATGACCGCCTTTCCAACTTTTTAATGGATAAGGGTTTTAAGAGAGGAGGAAATGACCAGACTCTCTTTGTCAAACATTTTGACAAAAACATTATTATAGCCCAAGTCTATGTAGACGACATCATTTTCGGGTCAACTTCAAACTCTGAAGTTAAATCCTTTTCTACTAGTATGCATAAGGAATTTCATATGTCCCTTATGGGGGAGCTACAGCTTTTTTTAGGATTTTAAGTAAAATAGAATTCTGATGGTCTTTTTGTATCTCAAACTAAGTATGCCCTAGACCTTGTTAAGAAATTTGGTTTAGAGAATGCCAAAGTCGCCAAAACGCCTATGAGTACTACTGTTAAATTATGTAAAGATGAAACTGGTAAGTCAGTTGATTCCACTCTATACCGTAGTATGATTGGTAGCCTACTCTATCTAACTGCATCACGACCAGACATAATGTATGCTGTATGTCTGTGTGCTCGTTACCAGAATAACCCTAAAGAGAGCCATTTATTGAGCGTAAAACGTATAATAAAGTATATAAAAGGCACTCTCAACCTTGGACTTAGGTATACTAAGGATACCTGTAGCACCATCATAGGTTATACTGATGCTGATTGGGCCGATTGTACTGATGATAGTAAAAGTACATCAGGTGCCTGTTATTATGTTGGCAATAATTTAGTTGGTTGGAGAAGCAAAAAACAGAATTGCACATCTTTATCTACGGTTGAGTCCGAATATATAGCAGCAGGAAGTTGCTGTGCTCAATTATTATGGATCAAGCAGATGTTAAGTGATTATGGGATTAAAGAAGAACAATTACAATTGTATTGTGACAATCAAAGCGCCATTAACATATCTAATAACACAGTTCAACAAGCGCGAACTAAGCATATTAAAATAAGGCATCATTTTATACGCGAACTTGTTGAGACTAAGGAATTAGAAATTCATTACCTGCCTACTGATCTGCAAATTGCAGACATGTTCACTAAACCTTTGGACTATAACAGATTTCTGTATTTGCGTAATTCTATAGGCATGGTATGCGCTGATTAAACTCTTAAAACTTTAAGTTTTACCCTTTGTCCATTTGAGACAAAATGGGGGAGAAATTTGAGTTTTATGAAGTTCATTTTTGTTCACATTTCATCTAAACTGCTTGATCTTAGTGTGTATATTTGCAACAATCTCTTCTACTGATTGTCTATCGTTTCTAGGGTAAAAATTTGTAAATAGTTGAGTTATGTAATTTTTGTCTTTCTAGGAAATGGGTAGATAGAATCTTTTGTATAGGACTAGGTTTTATTTTCTTCGTTCCCTACGAGTTTTAAGCTAACTCAAAGGAGATTTTGTCTCATATTTCCAAAGGGGGAGATTGAAGCACCTTATACCTTTGACTTGCTTAAGTCTACATTGTATAAGTGCTCAACTAATTTGGAAATATTGACAAAATTTGTAGTCTATCCTAGAATCCAAAAAGCCTCAGAACCTATCTCTCTAATCCCCTTCAATGATCTATGAAGATACTAAATGAATCACACTACACACAATTAGAAGTGCATACATGTGTTAATATTGCTTAAAATTGAGTGTGTGTTTAATTCCCCTTTAATTGGAGCTTTAATAATTTTTGGGAATTTTTAAATATATTTTAAACCTTTTTTAAACTTTTTTTAAAACATTTTTGAATAAATGTTTTTATTAATAAAATTGGTTTATAAAGTTTTTGGGGTTAATATAATATTTTGGGAACTTCTTTTTTCACTGCATTGTTTGGTTGGGTACGATCTCAAAGCGCTGGAGACTTCAGGGTGAGGTTTTGTAATTATTTTGACGCGCGTGTGAGAGCCTATTAACAGCCAACACTTGTCATCCTCCGGGCTTATGTATTTGTGCTTCTTATGTGAGAGGGCTGGATGCATTATTGTTGATCGTTGGATCATTTGTTATCAAGGGCCTGCATGCGTTCTTGGTTAATCTCAGTGCATACATATGAACCAATCACTATGCTCTTAAGCCACCGCTTTTCTATAACCATTGGATCAAGTCAAAACCCTTGAAGACTTGATCTCAGCCTTTGATTTGCCTCGATCATCCAGAACCTTCCCCAGGCACTATATATACCCTTCCCTTCTCTGCCTTAGAGAACGTTTGGTCATTCGTCTTCCTGAGAGAAAAAAAATAAGTGAGAGAAGAGAGAAGTGAGAGAAGAGAGAAAAGAATAGAGTGAAGAGAGAGAAAGGGAAACAGTTAGCCAAAAACAAACCCTAACCCTAAACACTTCGTCTCTGAAACAAACCTTCAAATAAACCCTACCCCAAACACAACATGAGTGTTTGAGAGAGAGAGAGATAGTGGTTTGTTCGTGTTGTTGCTTAACCTCGTGATTTCTGATCTTGTACACAACTTAAATGTTAGAGTAAGGATCTAGTTTCTTTCTCCATAGAAATATTAGATCTGACTCTGCATGTTATATTTTTCACTAGATCTGCATATTTTCAACTTGGTTTAAGAAAATCATTTCTGTTTTGGTTTGAAAAATGTTTTATAGTTTCTGTTTTTACAAAACTTAACCTGACCTAGTTGAATTCGCACTTGGAGGGTTTTCAATCTCCTAAATATTTTCAAAAGAGATTGAGAAAGGTCTTGACCGATTTCTTAAGCAAGATCTCCGTGGAATCTGGGTTATATTGAAAGGTCAAAAGGTTTTTGGTTTTGTAAGAAAGAAAAATAACAAACTCACTGCATATAGACTTTATATGTAATTTGTATAGGACTGTTTGTAAATCTAAGTGTGTGTGAGTTCATGCATGTGAATAGGAATCACTACACAACCACTTAACACACTACTACACTGGAAGTGTTGTGTTTAAGATCTGAGATCATTTGAGTCGACGTAAAGAAGCTAAAGCAAAGGAAGTTAGCAAACCGGAGAACATCATCAACAAATCAGATCTATCAGAAGTTAGAAGGAGCCAAGTGGGGTATATTCCTAAACTTAGTATAGGTTGATTTGTGTGCTTGCATGTTGTGTTGTTTGTAACTGATTTTTGTTATTAGTGGATTTTTGTTTTTGTGACTTAGAAGTCACTGTGGATGTTTCCTCTGTTGGGAGAGGTTTTACCACGTTAAAAATCATTGTGTTGATTATCTTCATCTACTCACCTCATTCTTTAAGTGTGCTGAATTTTTGAAACTGCCTTAGTTTTAAAACTAATTACACAATCTTAATTAATCTCGTACATAAATTTCTTTGTAAACAAATCTTGTTTATAATTTTTATTTTCAAAAGAAAAGGGTTTCTCCAACAAACATTCGGAGTTGCTTATACAGTTTAACCTTGTGTTAAACGGCATTAGCGACGTTTTTCACTTCCCTGTTCTTATCTTGGATTACCATTAGGGGATGAGTTGAAGATAAAGGATATCTGGGATACAGTTCTGAAGAGAATGAGAAATAGGTTGGCAGGTTGGAAGAATCTTTATCTATCGAAAGGGAGGAGGTTGACTTTGAGAAAAAGTATATTATCGAGTCTGCCCACTTACTTCTCGTCAATCCTGCCATTACCGTGTACTGTATATAAGAATATGAAGAAGTTAATGAGATACTTTTTGTGGATAAGTAATGAGTATAGATTCAAGTACTGTCTAGTGGGATGGGAGGATGTTTACAAATTGATCAAGTAGGGGGAGCAGGAGTGCAAAAAATAAAGTTATTTAACAAAGCACTATTAGGTAAGTGGATGTCGAGATTTCCTCATGACGAGCATGGACTATGTAGGAGAGTCATGGTATCTACATGGGGTGTATGCATCTAGGGTGGGGGTCAGGAGTGGGGCATTTTTCCCATAGGGTGGGGTTCTAAAAGCACATTCAAAGGTGTGGGAGGACTTTTTTAGGCACACAGAGTTTCACTTGGGGAGATTAATAGGATTAAGTTTTGGAAGGACGAATGGGGTTAAAATGGCGCTCTTCAGGATCAGTTTCCCAGTATGTTCAGCTTAGGTGGGGATAAATATAGTCCAATTTTAGATCATATGATGATTTTTAGGGATCAAGTGGAGTGGAGCTCTAAGTTCATAAAAGAGTTATGGGATTGGAATTTTGAGGAGGCTCGAGATTTTTTTTATTGGTTAGGATCAACCCCGTGACTGATGAATGGGGATGGCAATCTAAGATGGGAGGCAGGTAGCAAAGTGGTCTTCACAGTAAGAGGGTATTATTCCATATTTGGAGGAAATAGGAACCAAAGATATCACTTCCCATGGAAAAAAATGTGGAAGTCAAAGGCACCACCGAAAGTTATTTTCTTTGTCAGGACTGCGACGAGACAAGCTATTTTGACATCAAGCAGCCTGTAGAAGAGAATACGGCTAAAGGCTAGTCATTGATGGTTGTGTAAAGAGGCGAAAAGATGACTAATCATGTGTCGTTCCGTTGTTGGGTGACAATAGGTCTGTGGGATGTCTTGTTATCTCTAAGAAGGATTGCGTGGGTAATGCCTAAGTCGGTGAGGGAATTATTAGTGACTTAGAAACCACCTAAGGGTTGGAAGGGGGTAAAAAAATGTGGCATCTAGTCCCACATTTTTTCTTTTGGACGATATGGCAGGAGAAAAACTCAAGATGTTATTAAGGTAGGAAGATTGCGCCATTGAGATCACGTTACGTTTTTTCAGAGTACCTTACCGAGATGGTATAAGGAGAGTCAACCGCTTCTCCACCTATTTTTATGGACTTTGTGAAGAATTGCAAACGGTCTTGTATCTATAGTTGTGTTTCTGATGAAGGCTAGGTTTAGGTTTATATTTTTGGTTATAATGTGTACTCCATGTATAAGGGTTCATCTCCTTTAGTGGTTGGTTTTTATAATACATTTAATTATCAAAAGAAATTGCTAAAATTGTTGTTTCACCCCCCCCCCCCCCCCATTAAGATCAATTTTCCAAAATAAAGAGCGAAAAATGTTCTTCTAGGTTCATAAAAGTATGATAAAGGAGAGTTTTGAAATGTTTATGGAATACAATATTTGTAAGATCCATGATTATTATAAATTTTAGTAAATCTTATAGAGGTGTCTAAATCATCTTACTTCAAAATGAGTATAGGTATTTGTCGTAAGATTTCAATCATGTATGTAGCATGAACATTGTAAATACATATGAAAGATTTTGAGAAAATTGGAATTTAAACAACCAACCATAAGCGATTTGGTGGCACCATTAGTAAGCGATTTTTAGGAAGGTTTTTAGTTAAGGTATTTGAATTTATGATGCAAATGAGGGAGAAACACCAAGCCAGTCTTTTGTTTTGCATTTACTTTACAATGCACATCATTCACCACATATATTTTAGTTACTTTATTTGTAGGATTTCTTGATTATTACTACATAATAAAAAAGCGATTTTCTCCAATTAGTATTTAATTTTTTGATTTTATTTTATGATTATTTATTTACTTAAAGTGAGTTTGTTGAACAGATACTCAATTTTGGGAAATATAAAGATGTTGATGACCTTTCGAAGAGAATGAATTAATGATTATCTGTTTTAGCAGGATTACTTATAAGTTGTTACTTATAAGTTGTTAGACATTAGTTTTTCAATCATCGTTACTTGTTTCTCAAATGTTCACGGTTGTCATGAAGAACTTATTTCCCTTTACTGGATCCACTATCAATATCACCACAGCTTCGTTTTAGTTAATGTCTCTTAATTTAGTTATGATAATGGTTTGTAAGGAAATTCAATTACTGTACAATTTTTTACTGTTGGGATGTAATTCATGTATTAAAATATATTTTAATTTGAGTATGTTAATAGGATATTAAATGAACAATCAATTTTCTTACAAAATTTACAATTTCAATGACATATTTTAGGCATCGTAAAAGAGGTTACTATAAGACATGAAACATGTCCAAAAATTATTATCGACACATAAATTTATTCATAAAAGATTATCAACGACACTTAACTAGGAGTTTTAAAAGATTTTATGGAATACACTTTTATGACTCATTAGATGTTATTTTATAAAGTGTTTGTAAAGACTCCTAGAATGTGTTGTGCAAATACTTTTACAACGGTTCTAAAGTGTGGTGGACAAAGTATGTTACTTGAATTATATATATAACAATTGGTTGAATAGTCTTAAGGAATCATTTTAAGATGGCCAAACCTTAGATTAAACTGAAATCTTCTTGCAAAAAGTGTTAAAATAAGCATGGGGCATTTTAATTATGTAGCATTTTAATGGATAATATCAATCAATGGTCTCGCGTGCAACGCACGTGTGCGTGAACTAGTAACTATAAAACGGAGCAATATAGTTAAGTTTTCTTCTCAACTAGAGCTCGGCGTGGCTGCCTGTATATATGACTGACAGGCGTAATAACATGTCCACGTGGCCATCTAGGTATTAATCTCCACATCATGTGTAACACTATGCCTTTAGACACCCCTTACATATTCCCTCCACCTCTTCCACATAGAATATCAAGGATTTTCTACATGCCATTACAAAACCCTTGATAGTCTTTCCATTTATGCAAGGATGTCCAACATATCACCGATTACCCCTCATTGATCTACTGAAAAAAATAAACTTTTTTATTTTATTTTGTACCTCTATTCCACCATCTTCTCTAAAATGCTCTTCACTAATTTATACCAAATTGTTGAATGCATGGGTCGGTTACCCATGGTAGGTAATATCACGAGTGATTTATTATGAATAAGTTATTTTATCGTCCTTTGTTGTTCTAAAAATTGAAGAGGAGATTAAACCCGATAAGTTTTTCATCTTTAACATGGATAATCTCCACAGACACGTGTCTTTTGGGGTTGAGAGTTCACATTCATCAATTCTATATTCCGTCGGTCATTCATTTTAGCCATGCCTCGGTAGGTAGCTAATACCAGGATCAACTAACCACCCATTTGAAAAACATAAGTATCTTTTCTTCCATTTATTGTCGGTGATCTTTACTATACTGCTGCCAGATGGATTTTGAACCACCTCAGACGGACAGACGAATTGGACAAGGTAGTAGTTTCTTAATTATAAAGATTTCCACCATCTCAAATGTTGGGTTCCATCAAGACCCACCATCATCTTTCTTGAAAGGGGAGCCATTTTTTTACTCAAAAATATTTTTATTTTTCAATATACCAAAAATACTTTGGTAGACCCTATTGGATTTATTATGTAATATATTGTTCATCTTTATCATTAACATGTCTCGTAGGCCATATCATTGGGGTTTTCTTTCATATTTAATTAATTTAATTGATCTTCAGCATACTTTATGTTTTAATTTTGTTTGGTTGGTTTTTCATGAAGCACGGATATCGAAAGCAGCGTGTGGTTATTTGTGTTGTTTCGTTTTTATTTTTTTATGTTATCTTTTGCAACTTTAACTTTTGTGGCATCAAATGGTTGGATCGAAAGTAGTATGAAGTATCTTTAAACTGTGTAAAGATTTTTAGCACAATTTTAAAACCCTTCAGAATAATGAACCTCCACAACTCTACAAATCAATTGTTAATGCCATCCATTTTATGAAGACAACCTTCCTTGTTGAATGTTTATTATTTTTTCTACCATTTAATTTTTATTATCCCCCACTCCCCCATCCCATCCCATCCCATCCCCTCCCCGTGCTATAAGAAATGTATACATTACAAAAAAATGTTTATACATTCCAAAAAGTGGTATACATTCCAAAAAATGTAAACTAATTTGTATACATTCCAAAAAATGTAAAATAATTTTATTTCAGATCAATTTATTTTGGTCCCCAATAACATAATAATGATAAAAAAAGAAAAAAGAAAAAGTAAAAATAAAATCAACCTCCTTTGTTGACATAATAACATCCCATAGCAAATAAAAGTTACAAAATTGATAAAAACAGGGGTTAAAATAATATAAATCCAACTCAGGTGATTTATGCATACAAAATACACAATATTACACAATATTATACAAGTTGGATTTCGGGTTTGGTATTGGCCGTGAGATTTAAAATGTTGGGGTTTCTCCAAACTAGGTAAATAATTCACCACGCATATGCATAATTTGCTGTAACCACAAACTATTGTTGCTACAATTATATGAACTAAAAGCGTATCATAATTGAATAGAAACAAGTCCAGTCAACACAAAAAGAACATATATATATATATACATATACAAGTTGACACAAGCCTACAATGCCTCAGATTACACACAGCAAGCATACATTCACTTAGCCCTTTGTCGAATCTTATTGAAAGAGTTGACTTCAATTAAAATCATTGGAGTATAACCAGTTGTTTCTGCACATTCTGTTTTGGAAATCTCAATGTCATGAATGGAGAGTGGAAATGGTTAATTATATCATAATATAAGAGTCAACGGGTATAACATGGCATAGGATGCATGATAAAAAATAATGGGTATAACATTATTCCAAGTGACCAAAACAAGGTGTTAAGAAATTAGAAATCCCAGCTGTAGAGATGGAGGCCACTACTCAACATCAAAGGAACCAATTGAATGAGTCCCTCATTGACACCTCTCCCTCAACCACTCCAATTTTCTATATAAGAACTTTAGACATTCACTATCAAAGTCATCAAACACCCCTCAACTCAACCTATCATCTTGACGCGGCGGTGAGCAATGAGAGCTTTCGGCGGCGGCACCTCTAGGGGCCGTCTTTGGCCACAATTCCTAATGGCATTGGCCATATTGGTAGTTTCAAACAACATAGTAGTGTCCGCAGACCCATACATTTATCAATCACCACCACCACCACCTTATGTTTACAAGTCTCCTCCACCACCCTCACATTCTCCACCACCCCCATCACCATCTCCTCCACCACCATATATATATGAGTCTCCACCGCCGCCATCACCATCTCCTCCACCACCATATCTCTACAAATCCCCACCACCGCCATCACCATCTCCTCCGCCACCGTATGTGTACAAATCGCCACCACCACCATTGCCATCTCCTCCGCCACCCTATGTGTACAAATCCCCACCACCCCCATCACCATCTCCACCACCACCATATGTGTACAAATCTCCACCACCGCCATCACCATCTCCTCCACCACCTTATGTGTACAAATCCCCACCACCCCCATCACCATCTCCACCACCATATGTGTACACATCTCCACCACCGCCATCACCATCTCCTCCACCACCTTATGTGTACAAATCCCCACCACCACCATCACCCTCTCCGCCACCGCCATACTACTACAAGTCTCCTCCACCCCCATCTCCTTCACCACCACCACCGTACGAATATAAGTCCCCACCACCACCTTCATCGTCACTTCCACCACCTTACTACTATAAATCTCCCCCACCACCTTCACCATCTCCACCACCACCTTATTATTACAAGTCTCCACCGCCACCAACGAAGTCACCGCCACCACCTTACTACTACAAGTCACCACCTCCACCAGTACATTCTCCACCACCACCATATTACTACAAGTCTCCTCCACCTCCGGTTATTTCTTCTCCACCCCCTTACTACTACAAGTCCCCACCACCACCTGTCCATTCACCACCTCCGCCATACTATTACAAATCTCCACCACCTCCATCGAAGTCTCCACCACCGCCACCACCTTACTATTACCAGTCTCCGCCACCACCGACCAAGTCTCCACCACCACCTTACTACTACAAGTCCCCACCCCCACATGCACATTCTCCGCCACCACCATACTACTACAAATCTCCTCCACCGCCAGTTAAATCTCCTCCAGCGCCATACTACTATAAATCTCCTCCACCTCCAGTTAAATCTCCTCTCCTACCCTACTACTATAAGTCCCCTCCCCCACCTGCTCAATCGCCACCACCACCATACTACTATAAATATCCTCCACCTCCCGTTAAGTCCACCCCATCACCTTACTACTACAAGTCCCCTCCCCCACCAGCACATTCTCAACCCCCAACATACTATTACAAATCTCCACCACCTCCAATTAAGTCTCCCCCACCACCATATTACTACAAATCTCCACCACCTCCATCGAAATCCCATCCATCTCCTTATTATTACACTTCTCCACCACCACCTACCAAGTCTCCTCCTACACCATACTACTACACCTCTCCACCACCGCATGCCCCCCACAACCCTCACCACCACCAGTTGGTGGTAAAGGTTGTCGGAAAAGTTTACTGCTATAAATGCTATGATTCGACATATCTAGAGAAGTCCCTTGCCAAGAACCACCTTAAAGGTACATTATTTTCAGAAACCATTCTCACTATAGTAATCTGACTCTGCCATTATGAATTCTGGTTAAAACATTAATATTTCTATACGTAATTTTCATCATGTTAATGACCCATTCTCTTGATTTTTACAACTTCAATTTGTTGTTGTTAAGCAATTATTAGGCACTAACTACTAAGTCTTTATATCTCATAAATAAATTGTTAGGCACAAACACTTGATAATTGTAGTTGTGTTACGAGAAACCAAAATTGACCTCTTAGGACACATAGCCTAAGATGAAAAATATAGTTTAGAAATATATCTCTTTGTGTGTGTTTGTTTTCTTTAAAAGTAAGATTCGGGAGTAATTATTCATTAGTGATCACATTGGCTTGGACAAATCTACTATTTTAAATATAAAGGGACAAAAAGTTAGAAATTCAAGCATGTAAAATAGAAATAAAGACTTGATTAACTCCTTTCATTTTGATATTGTGTTATATGATTAATTGTTTGAATAGTTGATGATCAATGAAAACCAACATGGTTATATATCTAATTTAATGTTATTTACATATGAAACAGGTGTTGTTGTGAAAGTAACGTGCAACGTTGGGGACAAAAAGATTGTGGCATTTGGTACCACTAAGATTAATGGAAAATACAGCATCATTGTTGACGGGTTGGAATATGGAAAATATGGAGGAGCCGAGGCATGCAATGCTAAGCTCCACAAGGCACCAAAGGGTTCACAATGCAGCATCCCAACAAATCTCAATTGGGGAATGAAGGGTGCCACCCTAAGGGTCAAATCCAAGAATAAATATGAAGTTGTACTCGCTGCCAAACCATTTGCCTATGGCTCTAAGACGCCTTATAAAGGATGTGAGAAACAAAAGGCAACCCCATCTCCATATTACTACACTTCCCCGCCACCACCGTCCCACAATTATATTTACAAGTCACCACCACCTCCTCCACCAACTTACGTTTATAAGTCCCCACCACCACCAAGTTACGTTTACAAGTCTCCGCCACCACCAGCCAAATCTCCACCGATTCCTTACCACTACAAATATCCACCACCCCCATCAAAGTCTCCACCATCTCTTTACTACTACAAGTCTCCCCCACCACCTTCCCAATATCCCCATCCTTCTTACTACTACAAGTCACCACCCCCACCAAAACACTCTCATTTGCCTCCATACTACTATAAATCACCTCCACCGCCCTTCCCCTCGCCTCTACCCCCATATTACTACAAATATCCCCCTCCTCCAACACCATCTCCTCCTCCACCATACTACTATAAATCCCCACCTCCTCCATTACCATCTCCTTCTCATTCGCCCTACTATTACAAATCTCCTCCACCGCCATTGAAGTCTCCTTCTCCACCATATTATTACAAATCCCCACCACCTCCATCCACATCTCCACCTCCACCATACTACTATAAGTCTCCACCTCCACCATCTCCACCTCCACCTTACTATTATAAGTCACCTCCACCACCATCACCATCCCCACCACCTCCATATTACTACAAATCTCCGCCACCACCATCACCATCCCTAACACCTCAATATTATTACAAATCTCCCCCACCTCCGTCACCATCTCCCCCTCCTCCATACTATTACAAATCTCCTCCACCACCATTAAAATATCCTCCTCCACCCTATTATTACGAGTCCCCGACATCACCACCACGTTCCTACTACTACAAGTCTCCGCCACCACCTTCACCCTCTCCTCCTCCACCATACTACTACAAATCCCCACCACCACCATCTCCATCTCCTCCTCCCCCGTACTACTACAAGTCCCCGCCACCACCATCACCATCTCCTCCTCCACCTTACTACTATAAATCTCCGCCACCACCATCTCCCTTTCCCCCTCCTCCCTATTTCTACAAATCTCCCCCGCCACCATCACCGTCTCCACCCCAATACCACTACACATCCCCTCCACCACCAGTGAAATCACCTCCACCTCCTGTCTATATATATGCTTCTCCACCACCTCCAACTCACTACTAAGCCCTAATAGCTTTGCCATTTTCTTCTAGTAATCATGTAAGTAACGATTCATTTACACATATCCCACTTTATCCATTATGATGATATGATCTATGTTTAGAACACTCAATTATATTCTCTCACTGATTTCATGTGTCTACTTTTCAGGTTTTTGTTTGAACTATACAATAAAGGAAGACCACATTAGAAGAAGAATCATAACTAAATTGTCAAAGCCAACTTGTGTACTCTATAAGGCCCTTCATGCTTCATTAAGGCGCATCAACAATTCTTAATTAAAGCAATTCATTTTTACTTCACTGGTGAACTTCTTACACACGGTGCTTATATTATCTACAATCGAAAAATCCTTCAAAAGTGTATTTATTCGGGTAAAGCATGACTAATAAGTGAGATACAAGTATCCCTGATTTGGAAGTGGGTTTCGGTCTATTTTTTCTCAATATGGTTTCATCTAAATTATTATTGTATCAAGAGTAAAGGATGGGCTTGTTTATTTTATTATTTATTTATTTGTTTATAATGGTCAATTGTATCTTCAAAACTTGTCCTTTGTGCACTCAAATTTTTAGTAATAAAGGATGATTTTTTTTATTGCAATTGTTCCAATCTTTGGCCCCACAAGATATTCACATGAGATATAAAACAAATTATGAGAAATCAAACAACACTATCACTCTAAATAAAAACAAAAAGCTCCTCCTATTTTCCACTTAAAAGGTAGAATGAAAACGTTGACCTCCAAGTAGATACTTGCTCGCAAATAAAGAAAGATTAAAGGAATCATTTACTCTATTTTTATACTATTTTCATTTTGAAATTTTTTGTGTTCAATTTAAATTCATATTGAGCATGTGAAGATTGAATATTAGTCGGGGTTGAAAAAATTCATGAAACTTGCCAAGTACGAAACACGCGTTCAGTTTCATTTGTAAAACATTCCATTTTGTGTGTTTTACCTTCTAAATTGAAAAAAAATAAGATGGTTTGTGAAAATAATCCAATAACAAATGCACATACTAGCAAACGTATGTATCAATTGTAAATTTAAGACTTTGCCTATGCCACACTTGTGATTCATGTCGGTGACGCATCGGTGTATTTATAACTGTTAGGGTCGAGGGAGTAGTTTATATTTCTTATGGTTTATTTTGTAATTTTTATAATTATTTTTATGTTGCAAAATTATATGCATTTCTCATTGTGGAAATCCACTATTTTTTAAAATAAGTTAA
This sequence comes from Sambucus nigra, assembly GCA_949130495.1. Taxonomy (NCBI): domain Eukaryota; kingdom Viridiplantae; phylum Streptophyta; class Magnoliopsida; order Dipsacales; family Adoxaceae; genus Sambucus; species Sambucus nigra. Next base: position 691,749,741 of record OX422209.1, read on the forward strand.
AATGATTCGAATGGTCTAAACTTTTCACAACTTGGATAATTTGGAATTAAAGATCAGAGTTTATGATACTTTATAGATAAACCGATAAAATATATGAGATTGGTTGTAACACTTATTTTGGTGTTTTTTACATTTTTTATGTTGGTTTCAAACATGATGATAGTTTCGTAACTCGTTGTGAGAAAAAAAAAATCGGTGCTAAATTTTTCGCCACCAATTACCCCAAATTTGCGACTAAACAAAGTTTATGTCGTCACTAAATTGGGGCAAAAAGGTTGTGGCTCATTGTTTCTTTGACGAGTTAACATTTTTCCACTAAAACTATTTTGTATTGGTGGTATAGTGGGTAACTAAAATATAAATGTGGGTATATCTCAACATACACACACTATGAGGACCCAAAAATTTTAACCCACTACTTTACTAAAAATTAAATTAACATCCTAAATAAATATTAACAGGTTTCTAATTTCAACAAACTTGACAACAAGTTTTCAATTTAATACAAGAAAATCAAAACTCTAAAATTATAATGTCTTCGATTTCGGTCGAGTTTAAACTCCTCTTAAACATGTACGTGCAATGTGTGATCATACTTGTTAGAACAAATGCAGATTAAGGAATTTCACAAATGGATGGAAGCTTACAAATTGCTAGCTAATGGTGTGGTGGGCATCATGGAACCCAAGAGGTATAATTGGAATTTTAAATACAGACCAAGTTTCTGTTATTTGTGTCCAACACTGCATAGTAATTAAGGGAATGTTTAATAGCATAGGGTGAAAAAAGTTTCCTTAGAAAATCATAAAACACTCCCAACAGTTGGAAAATGAGAGAGATGCCTTACTGTAAGCTAAAAAAATTCAAAAGCAAATAAATACAATCAAAAGCCCTCAACAAATTGGAATTTGAGAAAGATAACTTATTTGTGATTGAAAGTAAGGATATGAAACATCATATAAAACCATACATACCTGTTCTATTTAATAGTTTATTTTGTCTCAATGTTCAAAACTTTGTCTTAAAAAAAAATATTATATTGATTATCCATATCATTTTCATTCAATTAGTAACAATTTTATCTGTATATTAACAAAATTACAATACACTTCTCCACAACATAACTATTTTACCAACCAAAATAGTTTCATTAATGTCTAACATTTCAATTTGTAAATAAACATTTCATTCTATAAATTAACCAATCATAATATACATAACTATTAACATTTCAACCAACATTAATCCTAAAATTTGAACCATAAATTCATATTAACACTAAAAATATAACCAACCTTAACCCTTTAATTCATCCTTACATTGACGTGAACAATCAACACAATAAAACTAATCTTATAATTAAAATCCAGAAAAATATATAAAGGGAGAGAGGGATATGTGTGTGTGTGTGTGTGGGTGTGGGTGTGTGTGTGTATATATATATATATATATATATAATAGAGAGAGAGAGAGAGAATGAAAAGTCTATTATTTGGAAAGAAAGAGAATATAAGAGTTTTGACTATTTATCAAAAGTCACATGAAACTTGTATATTGTAAAATAGTTGTATTTACATATATAGCTTAATATTGTTAGTAAATAATTTGTGCAACGCCTAGGTTTGAAGGTTTGATGAATTTAACTTTTACATTTGTTTGGGCTTGAATATATGTGGTTATTTGTTGTAAATGAAATCATTTTAGTTAAAACAGTTGTGGGTTTATTTGAAAATGTGAATGATTTTGAAGTTCATATCTATAATTGGTATGTATAATGTGAATAATTTGTGAGTTTATCTAAAAATAATGTGGGTTTATTTATAAATGTAATCAAGAACGCAATGAATATTCTACCATAAATTGCAATTTGGTATGTATACGAGGCCTAAGGCTTTGAACTAGGTTTTGAAAATTTGATTCAATTAGGTTATAAAGTATAATTAAAATCAATTTGGTATCTATACGTGGCTCAATGTTTCAACATAGGTTTTGAAATTTGGATTCGATTAGGTTATAAAGTATAAATAAAACCAATTTGGTATGTGTGTGCGGCATAGGGTTTCAACCTAGTCTTTAAAAATTAGATTCGATTATGTTATAAAGTATAATTAAAACCAATTTCATATGCATACGCGGCTTAGGGATTTCTACCTAAGTTTTGAAAATAATTGGATTCGATTAGGCTATAAAGTATAATTAAAACTAATTTGGTATGTATATGCGACTTAGTGTTTAAACCTAGGTTTTGAAAATTGTATTCGATTAGGCTATATAGTATAATTAAAACCAATTTGGTATGTATAAATGGCTTAGGGAGGATCCCCCGTAGAGAATAATATGTTAGATGATCAAATAAACGATGCTGACGGAGTTCATGTGGTGGAAGACAATACAGAAGACAATGAATCTTGTGGTGGAGGTTATCGTGTTAATGACAGTGTTGGGATAAACCTTAATGATGAATACCAAAGTTTGTATGTTAGATTGACCCAACAGGTGTACCCTAACTATGTCAAAGATCAAACAACTTTGCGTGCCATGGTTGGTTTGCATAGTTTGAAGAGCCGTTTTGGTTTTGTTTGGCAATAGCGTGACAAGAATTCTGAATCGGGTGAAAGATTTTCTCCCCAAATAAAATACGCCTTTAAATAACTATTCGAGTGTGAAGAACAATTTTAAAAGTTTGGGAACGAAGCATAAAACAATTCATGCTTGAAAGTATGATTGCATATTATACAAAATCTTGATCATTGGTCAGTAGGCGGGTAACCAAGATTTGTGCCAGAGCATGATTCCAATGATAACAAAGGTTCACTTTAAAATGTGCCGAAAAAGGTATTAAAACATTTCCCCGTTAAACCCATGTTGAAGATATTTTTCACAATACTATAGATAGCGGAGGCAATGACTTGGCACGCTAGGGCAAAAGTACAAATAATCTCGTGTGTCATCCTATAGACTCCATTATTTGGAAAAGCATAAATTTTAATTATCCATATTTTGCCGATCAAAAGAATAATATTTGTTTGTCAATATCAACAGATGTCCAATCCATTTGTTACTCTAAACAACAATCAAAGTTTATTTTCGGTGATCTTAGTACCATTAGTCCCCCTCCTTCGTAGTGCATAAGACCATAATTTTTGATGTTGTATTTATTGATACCTAGGACAAAGTCACTAAGTGAGGACATTGTGTCTACTTGGCACCGTTGGTAGAAGAATTGATTGAATTGTGGATAGCGAGTGTGAAATAATTTAATTGTAGAAAATAAGAACTGTCCACGTTAAAAGCTAAGTTAATTTAGGCAATTCATGATTTCCCAGCTAATGGGACTTTATCGGGTTGTAATGTTAATGGTTAATTTGGGTGTCCAATTTGGATCAAGGAAAATTGGATATCAACATCTCAAAGATAATGGAAAAATTATATAGCATTCCCATATGTCATTCTTGCCTCCCGATCACATGCTTAGTTTTGGATGAGATGAGTTCGCTAAGGAATATATTCCTGACCCTAACATTGTAGATGGGGGAGATGAGTTCGTCGATGAGGGCGTTCAAGTCATGGGCAAACTAGTTAAACTGACAAGTTTATAATGTGAACAAATTGCTCATTATATGCTTAAAATCCATGAAGATGTCGATGAATGGAGGGAGTAAGTTCGTGTTGTAACTTTACTTCATGTTCTTATCATATATACTTTATCACCTTATTGATAAATATTGTCATTCAATGTAGATAATATAATGCATCCGGGCACAACAAAAAATGAAAGACGGTTTCACATTCAGACAAGGTGACCACAAGAGGTAATTATTACGTCAAACTTACCTTGTTAAATTATAAATAATTGCAAGTTTTAAAACTTATTTAATTAACTTGTGTAATCCATAATTTCAGTTGTTGAGATGGGTAATTCCACGTCCAGTCTTGCTCATCTCCCCACTGGACCCAATTCATGGCACGCGAGTACAAGAAGTATCGACTGAACGGTCATGTATTCTTTTCGATATTGTATGAGCAAAATACATTGTTATAAAATATCGACATTTCATACAAGGCTCTTACATATTTCAGGGCGAGTGCCAAAGATAAAAACACTCGTTGAAATGGAAATGACTTACTATGATTTAATTCAAAATAGTTTAGAATTAAAAAATATATATATTTCAAAGAGGTTGTTTTTTTACTGTTATTGGGTAAGAGTTCAGGACAAAATTTCTTGTAAAGTCGATTCAGGTATCAATTTGATAATCGTAGACTTGTCCAAGATGAAGATCAAGGAAAATATGAATGAAGAGTATTTTTTTGATGCAATTGAAAATCTCAAGCAAGTCTTTTACTCAGACGATATCAATAACGAGTAGTGGTCAGTCGTATTACATGCACCAAAGCATCTAACTAGTAGCGTGGATGACCTGGCTTCCCCTACCTCATATCAATCCATTTTGGATGACAGCCTGAAGTTGAAATAATTTCTAGATACTTAAAATGAGTAGAGTTATTTGGGTTGTAAAATGTATTGACGATTCCAATTTGTAACATGTAGTTTGAAATAATCTCGAACATTAATTTATTGTTTGTTAATTCTAATGTTGGTTCTTATATTAGAATAGTCGTGTGAGTATTTCCATTTTATTCTTATATCCCTCTTGAGTATTTTCGTTTGATTTACTAATGATATAAGAATTTAAATAAACAAAACTATTCTAAAATTAGTGGGTAGCATAAAATATAACATAAATCAAATGGAAACTAGTTTTGTTTTATCTAAATTCTTATATCCCAAAGTTGAGGATTTCCATTTGATTTATCTTATATTTATGCTACTAAAGTCTTTTTTTTTTGGCAAAATATGACTTCATCAGGCCATCAGACCCCGGGAAAAGTGGGTTTGACGGAGGATCTTCCAACAATAAGCCCGTCAAGTTTAAAAAGTATGGGAGCGTAGCTGAAAATAAGATTAGTCTACAAATGAGGTTGTTGGAGTTGCAGAGTGAAGATGGATATTATAAAATTGCTATCTTTGGAAGGATTCCTACCACTCGGATCTTGATTGTACAATATTCTATCTTTTTCCTTCAGAGGATGTCAACCAAGTGAGTTTGTCGAGTACAGAGTTATGTTCTTGAGGAACGTGGGGAATAAACAATATCCCTAACATTAATATTGGACATAAAAAATGCTCCCAAAAAAGATAAATAGACATGAAAATAAAAAAAAAATCCCATGACCTCTCATGTTTGTCAGAGAGAGAGAGAGAGAGAGAGAGAGGAGGCCTAAAAGAAAGGAAAATAGGTTGGTTAGGTATGTTTAAGTTAGATGTTAATGAGTTGTTCAATTATGCGTTAAATCGAGATTGTCTATTAAATAAACGGGTTTAAACGGATATAGTTAAGATGGGTTTCGATTATTAAGAGGTTGAGGAAATATCTCCTATTAAGTAAATGGGCCTATATCTCTCGCGAAATAAGTTTCTCTCTAAATTTCTAACACTAAAAATTTCTTTCTAAAAAGTTTTCTCTTGAGAGTAAATATTTTTCTCTATAAAATTTTCTTTTTATATTAATAGTGTCTTTCGCTATCAAAAGAACATTTATCTACCTCATTCACTCAATAAAAATGTTCCCGCACTAATTTTCTAATGTGTCTTTCAATGTAATACTAACACAAAATACTCGTTGTAAACGTTTTTCCCTCTAAAATATATATGTCCCTAAAATTATAATATATTTCTCTAATTAAAATTGTAATCTTTTTTGCTCGCTTAAAAAGTTTGGTTCTATAAAATGCTATATCTTTTTCAATAGTTAGGTTGCAACCGGAGAATCATTTTCTCCCATAATCACCCAATAAAGATAAGGGTATTTTTACTTTTCCATATGAGATAATGTCATAATTAGGAATGTCAATGTGGAAGATTTGATTCGGATGGTGCCCTCCTCACCCCCCTTATCATGCCCAAACCCGACTCCGATTACCCCGCCCCGTTCAAAAGGCCTGCAGGGGCCCTGAACCCACCCCACACATTTCATATGATATTTTTAGGGGATCTTCCTATTCAGCCCTATTTACATGGGACATTTTCTAATAGGTCCTATCGCAACATTTTTTCCTTAATAGGACCTATTTGTACATATAGTGAATATTCACTGTATGTTTACAAATATGACCTATTGGAATAAAAATCTTTTTTCATGGGACATGATGGTGCAAAAAAAATGTTAGGACCTATTGAACTACAAATTTAGTAAATGGGACTAATCGATAAAAACCCTATTTTTTTAACTAATTTTACATAAGTATTGTACAAATAGACTAATTTGTAAATATACATTTCATCAATAATAATAACAAAACTATAAATAAAATTGTAAAATGTGCTATAAGAAATGTATACATTCCGAAAAATGTGTGTACATTCCAAAAGAATGTAAACTAATCTTTATAAATTCAAGAATGTGCTACAACAAATGTATACATTCCAAAAAAGTCGCATACATTACAAAAAATGTAAACTAATTCGTATACATTCTAAAAAAAATTTATAAGAAATTTATACATTCCAAAAAATGTAAACAAATTTTTATACATTCCAAAAAATGTATTATAAAAAATGTAAACTAATTTGTATAAATTTAAAATAAAATTTAAACTAACCGTTTCAGATATGATAATTAGTTAAACTCCAGGCGTTACTCGAGTGGCGGCAAGCGGTAGAGAGATGAGCAACAAAGGAGAGAAAAGATGGCAGCGACGAAGAATAGATTCTTAAGGGCTTTGGGCATGAGGGCTTTAGGCGGAAACAAAGGGATGAGCGACGAAGAGGAGATGAGTCTTTGGACGGAAAGGAAAGGGAAGGGGACCAATGGGATGAGCGACTAGAAATGGGAGGGAGGAGGATAATAGAGAGATGAACGAGAGGGGAAAGGGTAAGAAATTTAGTGAAGTGAGTGAATGGAGAACAAAAGGATATAAAAAAACTAAATGTCAATATATATATATATATATATATAAGGGTATATTTTAAATAATACCCTTAAATGGGTCAGGTTCGAGGTTTTTTTAGATAAAACCCAATACCGATCTTTTTTTTTTTATTTTGACCCCAAATGTTTGCATTTTCACGTAGATTATTGTAATGTTTTAGATTGTTATAATTCTCCATGGATTCGAATAATATAATTTGACAACTAGTAAATCGTATTACAAATTTTATAAAATTTAATAGGTAATTGGGTATGTATAAACACAAAATAAAGGAATACGACTTTGGCTTGAAAACTTTAATATTTGTAGAAATTGACATATGTTATAATAGTGATATCGTTGGGACTGTTGGACTACGTATGTTATATTAGGTAGGTTTTAATCAACAAATAAATTAATTCACTATACCAAAATACAAAAAAAATCACCAAAGTTCGGCCAGTTATTGTCACGGTCCTTGACCATGACAAAAAAACACGTGTGTTGTCAGATCCTTGACCATGACAACAGATGATATATATTTTTTTGTCACGGGCTCGTGACAAGGACCGTGATAAAAAAAGTCAAAATTCCAACACTAAAGTCCCTCATTCACCTGTAATACGCCGAGATTTTTAGGACAATAATTAATTATTTTTGGGAGAAATAAATATTAATTTAATTGGAGAATAATTAAATTCGCATTTGAGTAAAAATTTGAAGATGTTAGAAAGTTATTCGAATGTGGATTCTGAAAGTGTAGTTGATTCCATAAGGGTTGAGATAGTCGAAAAGACTGTACTTGGGTCTTATTTGGGTTCCAAAATATTTTAAGTTCGTTTGGCTCGAATTAAAGCGACCGAGTCATTTAAAGTGTGTATTATCATTTAAAGATGTGTATTTTGGGAGTTAAGGCCTTTTAAGCCTACGGAAGAACAAATATCCTTAGAGAGAGAGAGAGAAAGAAAGAGAGAAATAGAGAGAAGAAGAAAAGAAGAAAAGAAGAAGAGAAAGAGGAGAAAACTTGGGATTTTCGACAATCCATGATTTCGAGGATGAATCAGACTCTACAAATTTGAGGCAAGTGATTAAACTTGCTAAATAATTGTTGTGCATCATTTATTTCATGATTTGTGGATAAAATTGTGAATTTTGGAGTTAAAATGTTAAAACCAAGATTTTGAATAAAATATTAGATTTGTTGTGTATATAATGGATTTGAGGTTACCAATTAGTCGAGGTGTGTTATTTGATGAGTATTAATGTTATATATATGTTTGGGTTGAAGAGAAATGGTTAGAAGATGATAAAAGTGAATTTTGGGAATTTTTGGCTTTGATGAAAATAGTCATTCTCGTAGCTTCCGATAGGCTGAATCGATTCGGCCCCTTACCGAATCGATTCAGAATGTTGCAGGTGCCCAGGTCTGAGTGACCGAATTAATTCGGACCCAAGCTGAATCAATTCAGACTGAGATAGAAGCCCAGGTCTTTGGACCCGAATCGATTCGCCTTGGAGGCCGAATCGATTCGCTGGGTCGAATCGATTCGCTGGGTCGAATCAATTCGAATTGGGCCCGAATCGATTCGGAAACAGGGCAGTTTTGGGGATGTTTTTCTAGGGTGAGTTTCATCCCATTTCATTTGAGTTTTTCGATTGGGAACCTCAATAGGAGTTATGAGAAGAATGTTTTGGAGACTTTTAGGGAGTTTTCCTTATGAGAAATTAATGAGTCATATAGACTTAATGCGAGAGAATACCGATTAGAGAGTATCGTATCGACAAAGTGGGGAAGCCCACTATCATATATAATTCTGTGTGGAGATAATTATGGATTTATAGGAGAGAGTTAGGATACACTTAGTGATAATGGATTTCAGAATTTAATCCCAAATGGGACAACTTTAAAGGTTCATACGATCGATTGAACCATATAATGGATTGAGAATAATAAATGCTGATAGATGTGCATACGGATATAGAGTATCCTTAATGTAAATTGAAATGGGAGATGTTTCACACTTGCTAAATGGTGATCGAGGTGCATTAGGATATAGAGAATATCCTTAACGTAAATAGAATTGAGAGACGATTCATATAATTAGAAGTGAGGTGTGGAATTCAAGTGAGAAATAGTATAGTGTATACTAAGTGGGTAAGTTATGTGAGTTATTGACGAATAGTATATCGAGAGTAATATATACTAAATGATAATATTATTTCCTGCATGCCTAAGAGCGTAATAAGAGTATATATATATATGTGTGTGTGTGTGTGTGTGTGTGTGTGTGTGTGTGTGAAGCATACCCCCTCTATGCTATCGTGGCAAGTTACGCGATGTGGGCGAGGCCCCTGTCTTGAGGAGCAGGGTGCGTATAGTCTCCAGGTCATAGCGTCCATTTATTATTGTGTGATTTTTATTAGGTGTGAGGCGTGGTGGGTATGTTTCATCTCATTTCTAGGGAGGAACTATGACCGCTTCCCGTACATTTTGATTTATTATTTTACCATGACGGTGTGATAATAGTCCGATATGTGGTAACCTGGGATAAAGTGAGTAATTCCTGAAAGATGATAGCATTAAGAACCCGCGTCCTCGAGTTATAGCTCATTGGGATGGTTATTATTATGCTTGTGTGAATAGTATATTAATTGTATATGATTATGTGATATCATATTTGTCTCTAGAGTAAAGAGACATAAGAAGATTGATTGAATCTCATTTCGGGAGATTTTATCCGAATAAATTGCGATGAGTATATTAAAGTGGAAATGATGAGTAGTTAATTATATGAGTATATAGATTACTTTGGGTATCGAGGGCATAATGGACCTCAACGACCAACATTGCCAATGAGTAGTGTATCGGGGGGTTCCTTGTTTGGATTTCGCTTACGAGACGTCCCACACACGAAATGCAGTGCAATGTTGGAAGTGAGGAGAAGTTATTCCTTAGTGCTCATCATATATATTAGTATGTAAATCTCGATAATCGACAGTGCCAAGGAGTGGTGTATCGGGGGGGTTCCTTTTTTGGATTTCGCTTGCGAGACGTCCCACGTATGAAATGCCGTGCACTGTTGAGAGTTGAGAATAATAAATTAATTAGTGATAATAATTTGGGTTATACCCGTCATGCATTGAGGGCAAAATAAATCTTAATAATCAATACTGCCAAGGAGTAGTGTATCAGGGGGGTTTCTTGTTTGGATTTCGCTTGCGAAATGTCCCACGCATGAAATGCAGTGCAGTATTGAGAATTGGGAGAAGTTTAGTCCTTAGAACCTAGATGCTAATAACTCATATATATTTATATATATTCTAGGTGTTCCTCCACAAGGACTCCATTGATTTTATCCATCCAGTGTATTCGTGGAGCTGTGGCAGTAGCGGAATGTTGCGGTATTTCGATATAGTCGAATCCTATCTTTTGTATATCTAGATTAGTATTCAGTTTGTATATCGGGTTTATACCCAAGTGTTGTAGTGTAGCACTTTTATATTTTTCCTCTCAGAGTATTGTATTGTCTATGACCCGACATCATATTCGAGTAATTTGTTTGGTACATTTTTTCGTACTCTTATATTAGTCTCTTTTATATAATTTGAGCACGTGTGTGTCTCTTATCTTATTTAGATGTTATGTTGGTTGTTAGTTGTTGCATGGTTTTTTTTTAGAGATGTAAATAAAATGTTTTAAATTTTTTTTGCACCCTCTTTTTGTAGTAATGGGTAGTTAGAATCGTCAATAGATGCTGAGAATGATCCAGTTGAGATTCCTGATTATTTTAGTATAGGGCTGGCCACCCGTTATTATTTTGAGCGGGGTGTCACAGGTGGTATCAGAGCATCAGGTTCTAGTGTCTTTAGGATCTGTGTGGGATTACTGCGATCTTCCGTAAGCGTTCTTGATGTAGAGCCCTATTATTAAGACTGTTGTGTTCATACGTCTATATTTTCTTCTGTGATGAGAAAATAATTGAAAGGCATTCTGATACAATTGTTCTTGTTTTAGATGCCACCGAAGAGAAGTCGTTCAGTCATGAGAACGTGTGATAATTGATTAACTTCGCAACTTTCTAATATAGCACACTTATTTAATTTCAGCCCCTAAACATGCATCTAAGGTGCGTGTGTCAACCCATAAATAAATAAAGCATGTGACACAAAAATATGCTGAGACACAGATTTCAGGAAAAAACCCCTTTCGGGTAAAACCTTTATTTCACTATGAATATACAAGCCGCAACTTACAATTACATAGAGAAATCTGCAATGGATCAACGCGCAGCCAACCCATAAAGACACGCAGTCTTCAACTCAGCAAGAGAATACACGCAGCACCCTCCAAGGACTCGCAGCCCAAACAACAAAGAAAGAACCGCAGCTCTCCTCAATGACACGCAGCCATAACACTTTGTAGAGACTCCCTCAGCAATGACACGCAGCCCTCGGTTGCAATGATCTCTCCACAAAGATTGAACAATAGCAAAGCTTGTGTTCTAGGGTTCCAAAAGATTCACAAAAGTAATTGGGATTTTTGGTGTGAATCAAAAAGAGTCTTGGGACTCAAAAAGGTGAAGACTTAGAGTATTTAGGACTCTGAAAATCGTCTTGAAAAGTCTTAAAAATAACTCTCCCGAAGTTGGTATAAATAAGAAAACCAAGGAAAGAGTTTTCAAAAACTGGACTGCTCGTAATTATCCCAGGCGGACCGGTCCGGATTGAGGGCGGATCGGTCCGATTAGACCGGATCGGTTCTTTTATTCTGAGGCAGATCGGTCCGGTTGTGATCGGATCGGTTCGATCATTTAGGCTTCATCGGTTCGCACTCGGTCCGGGGTCTACTGGACTTCGAGCAAGCGGATCGGTCCGGTTGAGGGCGGACCGGTCCGGTTTTCCCAGAAAAATAAAATCCTTTTAAAAGCCTCATTTTGCTTGAAAAAACTTACTTCTTATTTTTATAAAAAACATTTTATAAAAATTTCCCAATACTAAATATGAACTTTAAGGAGCGTAAAAACAAAATTTTACCAAGTTCATTCTTGCAGAGGCTATGATGTTGAAGATGCTTTGATATTCGGATCCGTTGATGTAGATGCGATCTTGAGTTTCTTCAACGGTGTAACGGCGTACGACATACAAATTGATAATGGACAAAAATGTCCTTACAAATCTCCCCCTATGTCTATGCCGGTACATACATAAAAAATATCCGAATTATCAACTTATGACCTATACAAATCTACCCTCCCATGAACCCTAAAGATGGAAAGATACAAATGTTTAGATCTTCATCGTTTGTTCTTCAATCTTCAACAATCATCATATCTCAAAGCTTTTCTCATCAGGGTGTGCAACATATTGATCTTCAATATTTATACCTACACACATGAGACAAAGCAAATACCATGTGACATATCGAGTTTGAAATGAGATACATGGATATCAATAAATGATAAAAACATAAGCTATATCTCAAAAACTCCCCCAAAATTCAAACTCCCCCATAATATGATAATTCTTTCTCCCCCTTTTTATGATGTCCCCAAATAGACAAATGAGAAGAATGAATCAAATAAGCACAATCGGGGTGCCATGGTACACAAAAAAATAGAAACTATTTTTGAATATTTCAAAATTTTTCATACAAAGATAAGATACCAAATTGAACAAATATGATACAAAAATCACACCATGGATTTAGACTCAAACAACCAAGTCATGGAAATGGAATGAATGGGTGTGAACACATTCGATAGGTAAATCAACTCAATCAATCATATGTGCACGATGCATATGTGTACTCCTAACGAATGATCATCAAGGTATCCTTAGGTGAAAAGATTGTTGAATTTAGATGACATCGTCTTATACAAATCAACAAATCAAAGTCAAAGTGATTTCCACACCAATAACGTCCAAAACTATGTAGCGCATTTTTCAAGCATTTCAAGGACGTGCAAACTCGTTTTAAATCTCCAACCAAACTCCCTCATATATATTTTCTTTTAGAGGTAATCTAAATTCTCAAACTTTGGAGAATTGGTGCAAAAACCTAAATGGTCCATAATTGGCATGAATTTCTTTTTATTGACTTTCAATTTTTTCGGGCTCTTTTAACCTCTTTGGACCTCGGATAATAAAATTCCTCCATTTTTTAGGTCCAATTTAACGGTGGCTTAGTATTCGCAAAGGCAAAATGAACCTTTCGCGGCCCTTCCCCGTTTTAAAACAAAGCACACAAACTCACAAAACGATTTTTATATGCACAATTTTCTTATCAAAATTTATCGCGCTTGGTTCGATTTAAGGACAAAATTGAAGTGAAAACACCCAACCAACATGTGATAAGACAAGCACAATAATCAAACAAATCCGTGCATGTGTGCATTAAAGGAAACATGAGTCAAACATGTAGGAAGTAACACTTAATTACATCTTAATGACTCCAAACATTATAAAGCACAAGGATGAATTGGCCTATTATCTCAAAACACTATCAAATAGTCACATGAAAATAATGGAATGATGTTGTGACTCGGTCATCCAAAGTGTTCATCCATAAACGGTGTAAACAAAAAACAAAAATCTTTTTGGATTTTTAAAAAAATTTATCAAAATAAAATCTTTTTGTATTTTTCAAAAATAAAATTCAAAAACAAGAATTTATACAAAAAGTACAAGTCATCACACTAGTAAAAATATAACATGAAACCACAACTAGTGTATGACAAACATGCAATCACAATCAACCAAAAGATTTCACATGGGGTGAATCACGTGCAAGCAAACGGGAATCGTGGACAAATAAACCATAAGCCTCTAAATCCGATTTTCTAACCCAAATTGATGTGTAACGAAGTGTGGGGGTTTTGGGAATCGAATTTATTCTTTCATTAACCTTCCTAGGTCCATTTAAAAGCTTGTAACAAAATCGCCTAAGATGACCTTGCCTACCGCAATGTGTGCAAGTATAAATCGGGCGGTGTGTGTTACCTAAAGGTGGCCCTCTCCTCAAATTCCTCGGTGGCGCTTTCTGAATTTGCTTAGGTGGATCTCTCCTAATGATCCTAGGAGGCACTCTCACAATGTTCCTAGGGGACGCCTTTTTAACAAACTTAGGTGCCTCTTTCTTAACAATCCTAGGAGTCTCTCTCACACGTGTGGGAATGGTTTCAATATATTTTTCAAGACCAATCCCACCCCTATCCGTTTTGATCTCGAATGTGCCTAAAATCTTATCAATTTTTTCAGACCTAGACTCCAAATCAAATTTCACTTTACTTGAATCTTTCAATTTCACCTCAAGTTCACCTATCCTAGATTCAAGTACTCGTTTAGAATCCTCAAACTCTAAAAGCTCCTTTTTCATAGTCTCCATCAACCCTCTAAGACTATCCCTCTCACCCTCGACGTACTCAAGCTTCTCTTTAAAAAATTTCACATGAGCCCTAAGTTCTTCAACTAAAAAATCATTATTTTTTATGGCACACTCTTTCAACTGAGCTTTCAATTTCAAATTTTCTTTCTTTGTTTTCAAAGTTTCAGCATAAAGTTCATTGAAAGCAGTTTGCAAGTCATGCTCATCTACACTTTCCTCCTCACTTTCATCCACACTCCCATCACTTTCACTATCATCAGTAATCACACGGATGGGAAACTCTCGCCTAGAAGCATAAAAAACTTCTTCTTTCGAATCACAATCACTAAGGGTAGAAACATGAGAAATCGGTTTATTCAATTTCTTCTTTAAATTTGTGGTACACTCATGTAACGTGTGACCAACACCCTCATAACAAGGACACCTCTCAGATTCGTTTTCAACAGAAGATTTAAAACAAGAGTTCGTGTGAATTTTCCAATTAATTTTTTCAAAAATTTAATATCGAAGATCATCAAAACCATCAAAATCCATTGAAAAATTGCGAATATTCACAAAACTGATTTTAAAAAATCAATATCACACGATTTTGCGGAAAATAGGAATACACAATAAATTAGCGTAACCCGCTCTGATACCAATTTGAGAACGTGTGATAATTGATTAACTTCACAACTTTCTAATATAGCACACTTATTTAATTTCAGCCCCTAAACATGCATCTAAGGTGCGTGTGTCAACCCATAAATAAATAAAGCATGTGACACAAAAATATGCTGAGACACAGATTTCAGGAAAAAACCCCTTTCGGGTAAAACCTTTATTTCACTATGAATATACAAGCCGCAACTTACAATTACATAGAGAAATCTGCAATGGATCAACGCGCAGCCAACCCACAAAGACACGCAGTCTTCAACTCAGCAAGAGAATACACGCAGCACCCTCCAAGGACTCGCAGCCCAAACAACAAAGAAAGAACCGCAACTCTCCTCAATGACACGCAGCCATAACACTTTGTAGAGACTCCCTCAGCAATGACACGCAGCCCTCGGTTGCAAAGATCTCTCCACAAAGATTGAACAATAGCAAAGCTTGTGTTCTAGGGTTCCAAAAGATTCACAAAAGTAATTGGGATTTTTGGTGTGAATCAAAAAGAGTCTTGGGACTCAAAAAGGTGAAGACTTAGAGTATTTAGGACTCTGAAAATCGTCTTGAAAAGTCTTAAAAATAACTCTCCCGAAGTTGGTATAAATAAGAAAACCAAGGAAAGAGTTTTCAAAAACTGGGACTGCTCGTAATTATCCCAGGCGGACCGGTCCGGATTGAGGGCGGATCGGTCCGATTAGACCGGATCGGTTCTTTTATTCTGAGGCAGATCGGTCCGGTTGTGATCGGATCGGTTCGATCATTCAGGCTTCATCGGTTCGCATTCAGTCCGGGGTCTACTGGACTTCGAGCAAGCGGATCGGTCCGGTTGAGGGGCGGACCGGTCCGGTTTTCCTAGAAAAATAAAATCCTTTTAAAAGCCTCATTTTGCTTGAAAAAACTTACTTCTTATTTTTATAAAAAACATTTTATAAAAATTTCCCAATACTAAATATGAACTTTAAGGAGCGTAAAAACAAAATTTTACCAAGTTCATTCTTGCAGAGGCTATGATGTTGAAGATGCTTTGATATTTGGATCCGTTGATGTAGATGCGATCTTGAGTTTCTTCAACGGTGTAACGGCGTACGACATACAAATTGATAATGGACAAAAATGTCCTTACAAGTCAGGGCAAATAAAGGGGCTGAGAGTGTGGAACCCCAAATGCCTCAAAGGACTATGACTACAGATGAAGTTGTCAGTATTGTGGCACAAGAAGTAACTGCTTCCACTTCTGTAACGGCGCATCAACCTGCATCTCAAGCAGCCCAAACCCATTCAAGACAGTCTTTGTGGGAAAGAGTGCGGGAAGTTTTCAAGGGGATTTGATGAGATGGCTGCAAGTCGATGGAAGAGTAGTATGCAAAGGAACCTTTGTATGGTCGAGTGTAGTGAAGTGCATAAGTAATTTCTAGCCACCTTTAAGTTGAAGGGTGAAGCTCTCTATTGGTGGGATTCTGTCACCACCTCAGAACAGAGAGACACATTGCCCATAACAGAGTTTTGGGAACTCTTTGACCGAAGGTATTTTCCTTTCGCGATTCAAAAGGAAATGAGGAGGAAACTGATGCATGTGTTTCAAGGTAATCGAACGGTGGCCGAGTATGAAGAAGAATTTACTCGATTGGCGAATTTAGTACCTGAGGAGGTAAATACGAAAGCGAAGCGTATATCAAAGTTTGTGCGACGTTTAAATTGGCAAATTCGATAGCATTTGTTAGGGAACCCAGCGTTAGTGACTTTCACTGAGGTAGTGAATGCGACATTATTATAGTGTCATGAATTCGTCTTCGTTCGCAAGGGGGTAAAAAAATTTAGAGATTCGGGTTCATCAAGTAGGTCTAGTAAAGAGAATACCAGTAATGCCAGTGGGTATAACTTGGACTATAGAGGTTCGCAACAGCGTTTTGTTCCTCAAGATGGGCATATAGGATTTGCAGGAAGATGTTTCTTTTGTAAGGAAATAGGTCATAGAAAGAGAGATTACCCTAAAAGAGGTAAAGGATCACGTTTTGAAGAAGTTTTGGAAATGAAACTCGTACAGCAGATTCGAGGTCAGTTTAGGCCGCAGGACTTTGTGTGGGAACCCATTAATAAAGAGAGGCAATCAAACTATAAAGGTATGATGTAAGTTATTTTCCTTTGTGAATAGGATTATGCTATATGAGACTTTGGGAGTATTATATGTGAGATAGTTATGAGAGGGTAGTGATATAACCCTATTATGTATGGAATGAACCAGAAGGGAGTTTTGAGAAAGTGAGGCTCTTATGTTAGTATCTTTTGAGAGAATAGATTATTTTGTAATGTGTTAGAAGGAGAGCTATAACATTGTGGTGGATGTAAGAAATTTTGTAATGTGTTAAGTAGTAATGATAAAGCTATTTGATTTATAGTCGTGCTAGACTTATATATTTGTTATATTCTAGCTATGAAAGAGCCTAGTGTATGGCAATATATTATTATGATGTAAGATATTATTATTACTGAGAGGAATTCAAAATTTAGTGGATTATTGTTGGGCGAGAGATTCTAGCTCATAATTATGTTAATTTGGAGAACTATATATTAGTATGAGTATGAGAATTGTTAAAACCTTGTGTCTTGAGCATAAGGTATGTTATTTACAATGTCGAAAGACATAAACTGTTTTCAAAATGAACTTTTTATAGGCCTTTGGGCAATATAAAAAAAAATTATTTGCATAAAAATATTTTTAAAATCTTGTCCTGATTTAATAAACTCTCAATGCCCGACGTCGCTATATACTAGTGTATTGGGAGGGTTCTTTGTTTTGATTTCGATTGCGAGACCTCACCCGCATGAAAGTAGCGAATGTCAGGAATTGAGAGGAGTTAAATCTTTGGACCTTTCAAAATTCTTATATTATTAGTATGTTAGTATATTTTTAGAATTGTTGTACTATTGAGGCAAGTGAAGCCTAATTATGTTTATACGAGTAGAACTCGAATAAAGGATGTATGAGTGCCCTAGTTGTTAAAGTTGGTTTTATAAAATTAAAATATTTCATCGTGAGAAGTGGGAGGTTTGGGTATAGTGTTAGTGAGGATATGTTACGTAGAAGTAGTTGAGCTTTGGAGTATTAGTCTTAGCTTAATTTCGAGGGCGAAATTCTTGTAAGTGGAGAAGTCGGTAATACCCCGAGATTTTAAGGACAATAATTAATTATTTTTAGGAGAAATAAATATTAATTTAATTTGAGAAAAATTAAATTAGTATTTGAGGTCAAAATTTAAAGATGTTAGAAAGTGATTCGAATAAGGATTCTGAGGGTGCAGTTGATTCCGGAAGGGTTGAGATAGTTGAAATGACTGTACTTGGGTCTTATTTGGGTTCTGAAATATTTTAAGTTCGTTTGGCTCGAATTAAAGTGACTGAGTCATTTAAAGTGTGTATTATCATTTAAAGAAGTGTATTTTGGGAGTTAAGGCCTTTTAAGACTACGGGAGAACAAATCTCCTTAGATAGAAAGAGAAAGAAAGAGAGAAATAGAGAGAAGATGAAAAGAAGAAGAGAAAGAGGAGAAAACTTGGGATTTTCGGAAATCCGTGATTTCGAGGATGAATCAGACTCTACAAATTTGAGGCAAGTGATTAAACTTTCTAAATAATTGTTTTGCATCATTTATTTCATGATTTGTGGATAAAATTGTGAATTTTGGAGTTAAAATGTTAAAACCTAGATTTTCGATAAAATACTAGATTTGTTGGGTATATAATGGATTTGAGGTTACAAATTAGTTGAGGTGTGTTATTTGATGAGTATTAATGTTATATATATGTTTGGGTTGAAGTGAAATGGTTGGAAGATGATAAAAATGAATTTTGGGAATTTTTGGCTTTGATGAAAATAGCCATTCTCGTAGCTTCTGATAGGCCGAATCGATTCGGCCCCTTACCGAATCAATTCAAAATGTTGCAGGTGCCCATGTCTAAGTGACCGAATTAATTCGCACCCAAGATGAATCAATTCGGACTGAGACCGAATCGATTCGCCTTGGAGGCTGAATCGATTCGCTAGGCCGAATCGATTCGGATTGGGACCAAATCGATTCGAAAACAGGGCAGTTTTGGGGATGTTTTTCTAGGGTGAGTTTCATCTCGTTTCGTTTGAGTTTGTCGATTGGGAGCCTCAATAGGAGTTATGAGAATAATGTTTTGGAGACTTTCAGGGAGTTTCCCTTATGAGAAATTATTGGAGTCATATAGACTTAATGCGAGAGAATACCAATTAGAGAGTTTCGTATCGACAAAGTGGGGAAGTACACTATCATTGATAATTCTATGTAGAGATAATTATGGGTTTATAAGAGAGAGCTAGGATACGCTTAGTGATAATGGATTTCAGAATTTAATCCCAAATGGGACAACTTTAAAGGTTCATACGATCGATAGAACTATATAACGGATTGAGAATAATAAATGCTGATAGATGTGCATACGGATATAGAGAGAATCCTTAACGTAAATTGAAATGGGAGATGTTTCATTAATGCTAAATGTTTATCGAGGTGCATTAGGATATAGAGAATATCCTTAACGTAAATAGAATTGAGAGACGATTCATATAAATTGAAGTGAGGTGTGGACTTCAAGTGAGAAATAGTATAGTGTATACTAAGTGGGGAAGTTAATTGAGTTATTGACGAATAGTATATTGAGAGTAATATATACTAAATAATAATATTATTTCCTATACGCCTAAGAGCGTAATAAGAGTATGTAATAGTGTGATATATATATGCCTTGTGTGATGGAAAACATTTATACGATGTGATGATGTATGTATCTTATGTGAATGATATATATATATATATATATATATATATATATATATATATATATATATATATATATATATATATATATGTATATATATATATATATGTATATATATATATATGTATATATATATATGTGTGTGAAGCATATCCCCTCTATGCTATCATGGGAAGTTGCGCGATGTGGGTGAGGTCCCCTGGCTTAAGGAGCAGGGTGCGTATAGTCCCCAAGTCAATGCGTCCATTTATCATTGTGTGATTTTTATTAGGGGTGAGACGTGGTGGGTATGTTTCGTCTCATCACCGAGGAGGAACTATGACCGCTTCCCGTACGTTTTGATTTATTCTTTTACCATGGCGGTGTGATAATAGTCCGATATGTAGTAACCTGGGATAAAGTGAGTAATTCCTGGAAGATGATAGCATTGAGAACCCGCGTCCTCGAGTTATAGCTCGTTGGGATGGTTATTATTATACTTGTGGCAATATTATATTAATTGTATATGATTATGTGATATCATATTTGTCTCTAGAGTAAAGAGACATAAGAAGATTGATTGAATCTCATTCCGGGAGATTTTATCCGGACAAATTACGAAAAGTATATTAAAGTGGAAATGAAGAGTAGTTAATGGTATGAGTATATAGATTACTTTGGGTATCGAGGGGATAATGGACCTCAACGACCAACATTGCTAAGGAGTAATGTATCGGGGGGTTCCTTGTTTGGATTTTTCTTGCGAGACGTCCCACGCACAAAACGTAGTGCAATGTTGGAAGTGATGAGAAGTTAGTCCTTAGTTCTCATCATATATATTAGTATGTATATCTCGATAATCGACAGTGCCAAGGAGTAGTGTATCGGCGGGTTCCTTGTTTGTATTTTACATGCGAGATATCCCACGCACGAAACGTCGTGCACTGTTGAGAATTGAGAATAATAAATTAGTTAGTGATAATAATTTGGGTTACATGCATCTTGCATTGAGGGAATAATGAATCTTAACAATCAATACTGCTAAGGAGTAGTGTATCGGGGCGTTCCTTATTTGGATTTCGCTTGCGAGACGTCCCACGCACGAAATGCAGTGCAGTATTGAGAATTGGGAGAAGTTTAGTCCTTATCACCTAGATGCTAATAACTCATATATATTTATATATATATGTACTTAACCAAAATATGAGAAATTCTAGTAAAAGAGAATGTTTATGTAGATTTTATAGGTTAAGTAAGAGTACGAATAATTGGGATTGAAAGTAGTAGAAGTTGAGGATTATGATTTAGATGGATTTTAGATGAGTATATATTTGGGGGTAGGTTAGATTATTGCCCTAGATAGTTTCGGGTAATTATTTGAGGATCATATGCATACGTTTAGTTGCGCGGTGAGTTGAATTTTATAGATAATGCGACTCCTCTTTAATCATGTTATAATGCATTTTAATGCACTTTTCTAACAATGTTTTCACACCTCGGGCTCTGACCTATTTATATTTTCTCTTGCTATGTATATATAAATTGAATTATTCTAGGTGTTCCTCCACAAGGACTCCATTGATTTTATCCATCCAGTGTATTCGTTGAGCTGTGGCAGTAGCGGAATGTTGCGGTATTTCGATATAGTCGAATCCTATCTTTTGTATATCTAGATTAATATTCAGTTTGTATATCGGGTTTATACCCAAGTGTTGTAGTGTAGCACTTTTATATTTTTCCTCTTAGAGTATTGTATTGTCTGTGACCTGACAACATATTCGGGTAATTTATTTGGTACATTTTTTCGTACTCTTATATTAGTCTCTTTTATATAATTTGAGCATGTGCGTGTCTCTTATCTTATTTAGATGTTATGTTGTTGGTTAGTTGTTGCATGGTTTTGTTTTAGAGATGTAAATAAAATGTTTTAAATTTTTTTTAGCACCCTATTTTTGTAGTAATGGGTAGTTAGCCGTGTTTATTTTAGAATCGTCAGTACATGCTGAGAATGATCCAGTTGAGATTCCTGATTATTTTAGTATAGGGCTGGCCACCCGTTATTATTTTGAGCGGGGTGTCACAGGTGGTATTAGAGCATCGGGTTCTAGTGTCTTTAAGATCTGTGTGGGATTACTGCGATCTTCCGTAAGCGTTTTTGATGTAGAGCCCTATTATTAGGACTGTTGTGTTCATATGTCTATATTTTCTTCTGTGATGAGAAAATAATTGAAAGGCATTCTGATACAATTGTTCTTGTTTTAGATGCCACCGAAGAGAAGTCATTCAGTCAGGGAAAATAAAGGGGCTGAGAGTGTGGAACCCCAAATGCCTCAAAGGACTATAACTACAGATGAAGTTGTCAGTATTGTGACACAAGCAGTAACTATTGCCACTTCTGCAATGGCGCATCAACCTGCAGCTCAAGCAGCCCAATTAAGTTATTTTCCTTTGTGAATAGGATTATGCTATATGAGACTTTGGGAGTATTATATGTGAGATAGTTATGAGAAGGTAGTGCTATAATCCTATTATGTATGGAATGAACCAGAAGGGAGTTTTGAGCAAGTGAGGCTCTTATGTTAGTATCTTTTTAGAGAATAGATTATTTTGTAATGTGCTAGAAGGAGAGCTATAACTTTGTGGTGGATGTAAGAATTGTTGTAATGTGTTAAGTTGTAATGATAAAGCTATTTGATTTATAGTCATGCTAGACTTATATATTTGTTATATTCTAGCTATGAAAGAGCCTAGTGTATGGCAATATGTTAAAACCTAGATTTTGGGTAAAATATTAGATGTGTTGAGTATATAATGGATTTGAGGTTACACATTAGTTGCGGTGTGCTATTTGACGAGTGTTAATGTTATATATATGTTTGGGTTGAAGAGAAATGGTTGGAAGATGTTAAAAATGAATTTTGGGAATTTTTGGCTTTGATGAAAATAGCCATTCTCATAGCTTCTGATAGGCCGAATTGATTCGGACCCATACCGAATCGATTCGGAATGTTGCAGGTGCTCAGGCTTGAGTGATCGAATCGATTCAGATCCAATCCGAATTGATTCGGACTGAGACAGAAGCCCAGGTCTTTGAACCCGAATTGATTCGCCTTGGAGGCCGAATCGATTCGCTGGGCCGAATCGATTCGCCTTGTTGGTTTGTTGTTGCATGGTTTTGTTTTAGAGATGTAAATAAAATGTTTTAAATTTTTTGGCACCCTCTTTTTGTAGTACTGGGTAGTGAGTTGTGTTTATTTTAGAATCGTCAGTTGATGCTGAGAATGATCCACTTGAGATTCCTGATTATGTTAGTATAGGACTGACCATCCATTATTATTTTGAACGGGGTGTCACATCACCCCCTCCCCCCACCCCAAAAAAAACATTATATCTTTCATCACTCTTATCAATTTGGTTGCCTTATATATATAATATTAAGTAATAGTTTTTGTAAAACTATCTAACTTTGGTAGATATGACATTTTTACTTTTTACGTATGATATTTTTAACATTTCTTGTCCATGCATGTCATTCTAAAAGTTTTTTTTAATAAATATATATGTGATTATTATATTATTTTTTAATAAATATCTTTTTTAAAAATATATATATATTTTTAATATTTTTTTACTTTTTTTAACTAATTTAGAAAAATCATTTTTTAAAGGTGTTTTTTTTAAAAAGGCGGGTTATTATGGGCTGAGTTTAATCACGGGGGCAAATTTATCATCGTTCCCTCAGCACGGGCATCCGCTAGTATATATATAGTTGTAGTTGCAGTTTTTGTTGTTGAATTCATAAGTTTGTTTGTTGTACAATGTAATACCCCGTATTTTTTAGTTGCTAGAATTTAATTAATTCGGGCGTTTTTAAATTACACGTGTCCAGTAATTTAATTGAAATACAATATTGTAAGTGTTTATTAAATATTGATCTAAAGAGATTATGATTAATATTTATGAAATAAATTTACTAAGTGTGTAGTAAATAAGACATGATAATTATTATACGTCATAGTGAGTAATATCGACGGGACTACGTTATATCTCAATCGGGAGTCGTGTGTAGTCTATGTTAAGGTCGAGCTAGAAAATTTATGTAGAGCGACTCCGATGGCGATTTCGAGGTCACAGTTGATTCCTAAAGGGCCGAAATAGGCGGAAAAGAGTACTCGAGCGTATTGTCCAGGGCATTTTTAGATCAACCTGATACTATATAAGGGTGTTTTGGTCACTTGGGAGTTTAGGGTTGGCAAAAATCCGAATTTTACAATTATATATCAAGCACTTCAGTGTAGAGGCTAGAGTTACAATACTTGGGAGAGAAGAGAGTCCATAAGAGAGGGTAGGAAAAGGGTTCTTAAGCTAATCTACACAATGTTTCACCATCGTCGTCGCCTGAATTAAGAACGGAGCAAGGAGAAGACGCATGCATCATCTAGCAATAAAAATCAAACCACTCAACCCCAAGGCAAGTGTTTAAACTTGCAATTATTTTGAGTACTTATATTTCCCATGATAGTGTAAGGTTTATATTGCATGAAAATATGATTTTTAGGATGTATATTGGGATTTGATTCAAGCTTTGTTAGGATATCATCTTTGAAATCAACCTCATGTTAATGTAACACAAAACGATATTTTGGATTAAAAAGAACGATATAAATATGGGTTCTTGAAGATGAACATGAAAGAAAGATAAACCTAAGGTATATAGGAATAAAGGTTGAATTTAATACTGTTTAATTTGAATTTCATAATGATTTGAGAGTATGATTACGTTAGAAACTATTTAAACATTCCATTATAAAGTGTGGTTAATTTGGTTGGGCGTTTGGATGAGTTTCATGGAGGTTTGGTTGTGTAAATATAGCAGAAATACATTTTTGAAGAGGTTGATCTGCTGGTGTCGCTCGATCGATCGATCAATTTGGTCTATCGATCGACGATTGCTGAAAATGGGATCTGTGTTTATTTATGTAGTTTTCTTTACCAACCATTATGGGGGACTTTAGTAATGGTTTCTGAACTATATGAGGACTTGGAAATTATCAATAGACCTATAGGTAAAGCTTCGACTTAGTCATTATGAGGGTAAAATGAGACTATGGCCTACGAGATTATACGATTATGTTGGATATCTGGAACTTAAAAACAGGTTAAGGGAAGCATAAATGATGACCGAAAATTGATACCAGTAGAGTAGAAATTTATTAACTACTGCAAATATTAAGGGTTAACTAGGACCCTTCAAGTAGTGAGTGATACCTGGGAAAACAAGAAAGTTATATGAGGTGCGAATCTTTAGTACATTGGGTATTTGGGACATACAAGAAACATATTAGTTATATTTATAGGTCGTGTGAATACCTATTATGTGCATTTTATGTGTGTAAACATACCTACGCTGCCTGCTATCACGGGAGGTTAGGCGTGATGGGCAATCCTACCTTGGCGATGCCATCAAGGTCTAGATGTGTTCCCCTGGACATAGGCTACTATTTGAGTGTACGATATTGTGAACGGTCATTTGGGTGCATTAGGTATATGCGTAGCCCCAAAGCTTAGGACTATGTTCGCCTTCATTATGTGTTTATTTGATTTATGGTTCGAGGGAGATTCTGAACCGATAATCCTTGATGTGGTATGTGAGGTAAATGAACTCGATAACAAAGTATGCATGCATCGTGGTTCTCATTTTAAGGATGCTATAGTTGTATATATAGATAGCATGATATATATACATACACGTGTGATTTGTTTTACTCTTGTGTGGTAGTAAAAGATATAGATAATGTATAACTAAAGTAACTTAAGTAAGATAAACTTAATTAATAGTTCAAATATAATATTCGACTAATATTGATTATGTTTTATGGTAGCGTATCGTATGGGAGATATGGGTGAGATAAGTACATTTGTGGTTAAATATATGCTTATTGGGACTAGTTAGGTTGGTTAGCATAACTAGGTGAGTTTAATAGAAGACGTTGGGTGCGCATTATAATTGAGCGGTGAGGAACTCAAGGAAGTGCGCACGAAACTAACGTGTGTATAATAACTTCTCTTATTGCATTTTAAATACTTGCTAAATATTTTTCAAAGGTTTTAGGATCTGACTCATATAAAATCTATTTTTAAAACTTTTAGGTGTCCATTCACAAGTACGCCAAACATGATGATCCATTCCAGGGATGCGTAGCTGCAGAACTTTTAGAGGCATGCGGGGCTTGAGTAGACGCTTCAGTTAATTCATTTATATTCCAAGATTCATATTCAGTTACTTCAGTTGGTCATGTTTCCCTCTCAATTTAGAGTTTTAGTATGATTTGGATGTTGAATCTGGAGTCGATGGTTTATTCGGCATTCATTCTCTTATTTAGTTTATCTTTCGATGTTCTAGACTTCAGTTATTGTGTGAATGGTTTATACTATTTTTATTTCCGCAAATTACTGTATGTTAATGAAAGATAAAATTTGTCACTGGTTTATTTTAACTTATATGGTTAGTAATTTAAAAAGGTTTTGACAGCTATGCTAAGAATGAACCAAATGAAATTCATGTTTATTTTAGTAAAGGACCGATCACTCATGATTAAAATAGGGGGTGTCGCATAAAATAGTTGTATCCACATGTATGTATTTTACATGGTAAGAAAACAGCTTGTGCAAAACCTAGGTTTGAACAATTTGACTTTGTTATTTGTTTAGGCTTGAATATATGTGTTTGTTTGTTGTAAAATACTTATATGTACATGTATAGATTCATACTGTCAGAAACAACTTGTTCAACACCTAGGTTTGAAGGGTAAATCAATTTAACTTTGATATTTGTTTGGGCTTGAATATATGTGTTTATTGTTTGTAAATGTAATCATTTTGGTTAAAACAATTGTAGATTTATTTAAAAATATGAAGGATTTTGGATTTCGTATGTGTTGATGTAAAAAATTAGATCGCTCTAATTATTCAATCACAGATAAATAAAATGAGACAAAGATTTTTAAAGTGGTTTAGCCTTATATGAATGGCCTACGTCCACTGTTATGATATTGCTGAATGTTTGGGAATTCTCAATTTGTGGTTCAACCAAGAAATTTCGGTCCCTTTGAATGAGGGCGATACAAGGTATTTATAGCTCTTAGGCTGTACATGAAAGGTTTGATACATTAAATGATATACATATGAAAGGGTAATACATTTAAGGCAACGTGTGCGTCAAGATAATGAACATTCAATGAATAGTTGAACTGTTGATTATCTGGCAATTAATGCTATGGCCGAGATGCAGCTCGGACCGCCTTAGTTGCTCGTTGCTTAGGAGTTCCTCGGAGCGCTAGAGTACCTCGGAGTGCTGAAGTTCCTCGGTGTATCCTCGTTGCTCGGAGAGGACATGAGTTGGTCGAGGAAATGAACTTCCTCGTTGCTATTGTGCCAAGTAGATTGACACGTGTTCTCATATTATTCGTCCATATCAGCATATTAATTTTGGTATCAAAAGAAGCCCCCAATGTTTCATATTTCAAACTTTGAGGAGTATGGAACATTCTTTCTCGGTATATGGCGATATTAAATGACTTTCCTGGGTTTTAGGAGCCTTTTCTTCATATTTGAATTTCCTTCCAAATTCGCAGAATCCGCCTTTTCGAATTTTTATGAGTGCTTCGATCTTCGTGCATTTTTGTCCTTTTAGCCGCCGGTGGCGTATTAGTTTCTTTTGTGTAATCATTTCCTTCGTAGCTTCCCAAGGTAAAGTATTTAAACTTCTTAGGTAACCATACCGTCTTCTACCTTTTCCAATTTTCTGCATTCAAGCTTTCTGTTCTCTCTCTCTCTCTTGTGCGTTCATCTTTTCCTTCGCTAGTTGTCAGCTCTTCCTTTTTCCTGTAAGATTCTCTTCTTTTCTTCTGTATTTCTTTTATTCACTATGGTTTATCTTGTGGAATGTGTGGAGAAATTTCGTTTCGATTTTTCCATTCCTTCCTGGGTAACTCTGGAGGTTCTTTCTGAGCCTTCAGATTATTTTCGATTGGCTGAGGGACATTGGTTCCCCAGTCTATTCATTGCTGAATGTGGATTTTCTTTTCCGCCAAACCCCTTATGCTTAGAGTTCTGTTAGTACTTTGACGTTGTTCCTGCAAAAATAGCCCCCAATTCATGGAGAATAATTAATGGGGTGTATAAATTAAATCTAACTCATGGGACTCGTATAGGGATTCCTGAGATTATGTATTGCTATAGATGGGCTGTTTTAGATAATGTTTATTACTTAAAAACTAGGTTTTTAAATAGGGCTCTTGTAGTTAACCTCCCTGATGCAAATAGAGATTATTTTGAACATGGGGTGGTTATTAAAAATTGGCAATATGCCCCCTTGGTTGGAGATGCAGTATACCAGGGTCCTAAATGCCCCCCATATGGCAATGGGATAGGTTTATTCTCATTTTCCTTTACTTATGAAATTATGCTTTTATCATATTTGACAAAATGTATGACTAATATTTCATTATGTATTTATTTGCAGTGGATAGTAAAAGAAAAACTCCAAAAGAATCAGAGGTTAATATTAAGCATCTGAAACTTATCTGGGGTTTGGATAAGAACGTTGCAGACGAGCACATCAGGTCTGCATCATATTTGCTGCAGTATAGGATCTATACGACTTCTTATACTGCTCGTCCTGTGATTAAATCTGTTAAGCCAGCCTCAACTCCAGAGGATTCTTCTTCAGATTCTCACATCCCTTTAAGTCAGAGAATGGGCAGGAAAAGAGCTCCTCCTGCTCTATTTGATGACACTACTTCTGCTGTTGAGGCCAAGAAAAGAAAAATTGATGTCCCAGAGGGGACTAAGAAGGTGGATGTTGCGCTTTCCAAAGCTACCGAGAAGCCCCCAGTGGCTCCGAGCAAGAAGGTTACTCCTGTGGAGATGACTGCTATCTCTCCGACCAAGAGCTCTTCCTTGGTTGAAACTGCTGAAGTCCCTTTGAGGAGATTGAGGAAATCGTCCTCAGTCAATTTGGTTGAAACTGTCAATCTGGATGAAACCATCTCCTCTCTACCAGCTGGTGGTGTTGGTGTTCCAACCATCATTCCTCCGAGCTCTGCCATGAGCTTGGTAAAAACTTGGATCATACCCGAGGTCCAAGGAACTGATGAAAAGATTTTTAGGGATATGCTGACATCCCTAGCTACCCGTCACCTGGCTTCAGTAAATTTCTCACACTCTGAATTTCCTCTCTTTCTTTGAATACTTGTATTTTTGTACTGACCTGTCACTTTTTCCCTTGTTTAGCTGGTGAATTGTATTAACAACATCGTGAAGAAAGATGAAGCAATTAAAGCTTCCAGCTCCTCGTCGGGGGTAGAGGATGCTCTGCTGGGTTTGACCCAATCCTTGAAGGATTCTCGTCAGTAGTATAATGAGGACAAAGCTGACTGGGAGAAAAAGTTGTCTATAGTTGAAGCTGAGAAGGTGAAGCTGGCTGAGATCTCCAAGAGTTTGGAGAATAAGGTGAAAAGTTTAGAGGTCGAGCATAAAAAATATGACGACAAGCTCAAGAACTTTGGAGAGCTTGAAGATAAGCTGAAAAAGGCAGAGGAAGAGTTGTCCGTCCTGCGAGATGTCAAGCGCCAAAAAGAATAATTGGATGCAAAGTTAAAGACTGCCGAGGATCTTCTATCCGAGAAGCTCTCCTCGGAGAAACTGAAAAGAAAGCTCGCAGTTAAAAATCCTTCAGCGCTGGATGGGATAAAGGATGGGACAAAGGGATTGCTGCGATGACATACCAAGTACAATACGGGAAGTTGAAATACTTCCGAGATGGCTGGGTAGCTGCCCTGCAGGAATTGAAGATCAAAGACGACTCTGAGCTATCTCAGCTACACCTCCCTGGTCCTCCCCCAGCAATTGTAGAAGAAGAAGAAGATGAGGCTATCTCTGATGAATCTTCCATGGCCATGGGTGATCAAGTCCCTGCCTCTCTACCTTCCGCCAATGAGGACATTTCTTCCATGCTTCCTCCTCCTGAGAAAATTTCAACTCCTGCTGATCAAGCTGCTGTTACCACCGAGTAACCAAGCTCCTCATCCCAGCCTCCCGAGAAAGTCTTGGGAGACAAGGAAAAGGTGTGAAGTTGTTCGGTATCATTTCTGTCTTTCATTATCATTTGTAATCAAACAATGTAATCTTTTTATGATCTAATAAAATACATCTTTGTTCTTCTCTGTTGTTGATGATTTGTTTTTGTTGACTGTTGTCTCCTCTTCATTAGTTTATGGCCAGGATGGAATTGCTATCTCCCAATGATACAAAACTGATGCAGCAATGTCACGAATACTATAAGGCTGGTCACACAGAGCTAAGTGTATCAGAAATTGCTGACATTCTTGGCCATGATGCTTCAGAACAGGCAATTGAGGCTTATCGGGACTTGAAAGCTTTACTTGACCGAGCCGTGGCCAATAATGTGGCCTACTATGAATTGATCGAGGAACTTCATTGTAACTTAGAAGATCTTCAGAATCAGCACAATGAATCAACTGCCTTGTTGCACAAGGAATATGAGAATAGGTATCAACAGTTTTCCTCTGAGACAGGTCACAAAAAGATCATCGCTGGGTACGATGTTAGGGAGAGAACCCTAAAAGGTGAAGTTGAGGCCTGCAGACAGATCGCCGAGCTGCTGGAACATGAGAACAACAATTTGTAGAAAAAGTTGGCACAATATGAGTCTGCAGCTTCATCCTCTACTGCCTTGGTACCGGTCACTGATGAAGGATTCTCATTCTTAGAGGTTGAAAACGCCAAATTAAGGCAAGAATTGGATACGTTAAGAATGTCTGGTGTTGCTACTACTGCTCGGGGATGAGGAAGAGGGTCTCATGGGGGAGGAAGAGCTGTTCAAAATATTGTCGAGGAGCAAAGTTCTCCACCTGCTCGGAGTCGATCAAGAGTTCTCAGCCATAATGTTGAAGAAGCTCGCACTCAGTCTACTTTGGAAACTCAAGCGTTCCAATTAAATGCAAAAGATCGTGCTTTGTCTGAAATGTCCAAGAAAAACCTATCTTTGGAAGATCAACTTACTGCGACGAAGTATGCTTTGAATAATAAAGATGTTTTTGCCAGGAGTCTTCACGAGAAACTAGAGAGAATAACTTTCCAATTCCACAAACAACCTCATGAGTTTTGGATGGCAGGCTACAATGAAGCCCTTTTGTCACTTGGATGCTCGCCTTGAAAATGCCAATAATGAAGCTTATAAACAGGGATGGTTGAACGCACTGGGTGTGTTAAAGCTAGAGCAGGGCCATTATTTATGGGATTATCATGCTCCTGGGCTACTAGACTTGCCTGTACCGCCTTATAAACTGGACATGGAATGGATCCCAGCTCGTGCTATTCCTCGGAGCTTAATTTCAAAATATCTTGGTGACTATAGTCTTCATTCTCAGATTGAATTATCTCGTCCCGAGCATCTCTTGGATACTCCTTCAGTAATGAATGTTAGAATGTTGAGGGACTTGAATTTTATCAATTCTCCCCAAACATTAAATGATCCTCCTACTGGCGAGGAACCTGTATCGAAGGCTGAGGGGAAAAACCAATAGAATAGGATTTTCAATGTAATATTTAGCAAACATATGTAACTTGTAATTTATTTTGATTTTTAATGAAAGACTTTCATTTTCTGTTTGCAAATCTGTATTGCTATTCTTTTGTACTTGCCTAACACTTTTACATCTGTGCATATGTATATGTTAAAAAGATAACAATTTTGTGCTGTTAATCAACCAACTTAGTAATAAACGGTTACAAGTATCAAAAATGTTGTTCGATAAAGTAATGAGTATAAAAATGTTTAAAATTTTTCCAACCAACTAAGGTTGTAAAATTGTACTCGTCGACCAAGTATAATTAGGGAGAGTTTTCATAAAATGTTTCCGACCAACTAGGTTAATGGACCCTCCTCGTCAATAAGTTCTCCTCGTTGACCAACTATAATTAGTGGGTTTTTATCCCCGACCAACTATACTTGGCTCAGTTTGGAATATTTTGTATTTTCTGGAATGATTTTACCTTCTGACCAACTTGTTGGCATATTTTGTTTCTTAACCAACCAAAATTGGCATTTTAAGAATGTTGTTCTCGCCCTTTTACCATCCAAAGTTGGTCGTGGGTTTGAACTATTAGGTTCTTTCGAACTATCTTGTCCACAAGCTCTTTTACCAACCGAAGTTGATCACGCAAGTGTACGCCTCCTAACCAAAGGAGTATAATTTGTTCTCGCTATTTTACCAATCGAAGTTGATCACGCTCGAACTATCAGGTTCTTTCGAACTATCTTGTCCACAAGCTCTTTTACCAACCGAAGTTGATCACGCAAGTGTACGCCTCCTAACCAAAGGAGTATAATTTGTTCTCGCTATTTTACCAACTGAAGTTGATCACGCTCGAACTATCAGGTTCTTTCGAACTATCTTGTCCACAAGCTCTTTTACCAACCGAAGTTGATCACGCAAGTGTACGCCTCCTAACCAAAGGAGTATAATTTGTTCTCGCTATTTTACCAACCGAAGTTGATCACGCTCTAACTATCAGTGTAGTGTATCACACTAGTATTCCCCAAAAAACTTGTAATAAAAGTAAGAGGATGGTGAAACATCATCGTTTTATTCATAATGAAGGAATTGCTTTACATTTTACATTACTGATAATACTTGCGTAGGTGTTCAGCATTCCATGCATTCTTAAATTCCTCTCCTTCTAGAGTTTCTATTCTGTAAGTTCCTGGTCGAACAACTTCTGTAACTCGGTAAGGTCCATGCCAGTTGGCTTCAAGCTTATTGTGCTTCTGAATGACCTTCTTTAGCACATAATCCCCTTCTTTTAAGTCGCATTTCTTCACCCTCTTGTTGTAGAACAGAGTTGTGCGTTGTTGGTAAGCAGCATTCCTAATGGCTGCCTCTTCTCTAACCTCCTCGAGCATGTCCAAATCTAATCTTCTCATCAAGTCACTGACTGGGGAATCAAAATTCAGCACTCTGTGTGTTGGGAGACCCAACTCAGCAGGTATTACAGCCTCACTTCCAAATGCCAGCATGTATGGTGATTCTCTAGTTGCTGCTCGGGGAGTTGTTCGGTAAGCCCACAATACCGACTGTAGCTCATTAATCCAATTAGCTTTAGCCTCACTTAGTCTCTTCTTCAAACCATTTAGTAGTGTTTTGTTTGTCACCTCAGTCTGCCCATTGCTTTGAGGATGACCTGGTGCTGAATGGGTCTTCAGGATGTTTGATTGTTAACAATAGGCAACAAACTCCTCGTTGTCAAATTGTGTTCCATGGTCTGTGATGAAGGCATGAGGAAGACCATATCTACAGATGATATTCTTCCAAACAAACTGGTATACCTTCTCGTACGTCATATCGATAAGGGGTTCAGCTTCTACCCACTTAGTAAAATAATCTACTGCGACGATGAGGTACTTGAATCTTCCTCGGGTGGTCGGCAATGGTCCAACCAAATCAATTCCCCACATAGCAAATGGCCAAGGGGAAGTTATGGGTGTCAACAATGCTTGTGGAGTTCATCGGATGGAGGAAAAACGTTGGCACTTGTCACATTTCTTAGCATAGGCTATACAATCAGCCCTCATCGTCGGCCAGTAATATCCTTGAGTCATCACCCTCTTCAAAAGTGTCCGACCTGCTACATGGGCTCCACATGACCCTTCATGGATCTCTTCAATTAATTCTTTCACCTCAGAGGGATGTACACATCTCTGCAAACCTACCATAATTCCTCGTCTGTATAAAACACCATTAGTTAGTACATACCGAGCAACTTTAAACTTTAATTTCTTTGCCGCGAGCTTGTCCTCTGGCAATACTCCCTCTTGAATATATGCCCTGATGGGATCCATCCAAGATGTTCCTA
The DNA here is from genome assembly GCA_949130495.1 of Sambucus nigra. Lineage (NCBI taxonomy): Eukaryota > Viridiplantae > Streptophyta > Magnoliopsida > Dipsacales > Adoxaceae > Sambucus > Sambucus nigra. The sequence continues at coordinate 691,783,464 of OX422209.1, forward strand.
GATCAAGGGTAATAACATTCATCGTTAGGTCTTCATCTATGCTCCGACTTTCCAATACTTCAATTGCTATCGTTCTTCGCAACTCGGTACGAGTAGCTGATGCTAGTCGGGCCAGTGCGTCTGTTTGTGCATTTTCTATTCTGGGTATTCTGATCAACTGAATGGCGTCAAATTCTGCAAGCAATTCCATCACCTTTGCATGATACTTGACCATTAATTCTCCTTCAACCGCATATGTTCCCATCATCTGATTCACAATTAATTGAGAATCACTGAATACCATCACTTGTTGTGCTTCCATGATCTTTGCTAAATTAAGACCTGCTATCATGGCCTCATACTCAGCCTCATTATTGGAGGTTTTGAATTGAAATCGCAAGGCATATTCTATGTCAATCTCGTCTGGGGTTTTCAAAACAATCCCTACTCCACAACCTGCTGTGCAAGATGACCCATCTACATACAATCTCCATGTAGGTATCTCGTATTCAAATTTCTTATCCACTAGAGTTCCTCGGTGAAATATCTGTTGTTCTCTTCCATCCTCCCCTATTAATTTTCGTTCCTCGTCCACCATTTCTTCTCGCCCTTTTACCAACCGGAGTTGGTCTGGGTTTGAATTTGATGATCTTTCTACATCCACAAGCCCTTTTACCAACCGGAGTTGGTATGAACTTATGTCTGATGATCCTGTAACATCCACAGGTTGGTCAGCAAGCAACTTTTGTTCCTCGGGGGTATCAGGATATGTAAACTCTGCTATAAAATCTGCTACAGCTTGCCCTTTCAATGATGACCTGGGTTCATACACAATATCATATTCACCGAGCTCTATTGCCCAGTACATCAGTCTCCCTGACTTTTCTGGCTTATGAAGGGCTTGTCTTAATGGCATGTCAGTATACACGATGATTGTATGGGCCTGGAAATATGGCCTCATTCTTCTACTTGCTTCAATTAATGCCAATGCCAATTTTTCTAACTTTGGGTACCTGATCTCTGCACCTCGAAAAGCCTTACTTGTGTAATAAATTGGCTTCTGGACTCCATTCTCCAATCTGATCAATGCCGAGCTGACTGCATGCTCTGATACTGCCAGGTATAAGTACAACTTTTCTCCCGTTATTGGCCTCGACAATAGTGGAGGTGTTCCCAGATATTTCTTCAAGTCTTGAAAGGCTTTTTCACATTCATCATTCCACTCGAAAGTTTTTCGAAGTGTTCTAAAGAATGGTAAGCATCTATCTGTTGCTCGAGATACAAATCTGTTGAGCACTGCAACCCGTCCGGTAAGACTCTGTACTTCTTTCTTCATCATTGGAGATCGCAACCCTAAGAGAGCTTTGATCTTTGCTGGATTTGGCTCATTGCCTCGCTAGTTGATGATATACCCGAGGAACATTCCTTCTCGTACTCCAAAGGTGCACTTCGTCGGGTTGAGCTTCATCTGATATTTATCCAGTTGATCAAAGGTCTGACCTAAGTCAACTAAATGTTCAGCAGCTTTCTTGCTCTTTGTCAGCATATCGTCGACATAGACTTCCATGTTGCAACTGATTTGGTGGGCAAAAACCTTGTTCATCAGTCGCTGGTATGTCGCTCCTGCATTTTTTAAACCAAAAGGCATAACATTATAACAATAAGTTCCTCTAGGGGTAATAAAAGAAGTGCTTTCCCTGTCTTCAGGTTTTATTTTGATCTGGTTGTAACCAGAGTAAGCATCCATGAAACTGAGCAGCTCGTGCCCCGAGGTAGCATCCACTAGTTGGTCAATTCTGGGTAATGGGAAGTGATCCTTTGGGCAGGCCTTGTTGAGATCAGTGAAATCAACACACATTCTCCATTTGTTATTTTTCTTCTTTACCATCACCACATTTGCCAACCAGTCTGGATACTTCACATCTTCAATGAATTGGGCTTTCTGGAGCTTGTCGACCTCCTCTTGAATAGCTTGATTCTTCTCGGGTCTAAATACTCTTCTTCTCTGTTTTACAGGCTTGATTTCCTTATTCACATTAAGTTCATGGCATAAGAAGTTTGGATCTATTCCTGGCATGTCTTCATGACTCCACGTAAAAGTTTTCTTTCTATCTCTCAAGAAAGCTATCAACTCCTGTTTTATTGAAACATCCAACGATGAACCTAACTGGGTTACTCGTTCAGGGTGCTCGTCGTCCAGAATAACATTTTCTGTAGATTCCACCACCTGTCCTTTTACAAGTTGGGATTCATCTCTGGGATCGAGAGTTTCAATCTCTGTATCTTCTTCCACCTGGTAGGTAGTAGTCTTTTTCCTTGATTCCTCAAGCTCCTCTTGCTCCGCAGATGAATAATAGCATTCCTGAGCTACTTTTTGGTCACCTTTCACAACTCCTACTCCAAAGTTTGTTGGGAATTTTAAGCATTGATGCACTGTAGATGGAACTGCTTCGAATTTCTTCAAACCAACTCTTCCCATGATGATGTTGTAGGCTGACTGCACATTCTTATCCATCATAAAGAAGCGTATTCTTTCTGTTCGACAAGCAGGCCAAGTTCCAATGAATATATCCAACTTGATCGTCCCAAGTGGAAAAACTTTCTCGCCAGCAAAACCCAGGAGGGGTCTGTGATAAGGTTCCAATTGAGATAATTTCAGATTCAAGCTATCAAAGCATGAATAGTACATGATGTCTGCCGAGCTTCCATTATCTACCAACACCCTTGAAATCACTACTTCCTTCATCCTCATTTTGATCACCAGAGGATCGTCGTGAGGATAAAAAACACCTGCCAGGTCATTTTTTGAAAAGCCAATGACCAGCTTCTCTTTGTTTACCTTCCTCGGACGATCATCCTCGGCCAGATTTATTCGCTGAATATATGAACAAGCTTGAGCCTCTCCGAGGTAAGCTTTTCTTTCTGCAGTATGGTCTCCTCCTCCTGCATCTCCTCCTGTAATAACATTACAATCAAATGATCCAAAACATGTGGAAAATACCTCTCGTTCTGGTTGCCTTGGTTTCTTGGGAAGATCGGGGTCATCCTCTGGATCATCTTCATGGTTTTTCTGCTTTTTCTCCTCTGCTCGATGAGGAGATCTAGACCTCTCTCTAGCTCGGTCATTATTTTTTCTTTCACCTCCCCGATCAACATATTTTGCTAGCTTTCCTCTTCGGATGAGTGTTTCAATCTCGTTCTGAAGAGCTATGCAATTTTTGGTCATGTGACCATGATCTTTATGAAACTCGCAATATTTATCCTTACTCCTTGAATCAGGGTCTGACCTCAGTTTCTTTGGCCATTTTACCTCCTCGTTGTTCTTGATTTCTTCCAACACATGATGAATACCCATTTTCAAAGGAGTATAATTATCGTATTTCTTCAGGACTTCCCATGATGACTTAATATTTTTGGAGCGTTTATCACCGCCATTTCCCTTATGCTCTTTATTCTTAGACTTGTCGACTTCCACCTTGGTGTCTTTATCTATATTCTTCTTTGCAGCCATAGCTTCCTCGGCATTCATGATTTTGGCCGCTTTTGCCATCAATTCTGACATAGTTTTAGGTGGATCTTTCGCCAAAGTATAATACAACTTATTAGGTAACAACCCATTCATCAAAGCGGTGATTGTTGTCTTCTCTTCGTAATCTATGACCTCTAGCTTCTCGTTATTGAAACGAGTTATGTAATCTCTAGTACTCTCACCAGATTTTTGTCTAACACTTAACAAATGTGCTACTCGTTTTACTGGCTTTGCTCCAAAACAGAAATTGCCGATGAACAACTCAGCCAACTGAAAGAAAGTTAAAATCTTACCTCGAGGAAGATTGTTGTACCAAATCTGGGCAGCTCCAGTAAGAGTTCCTGAGAATGCTCTACATCTCATCTTGTCGGGGACAGCATAGATATCGGGGGCAGCTTGATATTGCTCTATGTGTAGAACAGGATCTGTCTTTCCATCATATTTGGGGGTCACCACAGGTGCTTTAAACTTTAACGGGGTAGGAAAACCCACAATGGCCTGGACAAAAGGTGTCCCTTGAACAAAAGTTCGTTGTAAGGGATTCTTCGCCTTAGCCATTTCTCCCAATCTATCCTCCAAGCGCTGAATGGAACCCTTCCATGCATCGTTTCCTTCCTCTGGCTTATTAGTTCGAGCAATTGATTGTTCTGATGTGGCCTCTTGAGATTTATCTTGACGAGCAACTGGTCGTGATTGTGCTGATCCTTCTCTTAGATCTGATGGTCGTCGAAAACTCCTCGACATGGTCTTAGGTGGACTCCTATTCGTCGTAGGGCCTAATCGACTGAAATGAGACACCCTACTCAATCTTTCCAAGGCACTGGGTCTTTCTGGAGAGAGAGAGTGATACGTTGATCAGTATCTGTAGCCTTTATTGACAAAGTTCGCCCAGGTTGATAGGAGAAATCATCAGAATCCTCATTCCGATATGACTCAGTACGCCTGGATCATGAAGAAAGTAAATAAGTTTGCCTCTGACCACTTCGCTGTCCTGAACGTGCATGTGCACCGCTATGAAGGGTTTGTATGAGTTGCCTCATTGTTTTTTGCATGGCGGTTTGTCCTTGAGCCAGATTCGTCATAATCCCGGCCAGATCTGGAGGCGCAGAGGGATTTGGATGATTTCTAGCATTTCCCGCGTTTCGATTGCTGGATTTTGGATTATCTGCCATGAATGATTTTTGGTGAAAAACGATAATAACAATCGTTTCCCACAGACGGCGCCAATCTGTTGATGTAAAAAATTAGATCGCTCTAATTATTCAATCACGGATAAATAAAATGAGACAAAGATTTTTAAAGTGGTTAAGCCTTATATGAATGGCCTACGTCCACTGTTATGTTATTGCTGAGTGTTTGGGAATTCTTGATTTGTGGTTCAACCAAGAAATTCCGGTCCCTTTGAATGAGGGCGATACAAGGTATATATAGCTCTTAGGCTGTACATGAAAGGGTTGATACATTAAATGATATACATATGAAAGGGTAATACATTTAAGGCAGCGTGTGCGTCAAGATGATGAACATTCAATGAATAGTTGAACTGTTGATTATCTGGCAATTAATGCTATGGCCGAGATGCAGCTCGGACCGCCTTAGTTGCTCGTTGCTCAGGAGTTCCTCAGAGCGCTAGAGTACCTCGGAGTGGTGAAGTTCCTCGGTGTATCCTCGTTGCTCGGAGAGGACATGAGTTGGTCGGGGAAATGAACTTCCTCGTTGCTATTGTGCCAAGTAGATTGACACGTGTTCTCATATTATTCGTCCATATCAGCATATTAATTTTGGTATCAATAGTATGTATAATGTAAATAATTTGTGGGTTTATTTAAAAATAATTTGTGGGATTATTTATAAATGTAACAAAGAATACAATGAACATTATACCATACTTTCCAATTCGGTATGTATACGTGGTTTAGGGTTTTGAACTAGGTTTTGAAAAATAGATTAGATTAGGTTATAAGGTATAATTAAAACTAATTTGGTATGTAAACGCAGCTTAGACTTTCAACCCAGGTTTTTAAATTTGGATTCGATTAGGTCATAAAATTTGAATAAAAGCACTTTGATATGTATACGCAGCTTAAGGTCACAACCTAGGCTTTGAAATTAGATTCGATTCTGTTAAAAAGTAAAATTAAAACCATGACTGGTATGGTTTGTTTCCATAGTTTGAAAATCCATTTTCGTTTGTCTGGCAATAGCATGACTGGAATTCTGAATTAGGTGAAGGGTTCGCTCCCCAAATAAAATATGCTTCAAAATAACAATCCGAGTATGAAGAACAGTTTTAAAGGTTTGGTAATGAAGTATTTTATTCATGCTTGTAGTATGATTCATGCTTGAATGCTGGGAACCTAGATATATGTCAGGGAACGATTCTAATGATAAAAGAGGTGCGCTTAGCAAAATGCCTCAAAAAGTATTGAAATATTTCACCGTTAGACCCAGTTTGAAGAGATTTTTCATATTACTGTGGATTGCAATAATGACTTCCCATGCTAGGGAAAAAGTGAGGATAATCTCATGCACTCTACTATGGACTCAACCGTTTGGAAAAGCATAAATTTTCACTACCCATATGTTGTCAATGAATAGATGGGTCTTATCCATTTGTCACTCTAAACACCAATCAAAGTGTATGGCGGTGATCTTAGCACCCCTAAATCGCCCTCCTTCGTTGTGCATGTGACCAGAATTTTTGATGTTGTCTTTGTTGATACTTGGGACAAAGGCATCAAGTGGGGACATCGATGTATACTTAGCACCAACGGTAGATGAATTGAATGAGTTGAGGGTAACGGGTGTGAAAGAATTTGACTATAGGAAATAGGAAGAGTTCGTATTAAAAGCTATGGTTATTTGGGCAATTCGTGATTTTCTAGCTTATGGTATCGGGTTGTAATATTCATGGTTACTTTGGATGTCCCATTTGTGTTTAGGAAACTGGATCTCAAACTCATGGATAGTGGAAAAATTATATAGTATTCCCATATAAGATTGTTTCCTCCCGATAACAGGTTTAGATTTTATAAAGGCTCTAAGTTTTTGCCGAGTGGGGTCAAACTTAGGCTACCTGTAAGAAAGCTTTCAGGTTCAAAAATTTTAAGGTGGTATTCCAAATGTGGAGCTAATGTATTACATATTATGTATGACGATAAGAACATCATCAAATGTCTTATGAGCACATGCCTAGGTGGAAGTCATTTGAAGTATGGAGAAAGGGCACAACATGATCTTAAAGTGTTTAAATTTAGGTCACAATTACGGTTGAAAGAAGACATTAGCGGGAGGAATATAGTCCCCCTTGAGCATATACTTTGACGAGCGAAGAAATAAAGGTGCTTTTAGACACACAACATAATTTGAAAAATATCGCTCCAAATTTTCATCAAATTTGCAGAGGATTATGAGTTATGCCACATATGATAAAAAAAGTGCAAGTCTCATGTTTGGCATGTGATATTGCAATTGGTCCCTTTGTTATTTAAACACGGTTTCTCTAAGCGAAAGACTTTGCGGAGGGCCATTGTGCAGATTATTCTTTTTCTCACGCTTTTGTGCGCAAAAGTATTCAACCGGACACACATTGTGGTTGAAAAAGCAACAGTAGCTGAAGAAATTTGTGTGTTGAAGAAGTACTTCCCCCAGCATCCTTCAACATAATTGTTCACTTATTAGTGCACTTATGCGATGAGGCGATTCTTTGTGGTCAATTAGGCATAATTTCTTCTGATTTATCCCCTTAATTTAGAGGCTTTTATCACCTCGTAACATGTGAAACGCATTGATTTATCTCATATCCATGCTACTAACATTTCCTATATAGTGCATCAAGTTTCATGTATTCTTTTTGCTTTTTACATCTATTTTATACAAGTGAAGAGAAGAGGAAACTCAAAATCAAGAAACCAAGGAAGAAAAGCCAAAGGGAAAAAGAGTAACTTTACATATGGAGTTCGGACGAGGAACCAAAATGAAAGTTAAAGAACTCGAGTCTACAATAATGTAGGAAGAAACGGAAACCAAATCTGAGATCGGGATCAAAAGTTAAGAAGTTTTAAAGATGAGAGAAAATCATAACAAAGAGCAAAAAGAAAAGGATATCTGGACCAATCCGATGTGAGCCAAGTGTGAACCGGCCCGGTGAAGGCAAGTTTTCTGTCAAGGTCAAGTCGATCCAGTTATTCCCAAAAACGAACCAGCTCGGATTCATTATAGTTCCTGAATAAAGTAAACTACCGGACCAATCCGGTTTCAAGCAAAAATGAACCGATTCGGTATACACCAGACCGAACCGATGGACCAGGCCGGACCGGACTGGGTGGTGAATTTCTGATTTATCTTTTTCAAATGTAAAGTTATTTCTAGGTCAAACTCTTGTAATTTCATAGAGTATCAATTCCAACTAATTCCCAGACTTTAGGGAGTTCTCTTTTTAATAGTTTTAGAGGACCATTGCAACTAATAACCCTAGGATTTAATTTCTTCAACAATTATTCAGTTTTAAGCATTAATTCTAGAATTTTCTTCATTCCAAGTATTGTTTCCTTTCTGATATTAATTTCTTTTACATTATTGTCCGATTATTCATAGAAATAGGTTGAAATTCTTATTTACAAGTTTCTTCCCAATTTTTCACGTAGTTATGAATTCATAAAAAATAGATTTTATGTTCATGCTTAGTTTAATTATGACCAGCTAAATTTCCAAGGGTTGGGATCCACGAACCCGACCCTATGTAGTTTACATGAATAAAAAATAGGTTTTGAATTAAATTTTGATCGAATCGTGTTGTGTAGTGATCACAATCATCATAGGTCTTTTAACCTCTTTTTCCCAAGGTAACCAGGGTGTTTAAGGATGTGATGTGCATGTTGGCTATGCAGCACCGCTTTATTTTTGCCTTTGATTACATATGATGCGAGCTAGTACCTTCATATATGTAATGCTTAGGATTACTAAAGGCTGGATTTGATCAACTCTCTAATTCAAAAGCTAGCATTCTATTCGGTAAATCTACAAGGGTTTGGGGGATTGTATCCTAACTTAATTTTTCTTCATTCATATGTATTTAATTGTAGTAGTTTTGTTCCTGTGAACGTATCATAGTCAGTAATTTAAATTTCAATTGCATTTAGACAATAGAGTTTAGTTCCACAATTAATCATCTTTTAGTTTCTTTTCTGGAATCAATTGAGGGTTAGTCTTCTATTCCTTCGTCGTTACGAGCACTCGTCTTAGTTCCCTATGGCTACGGTCCCATCTTATCGAGTTTATTACTTATGCGACAGGCTTGCACTTGAGCCTATATAAGCACGCACTTTAGACACTTTTATGGTCACTTAAATTTTTGGTGTCGTTGCCAGGTAGTTAGGTAGACTTTAGGTTAGTAGATTCAATCCCAAATTTGATTCAAAAATTTTAAGAAAAATAAAAAATTTAGAAAAATAAAAAGCCAAAAAGAAATCATCTCTAAAATCCCTTTCATGCAAAATCAAGAACAAACTCCTCAAAATAATCCAGTAAGAATCTACGAAAATCCCATCGTTGAGTATAATTCCGATAGCCCCCATACCCCTCGCGTTCCACAATTCTAGGTCCCACCTCTTACACCTCCAAACATCATCACAAGTCACACACTGAGTCACGCTTCTAGATTACTGAGTGAGGATTTCGAGTCAATTAGAGAGAGAGAAATGTCGGATATCGCTAGTTTCGGTACGGGTGAGGGAAACCTACCGTATCGTCCCATGAAAAAACTCATATTTCCTGAGTGAACTGTCACACCTGAATGCATTCTACTTCCCTACTATGCAGGACATTTCCACTTCCATAATGGGATGATACAGATTCTTTCAAAATTTCACGGCATGGATTCGGAGAAACCAAACCACCATATCCGCGAGTTCGAAGAGGCGTTCAGAACCTTTAGTGATCAACCTTTCATGCAAGATGTTGTTCGCCTAAAGATTTTTCCTTTTTACTAAAAGGATAAAGCTAAGACCTAGCTTTGGTCTCTACCACCGAACTCCATTATATCATGGACGGATATGAAATCCATGTTTCTTTCGAATTTCTTTCCACAACATAAAACCAACTCTGTCAAGGCTAAAATTCAAGATTTTCGACAACAAGATAATGAGTCATTTGATAAATGTTGGGAACTCTTCCAAGAGTTGCTGTAATGACCCCACTTTTATATGTTCATATATAGCTTGTTTTAAATGTTTTACATATGATATATAGACAATGTGTTATTATGGATAATGTTAATTTATTATATTAGCTTAAACCTACATTCAGAAATTATGAAATGTCAAATTAATACAAACATAAAATTTTAAAGTTTTCGGTAGGAATGTTCATGTTGGAAACTTGTTTTGACTATTATAATATAACAATTGACTTGAGGTAAAAATAATAAAGTTGTACATATATGAATTAGGTTTGTGACACAACAAACGGTGTGTTAAACAGAGGTTCGAGCAAGAAGTTATACCGAGGTTACGAAATAAGGGCAAATCTGTCCATTCTGTAAGTCGTATTTTGTCTTATTACCACCCCATGTGTTATATTTTGATTGGTTGGAGAGGGCATCTGGTTAGGCCGACTTAAACACTTTTAAATAAACTCCTTCATCATCAAAATGGATTAAATCAAAGTCTTACAGCATATCCTACGCTAAATGATAAGTTTTGGGGTAGACAATGAAATTTTATGAAACTATAGGGACTTAATTTTGAAATAAAGAAAGTTTCAGGGACTAAAATGAAAATATAAAAGGAACATTTTTGTAAATAAAATATTTTCAAGTATCTCTAAGAAATATTGAAAATGTATGGTGTAAAATTACTAAAATACCCTTAATAACTTTACACCTCGTGTTGGGTTTTTACACCTCCACCGCACACGTGTCGCCTTTATAGGAAAGGATAAAACTCATGTCAATCCTTCAGAAAAGTTAAAACACGTGTCGTGGTCTGGTGAATTAAGGATGCAAGATAGCCCTGTTACGCGACACGCGACATGCTGACTCGCCAAAATGAATACTTAGTCATCGGGCCGCGTGTCATCACCTAGATAACTTTGGGAAACTATAAATCGAAGACTTAGGATAAGTCTTACACGAAATCCATCCCAAATATCAAAGATAAATAGTGATAGAAAGTGTGAGGAATTTTAAGAAGAAATTTCGTCTTAAGATTAACGAGCAATCCAAGACTCTGTATCTGTAACTTCAGAATTATGTTCTAGGTGAGTACTCTGTGACATTCCTTGTGTATTTTGATTATATGATATTATGCAAACTACATATATTTTGTGAAATGATTTTATTCTCAAAATACATCTGATACCGATGATTCCGTCGTTTGTTATATGTGTATATCTCTCGATATATACATCTGATTTGAATTCTGAAATTATTGATTTCGCCTATGGAAACTCTCTTACTATGTTGGCCTTGACTACTGGGTGGAAATATTTGGGTGGTACCTTCCCAGCTAGTTTATCGCTGGTGTGCCCTAAATAAGGCGTTGTTTCAGATATCATGATTTTCTGTCTGTGTTGTTTCCGGGTGGAAACATTTGGTAACATTATCTGTTTATCTGGGTATTAGAGCGTACGTGGCCATCAAAATAAATTGAATAATTGAAATATTGCTCAAATTGTTTTATCTGTTCTGTTCTGAACTGATTATTCTGAAAATATATACTGCCAGTTTACTTTATATATTTTACTGTAAATTTCTATCCATATATGTATATGCCTTATGTTGGAAATTGAATAGGTATCAATTTTCTGAAAAACCCTGGAATGTCTAGAGATTAAACCTCACTCTGCTTTTAGTTGATGTTGTATAAGTAACCATTTTTCAAGAAATAAGTAGGCTTGGAGGGAACGAAAAAGGACTATATAGAAGATTCAACTTTCAGAGCTCTTTTTGGTTATTTAAAATTAAAAAGTTGTATATCATATAGAGCATGTTTGACTCTCTTGTAATAAATTTTAAATATCTTTTTAAGTTGTAACTTGTTGTGACTTTTAATATAAATGAAGTTTCCTTTTAGAAAGCAATGATGACGTAATACCGTTACTTTCCGTATTTTACGATTCATAACCACGTGATTATATTTCCGTTGCACTTATTTAAGGAAACAATTTAAGTCAGAATATTTGTTGCCTTGGTGGCATGTCAAGACACTCGTTCCCTATTACTAATTTTGGGACGGGGTCGTGACAGAGGTGGTATCAGAGCATAGGTTATGAACCCGTAGACTACTGAATATAAGTTTCGAACGTTATAGATTTTAGGTCTCCATACATAGGATATAGGATTAAATATCCGACTTATGTGATTAGCCTCCATATGTCTTATAGTTTACATATAATTATTTATATATAATTGTTCTTCTATTTTGCAAAATTGAGTTAGTATAATACGTCTTATGTTTGGCCATGACCGTAGAAAATACCCAAGTCAAGATCAACTGTGAGGACAAGTGGTTCAAGTATGGAAGGACTGGAAGGTGCATACAAGGCGATTGAGAGTTTAGCAAAGATTGTGGAGCATCAGGTGAATAATGGATCACCAAGGAATCTGGAACTAACTAGCTGTACCATTGATCATTTCAAGAAGTTGAATCTGCCTTATTTTAAAGGTACTCCTAATCCTACTAAAGAAGAATGTTGGGTGATGCAGATGGAAAAGATGCTCAACGTTCTCAAGTGTACCGATGAACAAAGGGTTTCATTTGCAACATTTATGTTAGAAGGTGAAGCCGAAGAATGGTGGAGAATGACTAAGAGAATGCATGAGGAGAGGAATTCTTGCATAGGTTGGAAGGACTTCTTGGTGATCTTTTAGGAGAAATATTTCCCTGAAACGGTGAAGGATGAAATGGAAGCTGAGTTCATGAGTCTAGTGCAAGGGAATATGACGGTTAGTCAATATGAGGCAAAGTTTACTGAGTTATCCCATTTTGCACCTTATGTTGTGAGAATTGTTGTTTTAAAAGCCAAAAAGTTTGAATGTGGGTTAAGGTTGAGTATTTGTAGTTGAATTTCCATGTTGAAGTTGACATCATATAGTGACGTCGTGGCTAGGGCTACGATAGCTGAGAGGGATGGCGAGGAGTACAATAAAATTAGAGATGGTTAGAGGAAGTTTGGGGAATAAATGGGGAAGAACACAAATAATATAAACAATTTTAGGAACACATCCAATGTTGGGGGAGCTAGGGATGGCAAACGATATAATAACAAGACATGTTAGCAACGTGGGAAGATGCATGGAGGACGGCCTTATTATAAGGACACGGGAGCTTGTTTTAGATGTGGACATAAGGGACATCAGAAAAAAGACTACCTAACCCTAACAAGGATTCCGATACATCTTTTAGGTGAAAATAAGGACCAAGGCAGACAAGGTAAAGTTTTTGCACTTTCTGATACCCAAGCTTCTAATGCAGTAGAGTCAGGTACACTTTTTATATGTGCATAACCTTTTTAAAGTTTTAATTGATCCTGGTTCTACCCATTCATTTGTGTATGTACGTTTTGTTAATCGCTTCCCTAATATTCCTAAACCCTTGAATCATAGCATACACATTTCTACTCCTTTGGGTGAGTTATTGATGGGAACCTTTATATATAAGTGTGGGTACCCAAAATTAAGATCATGGGCCTGGACGAGTAGCCCAATTCTGGCGGCCCAAAGTGCAGGCCCCCATCTCTTATTTGATTATCCGGTCTCTTCCCACGTTCCCATTAAGGGAGTTTATATGAAGAGATGGAAGACGTGGGGGAATCCAACGCCCCCACTTACCTAAATGTACATGTATATATTAAACCCTAGGTCCCGGGCAAATGGACAAGATATATTCTCTGTAATCACTCTTCAGAGTATATAGAAATAACACCGACTGATCCACCGTGGACGTGGGCACATCTTTGCTGAACCACATACATCCTTTGTTGTGTGATTGTCATTTTACATTCCTTGTTCTTACTTGGTGCTTGCCTTTCTCCTATTCTTTTATGTTGCATAATAATTATCGCCACAATTGGCGTCGTCTGTGGGAAGCGTTCATCTTTCCCTGAGAAGAGCCCACACCAAGAAAGGAGTTTAAAATGTCTGGTCACAGTAGCATTGCTCCCCAGGCAGGGGATATTCAAGAACCTCCTGCTTATCGCAGGATTAGATCTGAAGTTTGACGTTCAGATCAGAGGGCCCGCTTAGAAAGGCCAGCCTCAGAAGAAATCCAAGGACCAACAAGATCCACGCAGATATCCAGACGGATTGATGCATACGAGACAAGGCTCCACGAGAAAAGGGAGTCTTCTCGCAAACACGAGGCTGAGAATGCTCTCCTGAAAAGAAGACTGGAAAGACTGGAGAGAGAGCTTCATCATGATAACAGGAGACATCCATACCGTACTCCTAGCCCTCAGGCGAGTGTGACACCCCGACTAGTTAAATACCGGGTAGCTACTCCTTTATTAAATCAATACAAAATTCCAAGTTGGTTCAGTTAATAGCATCACTGTCGAAAACATTTTAATGATTACTAACCACCTAGTATTTAAAAAAGTGAGTTGCCAAATTTTAAATTAAATCTGATTAACATGCAATAAATGAATTATAGAAATGTATCACAACCATTCACGATAAAGTCTCAATAGAGTAACCAACAAATAATAATAAGTCTGGAGGAAATACTCCTCACAACAATCCCAATATGGAAATAAATAAAACAAGTCTGCATCCTGAATTAATTACAAACCAAAGTCTGAATAACAGAAATATAAAATGTCTCTAAAGGAACTGGGCGACATGCCCTACAAATGATAAAACTGAATTGGAGTCAAGACAAAAGAAGCGTCTACTAGCAAAGCCCTGTAACTTCCACAACAGCTACAGCTCGTCACCTGAATGGAAATCCTATGCATGGTGTCCTTGTGGCTGGGCACCTAAAAGGTTTTTACAAAAATAGATTTGAAAGCAAACGGGTCAGAGCCCGAAAGTGGAGAGTATTTTAAAATAGCAAATGCTTTAATAACATTAAAACAATGAATGCAAAATACATGTTAGGACGTGCACTCACATGAAATACTCACCTCTCGACTAATCGTGCACTCCTAACGTACCGTACCCATCTAAGTGACTTTCATATCTAACTAAACCGTCATGAGTTCTACCCCTTTTTACTCGATTCCCATTATACATTCTAACGTTATCAATTAAATAGAGGCTTTACTTAAACTCGGATTCTCAATTATTAGCAATACAATTCACTACAGATTATCTCTTTTTATTTTCTCAAAGCGTTACCATAATTATACCAACATGAAAGTTCTCATTATTTAAGCATATATTATTCACGTCATGAATATACAATACAAGCACCCGAGACTAAGCTGCGGTGCACACATACTCTGCTATCCATCCCGGTACATCACGTACATAAGGATCACAAATTCCGAATCTCTCAGGAATTGTTAGAATAAACATAACACACATAAATGGAGGCGAACATAATTCAACATATCCATGGTCACGTACATACCTACGCTCCATGGTCAGCTGACTTATTAACTCATAAATAAGTCATTCTCTGAACTATGTCCTCGAGGCACCAATCTATATCCCCCCGTAGGCAAATAATGATTAGATGGTCCTAAACGAACGTAAACCTCCCGTGATAGCAAGTATGGTAGGTATGTCATACACATAAAATCATACATACAAAGCATGCATACATCTTAGTAATTACCATATTTTATTAGTGGTATACTTCTTGTTCTTATACCAACTGTTAATGTCACACAAATTATATGTCCCCGATTTATATGCGTTTAAGTCATTAATTATCCTCACATCGTGATTAGTCGCACGCGTCCTAATCCACAAATACCATTTGGTTCAAATCATTCTTCTATATTTTACTCCTCAATATATCCCGAATATCCCAACTATAATAATTAGTCATCAAGGTAATGTTATCTCTACAATTAGACAAGGTTACGGGACACTAGAAATCAAACCAGGCCAAAAAGGTCAATCTATCAACTTGTTAGAAGTCTCGTTCGAACGAGGTCGTTCGAACGAGAGTTCATTCGAACGAAGTGGGCATCTAACGAGATCTCGTTCGAACGAAAGGCATCGAACGAACATCCAACTCGTTAGAAGTCAAACTATCAACTCGTTAGAAGCTCGTTTGAACGAGGTCGTTCGAACGACCTGGGCAGGTCTTCTAACGAGGTGACAGTTTCGAGCCCCAAATTCTCCCATCTCATTTTTCCCAATTTTCTTCACCTCTAATCTCATCTAAACATCATTCCAACAGTAGTTCAAAGTTTCTAATCATTCTTAAACATACTTAGGTCGTATTTTAACACATTCATGGGATAAATCTTCCTATACAACACCTAATTATCAAATCTCCCAAAGTTTTCCCCCAAATTTTATGAGTAAGAACCCTAGAATATAAAATCATAAATTTCCATAAATAAATCCGTTTTTGTAACATAAAAAGTAGTAATTATTTTAGTTCAATCACCCAATGACAATTCTACATGCAAACCTATATCAAAATCTGAATTTATAACTCCAATGTCATGGGTTTTTAAAACTCTTCCAATACAATGCGATTATATAATTTTCTAATCATGGAAGAAACATTCGCTTAAAATTAACGTAATTAAACCACTTGCCTTGGATTATTCTCTGAATTTGGTGTTGAATTGATGAAGGTTGTTCTCTCTCCTTTTCTCCCAAGGTTGAAGGTTGAAGGTTGAAGGTTGAAGATGAAGGTTAAGGTTTTCTCTTTTGGAAACTTCTCTTAACTTCTCATGAAACCCCCGTAGTCCTCTAATCAGTTAAGTGTTGGTAATGGGTTAGTGGGTAAAGACTAAATAAGATTTTAACTTCTAATTTTCGTGGGTTTTAATTCCCAAAATTCTGAAATTACCAAACTACCCTTTTGGGTTGCCGGTATGGCCTAAAAATGCCCCGGGACCCAAACTAAACCCCCGGCTAGTGTTTTCTGACTATTTCGACCCTTACGGACTCGTTGGCGCACTCAAAATGACCATACGGTTGATAAAAATAAAATTTACTTTTTTTTAATTAAAATACTTATATTCCTGACGCGACTGTCACGTGCGTCCCAACTAAATTTTCCAAATTGCCGTATTTCAGCCTCGCGACAATTTCAATATTTTCAATATTCATATATTGCCATATATACACATTATAATCAAATACCACAAATAATCCGGATTAATTCTCAATTAATTCCCATTTAATTTAATTAATCCCACAAATAAATATCAATAAAAGTACGGGGTATTACAGCGAGCAAATCTCGTAGCCGAGGAATGAGCCCTAGGTGAGGATCTCAAAAGGTGGAAGGAGACGAGTTAGACGATGACCTCTACGAGCAGCTACGAAAAGCCCGCCGTTACCAGAGCCCTACTCGCAGCAACGAGAATATACGAAATCTGGTCCGCAGGGAGATGGACCAACATCCTGCCCACCATGGTACCAGATCGACCAGAGAACTCGCTAGACGATCTCTCAAAACCCAGATTAATTTACCCTTCACGAGGGAAATTGAAGAAGAAGAAGCCCCCAAGAAACTTTCCATTCCAAGGTTTAAAATTTATGACGGTAAGACTGATCCCATTGATCACGTCAGACAGTACTGACAGGCCATGACCCTCTGGAACCACCGAGACGCGCTAACGTGCCGAATTTTATCCTCGAGCTTGCATGACATTGTGCAGAAATGGTTCGAAAGGCTCCCCCACTATCCATCATAAGTTTCAAATCCCTAGCCGAACTCTTTACGACCCGCTTCATTACTAGTAGCTCCCATCCCAAAAGGATGGATGCTTTACTGACAATGAAGAAAAAGCCTTAAGAGACACTTCGAGACTACGCGAAGAGGTACTGGGAGTTATTCAACGAGGTCGAGGATTGCTCAAAACAAGTGGCAGTGGCCTCTTTCAAAATTAGGCTACCCAGCTCTTCCCTTCTTTACCAGTCCCTAACAAAGAAGGAGGCTATGACTATTGACGACCTAATGGCTCGCATCGAGAAGTACGCTAAGGTGGAAGATGTCACCCGCCTCAGTCCAGGGGACAACGGTCGAGCTGGACTCATTGCCAAGGGCAGTGACAAGACTGAGAACCAGAAGAAAGGAGGAAAGAATGGGGGCAAAAATGGCTCCAAGAATGGAGGTAACAATGATGTGTCAAAAGCATTCCAGGCGGTCAACACCATCTTCAAAGAACCAATTTACAAGATCCTCATAAAAATCAAAGACGAGCCATTCATTAAATAGCCCAGGAAGATGGGAGGAGATCCCTCGAAGAGGAACAACGCGCTGAGATGCCCTTTTTACAAAGAGGGAGGACATAAGACCGAGCATTGCAAAGCTCTTAAATCTCACCTCTAGGACCTAGCCCAATCCGAGCATTTGAACAAGTTTGTGGAGAAGAAGGCAGAGAAAGTGGCTGCCAACAGAGAGGCTAGACCTGACAACGTGCTCAAAGATGACGCTGGGCATGAGTTTGCGATAATTCACGGGGCATCTGATGCCAAGCAAATCCAACTAAATTCAGCTCGAATGGAGATGAAGAAACTTACAGCGGTAATGCAGGATTTTCAGATCGATCCAGCTAAGTCACAGTCGGGAAAGCATCGACGAGGAGATGACATCAACTATAACAAGCATATTGTTTTCACAGATGAAGATCTGGTGGGAGTGAGAACCCCACATCACGATGTTCTGATCATTACCCTTAGGATAGCTAACTTTGACATCGACAAGTTGCTCGTTGACCAAGGAAGCTCGTCCGAAGTGATGTATCTCGACCTATTTAGAAAATTGAAGTTAAGCGTTGCTGACCTAAAGGAAGCTACTGTCCCTTCAGTTGGCTTCGCTGGAAAAATAACTATGCCCCTGGGAAAGATTGTACTGCCGGTGCGCGCAGGGAACTTCTCCAAAATGATCAAGTTTTTGGTAGTTGACATCGACTCGCCATACCAGGCCATCCTCGGCAGGGGATGGCTTCATGCAATGAAGGTTGTCTCCTCAACGTACCATCAGAATCTCAAGTATGTAACCGAGCGAGGAGTAATGGAGATCCACAGCGACCAAGGCGATGGCAAGAAGGTGCTTCATAGCAGCCATCTGACCAAAGCCAGAAAGGAAGGCCGATCAGCCCAGCGAGAAAGTGGAAGAAGGACTAACACCTTATAAATAGCAATTAAAGTACGAAAGACCTGGAGTAGAGGAGACCAGGCTCCTCCCCTCCGAGCGGGTCGTCGAGGACCTGGTAGAAGTTATGGCTAGAGATGGCGATAGTAATAGAGTCTTCTTGATTGGAGCATCTCTCACCAACCAGGAACAGAAGTAATTAATAACTTTGCTGAGGCGCAACGCAGATGTTTTCGCGTGGGAACCATACGAACTGCTTGGAATCGATCCTAGTATGGTCTGTCATCAGCTGCATGCCGATCCCACCTTCAAACCAATCACACAGAAGGCACGGTGAACTACACCCGAGAAGGCTAAAGTGGTAGAAAAAGAAGTTGAAAAATTACTGGATGCAGGATCCATATGGGAAGTATAATTCCCCAAGTGGTTATCCAACCCAGTAGTAGTTCCGAAGAGCAACGGGAAGTGGAGAGTTTGCATCGACTTCACTGACCTCAACAAAGCGTTCCCTAAAGATAGTTTCCCCCTCCCAAAAATAGACCAACTAGTAGACGCCGCTGCAGCTCACGAGCGGATGAGTTTTTTGGACGCATACTCAAGGTATCACCAGATCCCCTTATATGCCCCAGACCAGGATAAAACGGTGTTCATCACGACAGTTGGGCTATACTGCTACAAGGTCATGCCCTTTGGGCTCAAGAATACAGGGGCAACCTATCAGCGGCTGGTCACCAAGATGTTCAAGGACCAGATGGGAAACACCATGGAGGTCTACATCGATGATATGCTCGTTAAAAGTAAGATGAAAGAAAATCACCTCTCAGACCTGTCAAACACCTTTTAAATCCTCAGGACGTGCCGAATGAAACTTAATGCAAGCAAGTGTTCTTTCGGTGTCCAGTCAGGAAAATTTCTTGGGTACTTGGTTAGTAAGAGAGGTATAGAGGCTAACCCAGACCAGATCGATGCAATTAACAGGGTACAACCACCTCGAACAATCCGGGACGTACAGAAGCTCACTGGTATGCTCGCTGCCTTAAATCGCTTCATTTCTAAATCCTCCGAGAAATGCAAGCATTTCTTCCAACTTCTGAAGGGTAACAAAATGGTAGAATGGAACCCAGATTGCTCGCGAGCATTGGTCGATCTCAAAGCTTACTTAAGCTCTCCACCACTTCTCATCATACCACGTCAAATAGATTCTTTGTACCTGCACCTCTTCGTTTCCAACCACACTGTCAGCTCTGCGTTAATATGCAAGGTTGCAAGAATCCATCACCCTATTTATAACGCGAGCAAGACCCTACTTGACGCCGAGCAGAGGTACCTACCGCTGGAGAAGCTCGCCTTCGCTCTAGTAGTGGCCTCGAGGAAGCTGAAGCACTATTTCGAAGCCCACACTATTATCATCCTTATATCTCACCCCTTAAGGTTGTCCTGAGGAAAGAGGATTTATCGGGCAGGCTGTCTAAATGGTCAGTCGAGCTCGGGCGATTCGACATCCAATTTCAACCAAGGACCGCAATCAAGGGGCAAATCCTTGCTGAATTCATAGCCGAATTCACGGGCGAGGAACTTTCCAACCAACCTCAACCAACAACGCAAAAGGAGAACCAAGAAATAGAGGAAACCTGGAAATTGTTTCTTGATGGATCCTCCAACTTAAAGGGGCCAGGGGTAGGCATTGTCCTCGTTACTCTAGAAAAAATAATACTTGAACAAGGAATCAGGCTTGGATTTGCTGCCTCCAACAACGAAGCAGAGTACGAAGCTTTAATAGCCGACCTCCAAAAGGCGCACACTTTGGGAGCAAAGTATTTACAGGTGTTCAGCGATTCCCAATTTATCTCCAATCAGATAAGTGGAGATTACAATGCAAAAAATGAAATAATGGCAGCTTACCTCGCCTTAGTGAAAAAACTAATGGCGAGCTTTGAAGAGATCAATGTCCAGCAGTTTCCCAGAGGGCAAAATAGCCATGTTGATGCCCTAGCAGCCCTGAGTTCGACAGTCGACTCCGACCTAAAAAGAACCATCCCCATCGATTTCCTCACTCATCCGAGCATCCACGATAGCAGGCTACCAGACGGGAAAAACGTACTCCAGGTAGGATCAGCTCCCATCTGGATGGACCCCTTAAGGGACTATTTAAAGGATGGAACACTCCCAGATAACAAAAATACTGCCCACCAGATAAGAGTCTGTAATACCTCGTACTTTTATGGATATTTATTTATGGGATTAATTAAACTAAATGTGACTTAATTGAGAATTAATCCGGATAAAATACTAACGATATGTGAGTTGGTATTTGATTATAATGTGTATATATGGCAATATATGAATATTGAAACTATTGAAATTGTCACGAGATTGAAATACAGCAATTTGGGAAATTTTGTTGGGGCGCGCGTGACAGTCACGTCAGGAATATAATTATTTGAATTAAAAAGTGAATTTTATTTTTATCAACCGTATGGTCATTTTGAGTGCGCCAACGAGTCCGGAAGGGTCGAAATAGTCAGAAAACACTAGCCGGGGGTTTAGTTTGGGTCCCGGGGCATTTCTAGGCCATACCGGCAACCCAAAAGGGTAGTTTGGTAATTTTGGAAATTGGGTAATTAAAACCCACGAAAATTAGAGTTAAAAATCTGACTTAGTCTTAACCCACTAAGCCATTTCCAACCCCAATCTAGGTAGTGGGCTACAGGAGAAGTTTATAAACCTTAAACTTGGCAAAAACCAACCCCACCTCCATTGTCATCTTGAGAAGAACTTGTAGAGAGAGAGAGAGAAAGAGAAGAATTCTGCAGAAAGAGAGAGAGAGGAATTCAACCATCTTCAATCAACAACAAATCTGAAGAACGATTAAGGCAAGTGGTTTAATTACAATTGATTCAATGATATGCTTTTCCATGTTTAGGGTAATTATCAAATTTATCTTGGAAGATTGATTAGACCCATGAATTTGAGGATTTAAAACTATGAACTATGTTAGGAATTGCATGTAGACATATTCTGGACGAATTATGAACTCAAATTATAACCCTTGATGATCCAAAAACGGATTAAAGAAGAGATTTTTTTATTGTTCTTGAAAGAAGTAGAAAACTAGGGTTCTTGATGAAGTTTTGATCCAAATAAAGCCCTTAGTTGATGAATTATTGGTTTTAGAACGTTAACAATGTTGTAGGATGGTTGTATGATGATATTATAACGTTAGATTAGAGTTTCATGCATTATAATGGTGTTTTGAGATGATTTGAAAACTGCAAAACGAAGCAGTCCGTAGCCTACCTGGTGCGTTCGATCGATCGACATTCATCAGTCGATCGATCGACCACCATCGATCGATCGAAGGTAAAGGTCGATCGATCGACCTTCCCAAAATGAGTAAAAATTTTCCTAGTTAATTTTAATGATGTCAACCTTAGAAAATTATCCTTGGAGACTTTATGAATATCCTTAAACTTAAGGAAGACCAGTAGGTATGGTTATAAAAATTTGGACCTTTATTAGAATTCAATTTGAGGAATTATTCTAAATCTAATGAAATGCGATGAGTGAGATAATATTTGGGTTAAAAGTGTAAATTTGAATAATTTGATGAAATGAGGTGTGGGGCAGAAGTAAGGACCTTAAGAATAATTATGTTATATGTGGGAATAATAGGAAACTTAATAATCTCTTTGAGATAGGTTTTAAGTATAAGAAACTATGACGTGAGACGTGTCGCCAGTTTAAATTTTATATTATCAGGAGACCTAAAATATATAAAATTGGAATAATGGTATAAGGATGTAGAGTATACCTTTATTAATATTGAGATATCTAAGATGTGTGAATGCTTAGCATATGATTTTATGTGTATGACATACCTACCATACTTGCTATCACGGGAGGTTTACGTTCGCTTAGGGCCATCTAATCTTTGTGTTGCCCGGATTTAGATTGGTACCTCGAGGAAATAGTTCAAGAGAACGACTTATTTGTGAGTTAATAAGCCAGCTGACTATGGAGCGTAGGTATGTACGTGACCATGGATATGTTGAATTATGTTCGCCTCCATTTTTGTGTGTGGTGCTTATTCCAACAATTCCTGAGAGATTTGAAATTTGTAATCCTTATGTACGTGATGTACCAGGATGGATAGCAGAGTATGTGTGCACCACAGCTTAGCCTCGGGGTGCTTGTATTGTATATTTATTATGTGAATAATATATGGTTAAATGAAAAGGAATTTGTTATGTGTAATTGTGAGTATGGTTATTGTAACATTATGAAAAGATAAAAAAGGGACATACACCAATAAATGATTTTGTTTATAATTAGGAATCCGAGAATCAAAGTAGAACTCCCTATTAAATTGTTAAGGTTAAAAATTAAAACGTGAACCGAGTAGAAATGTTAGAAACTCTTTTGAACTAAATAGATATGAGAAACACATGAATGGGTACAGGAACGTTAGGAGTGCACAGTTAGACGAGAGGTGAGTATTTCATGTGAGAGCACGTCCTAACATGTATTTTGCATTTATTGTTTTAAATGTCATTAAAGCACTTGCTGTTTTTAAAATACTCTCCACTTTCGGGCTCTGACCCGTTTGCTTTCAAATCTATTTTTTTGTAAAAACCTTTTAGGTGCCCAGCCACAAGGACACCATGCATAGTATTTCCATTCAAGTGACGAGCTGTAGCTGTTGTGGAAGTTACACGGCCTTGACAGTAGACACCTCTTTTATAGTCTTGATTCCATATTCAGTTTCATCATTGTAGGGCATGTCGCCCATTCCTATTAGAGACATTTTATCTTTCAGTTATTCAGACTTTGGTTTGTAATTAATTCAGGAAACCCTATTTTATTCATTTCAGTTGTGGGATTGTTGTGAGGAGTATTTCCTCCAGACTTATTATTATTTGTTGGTTATTCTATTGCTTCTTTATGGTGAATGGTTATGTTATTCTTTCAAAATTCTTTTGTTGCATGTTAATCAGATTTAATTTAAAATTTGACACTTAAGTTTTTAAATACTAGGTGGTTAGTAATTTTTAAAATGTTTTCGACAGTGATGCTATTAACTGAACCAACTTGGCATTTTGTATTAATTTAATAAAGGAGTAGCTACCCGGTATTTAATTAGTCGAGGTGTTACAGAGTCAAAGCTGCTCGCTTTCACTTATCTCCAGAGGGCAACTTGTATAAGAGATCCTTCTCCGAACCCTACCTCCAATGCTTTCACCCGGGGGATGTCGAGCAAGTGCTACATAAGCTTCACGAAGGGGTCTATGGAAGCCATGTCAGAGGAAGGTCTCTGGCTTTTCGAGCGATGAAGGAAGGTTATTGGTGTCCATACATGCAAAGGAACTCCGTGATGTATGTCCGCAAGTGCCTTAAATGCCAACTTCACGTTCCTATGGTCCACCAGCCTGCTAGCGACCTAAAATCACTGTCTAGCCCATGGACATTCGCCCAATGGGGAATTGACATCGTGGGACCATTGCCTACCGCCATCGGCAATTGCAAATATCTGTTGGTTGCAACTGACTACTTCACCAAATGGATCAAGGCGGAACCCCTGGCGAACATCCGAGATGCCGATATGATAAGGTTCATATAGAGAAATATAATCACTCGCTTTGGCATCCCCAGAACCATCATCACCGATAATGGAAATCAGTTCGAAAGCGGCTCATTTCAGAGTTTCTGTAACGAACACATTATCAGGCACCACTTCAGTTTGGTGGACTACCCTCAGAGCAATGGCCAAGCTGAGGCTTCCAACAAAACTGTGATCGACGGACTAAAGAAGAGATTGGAGTGAGCCAAAGGTGCATGGGTAAATGAATTATCGCATATTCTGTGGGCTTATCGAACCACTCCTCGGAGAGAAATAGGAGAAACCCCATTTTCGCTGACATATGGATGGAAGCAGTCATCCCACTAGAAGCGGGTTTTTCCAATAATGAGATCCAACCTTGTCGACTAGGGACATAATGATGCAGCATTTCTCGCTGAGCTCGACCTAGCGAACGAGCGCCGAGAGTTAGCCCTAGTAAACTAGGGAACTATCAGCAACAACTCGCAAGACATTACAATAAAATGGTTAACCCAAGGGCATTCCGAGTTGGGGACTACGTCCTGAGGAAAGTCCCAGGCAATGCAGTAAAACCATCATATGGAAAACTAGGGCCAAACTGGGAGGGACCCTTCAAGATAATAAGAGACGATCTACAGGGCGCCTATCACTTGGAAACGATGGAAGGCAGAGAAATACCACGAGCATGGAGCGCAGCCAATCTCAAGAGATTCTATTTTTAGATCTTTCTTTTATTCTTTTGTTATGAAACTAGAAGTTCGTTTTCCTTATCATTAATGAAAATTATTTAAAACGATTGCATTCTAATGAGTAACAGCTATACGAGCTTTATCGCACATCCTTTCAAAATAACAGGCACATTGATCATCACATCATAGCAGGGAATTGTCCCCCCTCAGGTTATCGTTATGAAACACGAAAGACCTCTTGACATTATCCCTGGCAATATATGAATCCCTACTAGAGATCCTTAGGCAAAGTGGCCAAATCTAAACTAGTCACCTCACCAAACCTTCTTTGGTTAAATAAAATCCCGATCGGATGGAATATCCAACACCAGGTGTGTCCTCGCCAATTTCCACACTTAGGCCTAAGGGAGTGTGATGACATGACCTAAAAGGTAAAGTGGGGCACAATGGTATCCTGATGTTATACTAAACTTGGAGGACACTTGCGTGATAATACGAACTTAGAGGATCTCGAAGGAATGAGAACTTGGAAAAAATAATGCACTTATTTAGTCGGCTAAATTAGCCCAAAACATAAATTTTATTAATCCACTATATTTACAACAATGGTGATACATGTTTAGTCGGCGAGCTCGCCCAAAGCATTTACACTACAAAAAATACATAGAGAAACTACTAGCTAAATCCTAATGGGGATGAGGCATCTGAGCAAGGTAGTCATCCACTTGGGCTCGTCGACCGTTATTGGGATGAAGGGCTAACTCCTCCTCAACCTCGTTGGCATCCGACTCCAGCAGTTGTCGAGGGATGGCACCAATAGGTATCCATTGATCATCCCTCCGAAAGGGATTGGGCATCCGTATGGAAGGGGAGATTTCATGGAGATACCAGAGCATTGAATTTCTTAGAACTTGTATCTCCCTCAATGAACTTAATCATCCCCTGATTAAGTGCCAACCCTGTCAACCTAGTCGGAGCATCTTGCCAACCCTGATCGTAATCGTCGGTCCATACTCACCGAGGTCCTTTTTTAAATAGGTTCCGCGGCCGAGTAACATCCCTTTGAAGCCTAGCAGCGATCACATATGCTTGCTAGACATAACCACGAAGCTCTTCCATCTCCCTCTCTCGAAGCTCTTCCATTTCCCTATCTCGGCTCCTGGTTCTCCTGCCAGCTCGCGTCGATGAAGAACCTCGCAGCACAGGGTGAATATCACTCGAGCCATCCCTAGCTGGCGTTGATGAAGAGCCTTGCAACACTAAAGGGGCGGTGCTTGGCGCGTGTTCCCTAAGTCGCGAGACCTCTTTCCTTGAAGCTTTATTTTCTTGCTGAAGCATCTCACCAACCTGGTTGATCTCAGAAGCATCGAGAATCTTTGCTCTCAACGCATTCACCTCTTCTTGCACTGAAGCACCAACCTCTTCCATCTCCTGGAGCCTGTCTTTTAACTTGGCCACAAGTTCAGACTGATCCTTATACTTCTGATTCCTAGACCTAAGGGATTTGCAAAGCTTAACGAAGGCCTGACGAACCTCAGGACTCGCAATAGGACCAAGGGTCCTGCCCAATTGAGATGTGGCAGGAATATATTCTTCTACATCAACCAACTACAAAACATAAGAAAGCATTGAAAAGATAGACAGAATCAGTGCGCTGGGAAAAAGAAACCTTTTCATTAATAAGAGTTGAAATTACATCGAACAGCAAAAAGAAAGTTTACACGCAGAAAAAGCAAAAATACAAAGTAATCCTAGAAGATAACTAGTTAGCAACCTCAGGCTACCTAGAGGTCGATGGCTATTTTCCTTTATCAGCATCAGCAGGAGAATCACCCCCAGCGAGGGTAACCTCTGTCGCCACAACAAGGGAAACATCAGCAGGGGTCGACTGGGGGACAGAGTCTGCAGCTTCAATATCGAAGGCAGGGACTTCATCCACGGTCGGCTTAGGACTTGGGTCATGCTCATCGAACAGAGGGGAGTCGATATCAACATCGGCAGCCAATAGGGCCTTTCTCCAGCCCTTCTTGAAGTTTAGACGGCTAATATAGCCTATCTGAACCTCAACATCCTCGTATGTTGTAGCCCATCCAGAATTGTATGAGTCCTCCTTGGCAGTGACATCCTCAGACTCCTTCTTCCTTAATTCCTCAGACAGCACTTTGTTCTCTTCCACGATAGTAAGTTTGCTCGAGCAAACCAGGTCGTAGGCCTATCACAGCTCTTTTAAATCCTTAACCGCTGCGTTCTTCTCTCGATTGGCTGTAGCAAGAGCCAGGTCGGATGATATTCGAGCAGCGTCAACGGCTTTAAAACTAGCCTCGAGCTCTGTATCCTTCAGCTTCAAGGCAGCATTCTCTTTCTCCAGCTCGCTATTTTTACTCATTAGCTCATCGCGTGAACGATATAGCATGGCGAAGTCAGTCACAAACTGCAAAAAAAAGAAGACATTAGAAGAAGGAAATGATGGAATTCATAAAAACATGGGAGAAAAGGAAAAAATCTTACGAAAGCTAGCCTCTGGCTGGCCTGAAGGGCCAATTGCTCAGACCCTAGTGCCCTTTGGCGATCAGCAGGGAGAACTGCCCTCTCGAGCAGTGCGGGGGCCAGCTTAGGGGAAATTACGACTGAAGCTCCCTCAGGCAGGGCAGACACCGGGACCAGGCTTGCCCAGCCTTCGCCCTAGCCTCCATATTCCTCCTCTCTTCCTCTTTCTCCCTCTCCATCCTTCTCCTCTCCTCTATCTTTTTCTTTTCCTCCACATTCTTTCTCTCCTCCTATTTTTTTCTCTCTCTCTCCCTTATTTTCTCTTCTTCCTTCCTCTTCTTCTCCTTCTCCTGAGCGGAAGACTGAGAATCAGTAGCCACGGCCCCGGAGCTAGATTTTACTTCTTCGACCTCTGTGCGAGAAGCATGTGGTCTCCTTCATCATCGTCCCGAATTAAGTTCTTCCTTGGAGGAGCCATCTCCTCGCTCGAACTGCCAGATGTCCTCGATGACTCTCGATCTTCATAAACCTCCCCACGATCAGAAGAACTGCTACTACTAGAGCTCCCTCCACCCAAATTACTTATGGCTCCAGTGGGCATCATCTATCTCCTTAACGTTTCTAAGAGGGGAAGTGCAGCACTCAATATCTACCCACTCAGGGATGTTATAAAACTTCCTAAATTCTGAGACCGACCTATTCCCAATCTTCGCCATTGGAAAACCCTAGGAAACTACAAATTCAAAGAAAAAGTACAAAGAAAAGGCACAGGAAACTTACAAAATAGAAGATCGATTGGAACGATGAAGAAGCACGAGCCCAAACAACAAGGAAGCAATGAGAATGGAGATTGAAAAAAGGAAGTACGAAGTGCTAGAGCTCACAGAGAATGGAAGAGTGCTGGAAAGATTGAAACGACGGTCAAAAAGTGGCTATTCCAGAAAACCTTTAAGTGTTGCTAATCATAGTGCACAAAATACAAAGCAGGTGCCGCCAACATCAGCTTCACAGCTTTCGAAGAATTGCACAATGTACAAAAAAGCCATTATGACTAATCATTTAAATTTGTTGAGCCCAAAACATGGCCCAACAAACTTTGGGGTAATTGTGGGTACCCAAAATTAAGATCATGGGCCTGGACGAGTAGCCCAATTCTGGCGGCCCAAAGTCCAGGCCCCCCATCTTTTATTTGATTATCCGGTCTCTACCCACGTTCCCATTAAGGGAGGTTTATAGGGAGAGATGGAAGACGTGGGGGAATCCAACGCCCCCACTTACCTAAATGTACATGTATACATTGAACCCTAGGTCGGGGGAAAATGTACAAGATATATTCTCAGTAATCACTCTCCGGAGTATATAGAAATAACACCGACTGCACCACCGTGGACGTAGGCACATCTTTGCTGAACCACGTACATCCTTTGTTATGTGATTGTCATTTTACATTCCTTGTTCTTACTTGGTGCTTGCCTTTCCCCTATTCATTTGTGTTGCATAATAATTTTCGCCACAATAAGTCTTGCCCTATAGATGTTAGTAGTCATAAACTATTTACTGATTTGATAGTTTTAGACATAAAAGACTTTGAAGTCAATTTGGGGATGGATTGGTTAGAATCGTATCATGCTAAGGTAGATTGTTTTGAGAAGAGAGTTACTTTCCAAATTCCTAACCAACAAGAATTTAGTTTTGAAGGAACATGCATCTTATCTCCCATGCATATTATCTCTGCAATGCAAGCTTGTAGTTTTCTTAAAAAGTGATGTCGAGGATTCCTTGCGAGTGTTATTGATTTGCAAACAAAAGATCCTAGTTTAGAAGATATTCCTATAGCTAAACATTTTTTAGACGTTTTTCCTGATGACTTACCTAGTCTTCCTCCTAGTAGAGAAATAGAGTTTACAATTGACCTTATTCCTAGAACTATACCAATCTCAAAACCACCTTATCGTATGGCACCTTTAGAATTAAGGGAATTAAAAGTTCAATTACAAGATCTTTTAGATAAGGGTTTATTAGACCAAGTGTATCCCCTTGGGGTGCTCCAGTGTTATTTGTTAAAAAGAAGGATGGGACGATGAGGTTATGTATAGATTATCATGAACTAAATAAGGTGACCATTAAGAATAAATACCCTTTACCTCGTATAGATGATTTGTTTGACCAACTTCAAGGTGCACAAGTATTTTCAAAGATTGACCTTAGGTCAGGCTATCATCAATTGAAGATTAAGGAAGATGATATTTCGAAATCAACTTTTCGTACTAGATATGGTCACTATGAATTTCTTGTGATGCCATTTGGACTAACTAATGCACCAGCCGCTTTTATGGATATGATGAATAGGGTGTTTAGGATGTATTTGGATCAATGTGTGGTTGTTTTCATTGATGACATCCTTATTTATTCCAAAAGTATTGAAGAACACGAAAAGCATTTAGAGATGGTGTTACAAATCCTAAGGAAGGAGAAATTATATGTGAAATAAAATAAGTGTGATTTTTGGTTTCCTAGTGTCTCTTTTCTAGGACATGTCATTTCTAAGGAAGGAGTGCCGGTTGATCCTCAAAAGATCAAGGATATACTTGATTGTCCTAAACCAACTAATGTTACGGAGATTCGTAGTTTCCATGGATTAGCCGGCTATTACAGAAGATTTGTTGAAGGATTTTTTTGTATTACCAAACCTTTATCTAGGTTAACCCAAAAGAATGTGATATATAAATGGTCTGAGGAAGTTGAGAATAGTTTTCAAGAACTTAAGAATAGATTAATAACTGCCCCAATTTTAACTATTCCTTCCGAGACAGGGGGATTTGTGATTTATAGTGATGCTTCTAAAAATGGTTTGGGATGTGTCCTAATGAAAAGTGGAAAAGTAGTAGTTTATGCCTCAAGACAATTAAAAACCCATGAGCAGAATTATCCAACCCATGACCTGGAATTAGCAGCTGTAATTTTTGCTCTTAAGATTTGGAGACATTATTTGTATGGTGAGACCTATGATATTTATACCGATCATAAGAGTTTGAAGTATATATTTACTCAGAAATAATTGAACATGAGACAAAGAATGTGGTTAGAATTGATGAAGGATTTTGATGTAAATATTCACTATCACCCGGGGAAAGCTAATGTAGTAGCTGATGCTTTAAGTAGGAAGTCTACACCAAATTTAACACGTCTTATCATAAGCCAGGAAGCACTGTTGAAGTATTTGAGAAGTATGGAAATAGATGTACGTATTTATAGCAAAGGATGCGTAATCGCTAACTTACAAGTACAACCCATGTTGATGGAAAGGATCAAAATTGCACAAGTTAATGACCCACAACTGAAGAAGATTAGAGAAGAAGTTATGGAAGGGGAGAGGATTGAATTTGGGTTACGAGATGATATATTGAGGTTCAAAAATAGAGTGTGTGTGTCATGTGATGCCCAACTAAAGAGGCAAATTTTGGAAGAAAGTCATTACTCAAGATTCACATTTCATCCCGGATGTACAAAAATATATATGGATCTCCGAGAAGTTTTTTGGTGGAATAACATGAAGAGGGAGATAGCGTAATTTATATCTCAGTGTTTGGTTTGTCAATAAGTAAAAGATGAACATCAGAAACCATCAGGATTACTACAACCCCTACCTATCCCTGAGTGGAAATGGGCACATATTATTATGGATTTTGTGACAGGTTTACCAAGGAGTTCAAACGGTAATGATTCTATTTGGGTAATTATTGATAGGTTAACTAAATCTTCTCATTTTCTTGCCATTAAGATTACCCAGTCTTTAGAAAAGTTAGCCAAGTTGTATGTGCGGGAAATTATTAGGTTTCATATAACCCCAGTTTCAATTGTTTCTGATCGTGACCCTAGATTTGTGTCACGCTTTTAGAAAAGCCTACAAGCAACCATGGGAACACAATTAAATTTCAGCATCGCTTTTCATCCTCAAACAGATGGATAATCTTAGAGAACCATTAAAACCTTAAAGGATATGCTTAGGGCATGTGTACTTGATCTGAAAGGGAATTGGGATGATCATTTACCATTAGTGGAATTTGCATATAATAATAGTTATCAAGCAAGTATTAAAATGGCTCCGTATGAGGAACTCTATCATAGAAGGTGTCGTTCCCCTGCGTGTTGGCTAGAAGTTGGAGAAAGATAATTGTTGGGACCATAATTGATCCAGATCATAAAGAGAATGTGAGATTTATACAAGCTTACTGACTTCGAATAGCTCAAAGTCATTAAAAGAGTTATGTTGATAATCGCCGACGAGAGTTGGAATTTCAAAGAGGATAGTATGTGTTCTTACGACTATCACCAACAAAGGGAGTAATCCGATTCGGGAAGAAAGGGAAATTGAGTCCAAGATACATAGGACCCTACGAAATCCTAGAAAGGATAGGAGCTGTCGCATATAGAATAGCCTTACCTACTGAACTCTCTAGTGTGCATAATGTGTTTCATGTGTCAATGATGAAGAAATACATCCCAGATCCAATGCATATCCTAAGTCACAAACCTCTTCAAATTAGAGAAGATTTGTCATACATTGAACATTCGGTAGAAATTTTGGACCATAAAGATCAAATATTACGAACCAAGGTAATTCCACTGGTCAAGGTATTATGGCGTAATCATATTGTTGAAGAAGCAACATGGGAACGGGAAGATGAAATAAAGGAGCGCTATCCATACTTGTTTTAAAATTAATGTATGTAAAGTTTGGGGACCAAACTTTCTATAAGGAGGGTAGGATGTAATGACCCCACTTTTATATGTTCATATATAGATTGTTTTAAATGTTTTACATATGATATAGGACAATGTGTTATTATGGATAATTTTAATTTATTATATTAGTTTAAACCTACCTTCAGAAATCATGAAATGTCAAATTAATACAAATATAAAATTTTGAAGTTTTCGATAGGAATGTCCATGTTGGAAACTTGTTTTGACTATTATAATATAACAATTGACTTGAGGTAAAAACAATAAAGTTGTAGGTATATGAATTAGGTTTGTAACACAACAAACGGTGTGTTAAACAGAGGTCTGGGCAAGAAGTTATACCGAGGTTACAAAATAAGGGTAAATATGTCCATTCTTTAAGTCGTATTTTGTCTTATTACCACCCCATGTGTAATATTTTTGGTTGGAGGGGAATCTAGTTAGGTCGACTTAAAACTTTTAAATAAACTCCTTCATCATCAAAATGGATTAAATCAAAGTCTTATAGCATATCCTACTCTAAATGATAAGTTTTGGGGTAGACAATGAAATTTTATGAAACTGTAGGGACTTGATTTTAAAATAAAGAAAGTTTCAGGGACTAAAATGAAAATATAAAAGGAACATTTTGTAAATAAAATATTTTCAAGTACCTCTAAGAAATATTGAAATGTATAGTGTAAAATTCCTAAAATACCCTTAATAACTTTACACCTCGTTCTGGGTTTTGACACCTCCACCGCACACGTGTCGCCTTTATAGGAAAGGATAAAACTCATGTCAATCCTTTATAAAAGTTAAAACACGTGTCGCGGTCTGGTGAATTAAGGCTACAAGATAGCCCCGTTACGCGACACGCGACATGTTGACTCGCCAAAATGAATGCTTAGTCATCGGGTCGCGTGTTATCACCCAGATAACTTTAGGAAAATATAAATAGAAGCCTTAGGATCGGTCTTACACGAAATTCATCCCAAATATCAAAGATAAATAGTGAGAGAAAGTGTGAGGAATTTTAAGAAGAAGCTTCGTCTTAAGATTAACAAGCAATCCAAGACTCTGTATCTGTAACTTCAGAATTCTGTTCTAGGTGAGTACTCTGTGACATTCCTTGTGTATTTTGATTATATGATATTATGTAAACAACATATATTTTGTGAAATGATTTTATTCTCAAAATACATCTGATACCAATGATTCTGTCGTTTGTTATATTTGTATATCTCTCGATATATACATCTGATTTGAATTCTGAAATATTGATTTGACTTATGAAAACTCTCTTACTATGTTGGCCTTAACTACCGGGTGGAAATATTTGGGTGGAACCTTCCCAGCTGGTTTATCGCTGGTGTGCCCTAAATAAGGCGTTGTTTCAGATATCATGATTTTCTGTCTGTGTTTTTGCCAGGTGGTAACATTTGGTAACACTATCTGGTTATCTGGGTATTAGAGCGTACATGGCCATTAAAATAAATTGAATAATTGAAATATTGCTCAAACTGTTTTATCTGTTCTGTTCTGTTCTGTTCTGAACTGATTATTCTGAAAATATATACTGCCAGTTTACTTTATATATTTTACTGTAAATTTCTGTCCATATATGTATATGCCTTCTGTTGGAAATTGAATAGGTATCAGTTTTCTGAAAAACGCTGGAATGTTTAGAGATTAAACCTCAC
Source organism: Sambucus nigra (assembly GCA_949130495.1). Lineage (NCBI taxonomy): Eukaryota > Viridiplantae > Streptophyta > Magnoliopsida > Dipsacales > Adoxaceae > Sambucus > Sambucus nigra. The sequence goes on from OX422209.1 coordinate 691,817,402, forward strand.
TCGGCTTTTAGCTAATGTTGTATAACTAACCATTTTTCAGGAAATAAGTAGACTTGGAGGGAACGAAAAAGGACTATATGGAAGATTCATCTTTTAGAGCTCTTTTTGGTTATTTTAAGTAAAAAGTTGTTATATCATATAGAGCATGTTTGACTCTCTTGTAATAAATTTTAAATATCATTTTTAAGTCGTAACTCGTTGTGACTTTTAATATAAATGAAGTTTCCTTTTAGAAAGCTCTGATGACATAATTCCTTTACTTTCAGTATTTTACGATTCATAACCACGTGATTATATTTTCGTTGCACTTATTTAAGGAAACAATTTAAGACAGAATATTTGTTGCCTTGGTGGAATGTCAAGACACTCGTTCCCTATTATTAATTTTTGGACGGGGTCGTGACAGTTGGTTAACGCTTCCCCCCATCACGGATTTGAGAAGCATCACCTCATCTATTTTTCCATCACGGGCTTACTATAATGTCTAAACAACTTTTTCAAATAATGTGTGAAAGACCATTTTGGGAATTAGATGTGAGTAATGCGGAGGCTCATCTTATGTATGTCGTCGAGACTACTCAAGCATGGGACACATCCGATCCTAATCCCCTAAACCGACCTCGATAAGTTTCTACAACTCTTATTGCATCCGGTCTATATCAATTGGATAAAGATACCTTGGTAGACCATTGAGTTAATCAATTTGAGAAAAATATAAGAGATATACTCGAGGTACGACTACGAGAAACTACTGGACCCACCCGTGTAGTGAAAAAAAAGGATTGCACCATTTGTGAGGCGGACCATTCAACAAAGGAATGTCTAACGATGCCCACTTACAAAGCCATGCTTACCGAGAAAGTAGTAGTAATAGGAGGGTTTAAGGAAAATTTTAACACCCCTCACGGGAACGCATACAACCCTTCATGGAGGAACCATACTGCTTTTAGCTACGACCAATAACAAGTTGCGTTGAATCCAAATTCACATGTTGCCCTACCTCAACGCCCTCCTCAATTTTAACAAGCACCACCTATGCAGCCACACATGCAAACACGACCCCCAAGCCCATACATTACCCTACCGCGGCGGACTCTTGATGACAACTTAAACCAATTTATCAAATCTCAAAAAGCAGCCAATGCCAAGTTTGAGCGCATGTTCACTGAAATGCATACGAGCATATCTTAGTAGCAATCCTCGTTAAGTGTCCAAGAGAAGGGCAAATTTTTGTCTCAAGGCTAAAGGCCTCCTCAAGCTCAAGCCAATGTTAGCACTACATCTTACGATTAGTAAGAGCAATGTCAAGCCATCACCACTCTACGTAGTGGGCGAGTCATGGATTTATCACCTCCCCCACACGAGGAGCCAAAAGACAAGGAGGTTTAGCTCAACATGAAAGAGGCCGAAGATTCCCCCTTGAATGAGAATGACAAAGACGAATCTACTGAGCCCGAATTGCTGTGAAACCACACACCGCCGCTCCGTTCCCTCAATGTTTGGTCCCACCTCAAAAGGGAGCCTCCCGTGCAGATATTATTAATGAAGTTAAGTTGAAATTTCCATTTCTTGATGCCATCCAACAAATTCCCGCCTATGCCAAGGTCATTAAAGATCTTTTGACTGTGAAAATATAGGTAAAGGTGAAGAAGAATGTCTTCCTAGCACATGATGTAAGCTCTGTTCTACTTCACGACCTCCCACCCAAGTTTAAAGATCCGAGCGCACCCACGATTTCATGTGTTATTGGAGAGCGTCGAATTGAGAAAGCCTTGTTGGAATTAGTCACGAGTGTTAATATCCTTCCCCATTCCATTTATAGGCATCTTGAGTTGGGTTAACTTAAGCCCACATGAATCACTCTCCAATTAGCGGATCGCATAGTAAAGGTGCCTCGAGGGATTGTTGAGTACGTGATAGTCCAAGTGAACACTTTCTACTTCCCGGTAGACTTTGTCATTTGGGACACGGAGCCCTCCATCCATTATAGCAACCTTGTTCCCATCATTCTTGGTCGCCCATTCTTAGCCACGGTGAATGCATAATCAATACACGAAATGGGCAAATACTGCTCACTTTTAGGAACATGACCCTCGAGACAAACATCTTCAATGTTGCTAACCAAGTGGGTGACGAAGATGAAATCCATACGGTCGACCTCATAGAGGAGGTAGTAGAGGAGCACATGGAGAGAACCATGGTTGGGGACGCTTTAGAAGCATGCCTAGTGAGAGGTGACGAGAGTGAGATCCCATGCACCGAGTTTGAGAGCGAGGTCGAGGATTTAAAAGAGATATTAGACGAGGGAGCATCGATAGAGGACTTAAGAGATGTTCATTAGGTTTCTAGATTCGAGGAGCTACCCCCGAGGGAGTCATGCTTGACCCCCTCCGAAGATAAATTTCCTACCCTCGAGTAGAAGCAACTGCCCCCTAATGTGACATATGCCTTTTTAGGAGAGGATACGATATTTCCTATTATTGTCTCCTCTAGACTAGATGAAGAGCAAGAGGATAAGCTACTGGAAATTTTGAGGAAGCACAGAGGTGCCTTTGGTTGGTCTATAGCAGATTTGAAGGGTATAAGTCCCTTGATTTGTACCCACAAAATTCACCTCAAGGAGGACGTGAAGCCCGCGAGGGAAATGCAACGGAGACTGAACCCAACCATGAAAGAAGTTGTTAGAGAAAAAATTATCAAGTTATTAGATGCCAAAATTATCTACACTATCTCGGATAGCAAAAAGGTAAGCCCAATTCAAGTCGTCTCGAAGAATTCGGGCATGACTGTGGTCGAAAATGCTAAGGGAGAATTAATTCCTCAACGCACCACCACAGGGTGGTGTGTTTGCATTGATTACTGGAAACTCAATGTCGGAACAAGAAAATACCATTTGCCCTTGCCATTTATCGACCAAATGCTTGAACTCGTAGTGGCTCACCCATATTATTACTTCCTTGATGGTTATTCCGGATATAACCAAATTGACGTAGACATACTTGATCAAGAGATGATGACTTTTACATGTCCATTTGGCACGTTCGCCTACAAACGTATGCCTTTTGGATTGTGAAATGCACCCGCGACCTTTCAATGGTGCATGCTGATTATCGTTAGTGACATGGTAGAGAGAGGACTTGAAGTTTTCATAGCCGATTTTAGAATTTTTGGCCCCTTTTTTGACCAATGTCTAGCGAATCTTGAGAAAATATTATTCCGGTGTGTGGAAAAGAACTTAGTTCTCAATTGGGAAAAATGTCACTTCATGGTTACCGAGGGCATATTTCTTAGCCACATAGTCTCATATAAAGGCATAGAAGTTGACCGAGAAAAAATAGATGTCATAGTCGAGCTTCCCCCGCCCAAATCACTAAAGGATGTGCGCTCCTTCTTGGGCCACGCAGGATTTTATAGAAGGTTTATCAAGGATTTTAGTGCCATTTCTAGAACCTTGAGTAACCTCCTCATGAAGGATTCCCCCTTTGAGTTCAATGACGTATGTCAAGAGGCTTTTGATAAATTGAAAAGCATGATAATTTTCTCCCCCATCATGCAAGCTCCGAATTGGTCCCTTCCATTCGAGCTCATGTGTGATGCTAGTGATTAGGCGATTAGGGCTATTTTGGGGCAAAGAAAGGACAAGAAAGCTCATGTCTTCTAGTACATCAGTCGGATCTTGACCGGGCCATAACTCAACTACTCTACCACGGAGAAAGAGTTGTTAGAGGTTGTTTTTGCTTTGGAAAAATTCCACTCATACCCTGTTGGGTCTCCCATTACATGCTTTACCGACCACGCGACACTTAAATATCTACTTACTAAGAAAGATGTGAAGCCGTGCCTCATAAGGTGAATCCTACTCCTATAAGAGTTCAATTTCTCTATAAAAGATAAGAAAGGGGTAGAAAACGTCGTCGCCGACCATTTGTCACGGCTCTCGTCCGACGTGCCTAGTGATCCAATACCCATAGACGAGTACTTTTTGGATGAGCAGCTCTTTGCTACTTCTGCCCTACCTTGCTACTTCAAAATTTTCACAAAGTTCAAAATGCCCCAAAAACAAAAAAAAATAGAAAATTTCAAAAATTTCCAAAAAAATTGAAAAAAGTTTGAAAAAATCAAAAATATTTTTTCTTCAAAATAAATAGAAATTAGGATTTAAATTTTTCAAAAATATCACAGAAATTTTGTTTGAAGTCTCAAATTTGTAAAATTCAATTGCAAAAAGGCGAAATTGACCAAAGATGGAAATTGAGCAAAAATTGATGACTTAACAAATAAGTGTGGAGATTAAGCAACCCAGTGAGATGTCGACCCAATCAAGTTTTCTCAGTTTTTAAATCAATCCGAGTTAATGGCTAACTCAAAGTTCTTTTCAGCATTTTAAATAAGTCATTGAAGATCTATGTACCCTTGTTTTGAACAGTTATGGGAAACGTGTGACATGTTGTCTTGAAAAGAGAACTAACATTTCTTTAAACTAAATTAATCTCGAAACGCATATGGTAATCGGATTAGTAATTCGGATAAATGAAGTTAGGCCATATTTTTTTACCCAAAAATATTAGCCATAAAAAGTTGTGACATTTTTTCCCTTTGCAACCCAATTTGAGCCTAATAAAGATTTTCCTTTTCATTTGACAACCCGAAAAAACATTTAGCCCGAAATTGTGAAAGATTTAAAAGTCCAAAAAGTGTAATGAAAAGGGACAAAAGAAGAGAAAAATAGAGTAATACTCAACAAAAATAGCAAGAAAAGAAAATTGTGAAAAATAGAAAAAGAAAAAAGAATTTTGAGTAATAGCCCGAAAAGCACAAACTGACATCATAAGAACATTTTGTAATTCCGAATTTCCCAACCAATCCCACTTTTACCCAATATACCTTATAAACTCGAAAAAGTCCTAACCGAGTCCGAATTTTGAAATTAATTACCGCGTGGAGAGCTAAAACATGAAAAGATAATAGGAGAGATAAATTCGTGTGAATAAAAGATGATGTTTATCGTTTTCCCAATAATCGTATTCCGATGAAGAGATCTTTTCACCATAAAAATTTCTTCTTTCAATTTGTATGCATGAATTTTTGTCGATTATATTTACTCTTTATATTACACATACCGAGAGAAATAGCTACAATCCGAGTGATTCGTTTATGAGAGCATCTCGTGAGATTTTGAAATCAAAACGAATTTTGAAAAGTATTATAATGATCAATCGGTGGAAATCTGTGGTTAAATTTTTGGCTTCGCACATGTAAGAGGGTAGTTTAAATAGGGGAAATACTGGATTTTTGTACGTGTTTAACTTGAGCAACTTCGGTTGCGCCTACGTATCCGTTATACTCGGAATCAAAGTCAGCGTAGTTTGTGGGTTTGTACTATTCGCCGAAAAATTCATTGTGGTGGTTTTTCGGAGAGTTGGGAGGTGTAGAAACTCATCTCAAAACTCATTTCCAAAAATCTTTTATCAAACTCTCTAAAAACTCATAAGACAAGAAAATGACTCTTCTACTCTCAAGAAGCTCTCTTTAAAATATATAGTGGTGAGGCTTATTTATAGCGAAAACCAACCCAAATGGGTCATCACATGTCAAATAACCGGTGGTGATACATGTCCTATTTTAAGTGGCATGTGTCCCATTACATATATCAAACCTTCAATACTAGAATATTATCTAGTCAGTGCATTAATAATACACAACTATACGTGATATGTTAGACGCGCATAATAATACCTCAGTCGCATAAACACATGAACTTTTGTCAATATTAATAATCTTTAATCTCATTAAATAATTTAATGATAGGCTTATCATTAATCCCCTCCTACATTTTCCCCCTCGTACATATAGTTGATATATTGTTGCATGTTTAAAATATATCGAATGTATGTACGAAACACCGTTAGTCGGTTTTGATATGTTCGATCAACCTGTGAATCGTGGGTAAAAATCTCGTACCTCATTTAATCTTGATGATGTACTTTTACCTCATATCTCACATTTTATGATATACTTAAATCTCATATTTCATATCTCAGTTACATGATATACATCAATCTCATATCTCAATTCTTTTAAGTCTTTGATCTCATAGGTTATTCCGAATGACCTCTTTTATCATTCTTTTCATATGAATGATATACTTTGAGTGTTGCACCCATTCCTATTTAAATGAACATGCATCCACGATTTTATTGTGGTTGTTTGTAACTCTGCTTTTGGTAAAAAGTATTATCATGGACACATAATAACAACTTCATCGTTCTCTTTCAACATTCTCAACCAAGCTTGGTGGAAGTATTATTATGGTTTCATCGTTCTCTTTCAATCTTTTAGTTCATGCACATGTTTTTGACTCGTTTTAATCACAATGAGATTTCTTGTGCATGTACGTATTATTAACTCACCCAAATTGCCACTTTTTGAGGTTTTTCGCAAACTCGCACCTACGAGCTGACTTCATAATGAAAACATACTTGTTAAGTTTTTTCGCAAACTCCACCGTTAGAGGTGACTTAACAATGAAAACACATTTGTTTAAGTTTTTTTCGCAAACTCCACCGTTAGAGGTGACTTAACAATGAAAACACACTTTGTTAAGATTTTTCTTCAACCATTAGAGGTGACATAATAATGAAAACACTTGTTAAGATTTTTCGTAAACTCCATCTATATCGGTGACTTAACAATGAAAATATTTGCTAAGATTTTTCGTAAACTCCACCTATAACGGTGATTTAACAATGAAAACACTTGTTAAGATTTTTTGTAAACTCCACCTATATCGGTGACTTAACAATGAAAACACTTGTTTAAGATTTTTCGTAAACTACACCTATAACGGTGACTTAACAATGAAAACCACTTGTTAAGACACATATAACGGTGACTTAAATAATGAAAACACTTGTTAAGATTTTTCATAAACTCCATCTATATCGGTGACTTAACAATGAAAATATTTGTTAAAATTTTTCGTAAACTCCACCTATAACGGTGACTTCACAACGAAAACACTTGTTAAGATTTTTCGTAAACTCCACTTATATCGGTGACTTAACAATGAAAACACTTGTTAATATTTTTCGTAAACTCCACCTATATCGGTGACTTAACAATGAAAACACTTGTTAAGATTTTACATAAATTCCACCTATATCGGTGACCTAACAATGAAAACACTTGTTAAGATTTTTCGTAAACCCCGCCTATAACGATGACTTAACAATGAAAACCACTTATTAAGATTTTTTGTAAACTCCACCTATAACGGTGACTTAACAATGAAAACACTTGTTAAGATTTTTTGTAAACTCATTATTCTGTGTCACTTTTTAAGGATGGGAGCCCATACTAGTCGAATGACAAACTGAGTGTGGTCCTTCGTCTGTTTCCATAAATGACCAACTTCTTCGGACGAGTCAAGACATAACGATCGTGGTTTAACTACAGACCAATTTGATAAAGTTTTTGGAATATAATACACCTCTGTATAAGACTTATCTCAATACTCGCAAAGTTATCGTAATATGATGTCATATCTGAAGGATGACTATGACTTTGTCAATTTCTGAGTGACAACTAATTAACCCGTTTAAACTCTTTGCAAAAGAAACTGAAAAAGCTTTTGTAATGTCCTGCTTGGATGTTACTATACTCTAAAGGTTTATCAATCTAACCTTATTGTGGAGGATGTCGAAGAATATTTAAACTAAAAAGCTACATTACATCATAATATCCATTTTCCCCCTTTATTTTATTTTATCTCAAGATAAAATAAAATAAATTACATATACCATTTACATTGACCACCTGAAAAAATGAAAGAAACCTAGTCATTACATTTCTTTTGGGGGTATATCTCAAACTATCATATCTTTTAACAATGGCTTGATGTTAGCATCGCTCAATATGTTCTCATTCAGAAGCCTCGGCAAAATCATATCTTTCTGACATAATAACATCATATTGCAAGTGGTTAGTAAAACTCAGGAAATATCCAAGTACAATTCTCATCATGCCCCCTTTATTTTATTTTATTTTATTTGGCACAAACGATGATTCACTATGCTTCCTCTATCTAAAAAAAATACGCCCCATTTAATGATTTTAAAGCTTCTCAACTCATCAGCATAACTCATGAATTTATCATATCAATTTGGGTAGTACCAAATGGAAATGATACATATATCAAAATAAATTCTTTCTCCTAGTGAAAGAAAATCAAGTATTCATCTCACAAGTGTATTCAATTGATTATGGCCAACGTATTTCTGATTTGCATAATCCAGGTGTCATATACTTTCAAGTTTTCTGTAAATTCTCTTTTCCAAAATCATTAGATAAACAGTCATGTATATCAATAATCAACAAAATTTTATACCGTGCTTCATAGTCCATAAAATACATATACATTTAGATATTCAGCCTCATCTAATCTACATTTTCTCATACAAAATATATATAAAAAAATCTTACTTATTCGAAAACTTTTTAAAGTAAGTCTTTTATGAGAAAATACTAGTATCGTTATCAAAAGAATCCTTAAAAGAAGGATGCGACAAAAAAATTTAAAATGATTTATTAAAATTTCTAGAAACTCCAAGCTATTATCCCTCTATTTTTTTTTATCACCATAAAAATAAAATAACTCATTTATATTCAAGAAACACATTCAAAAATATTCATAATACTCTAATTTTAATTTGGTGGCAAGTGTGATTAGGGAATTTTATTTCCAATAAGTGCCATGTCCGAGGAACTGCAAAGACTTTTAATTTAAGATGTGTCAACTGAGATTCCAACATGTAAACTCAAATAATAGTCACTAGTGTGTAATATAAAGTATCCAAGGCGTTATGCTCAATTCATGCCAATTTACTTTTGTCGTCACATTTATTTTGTGAGCATTATTCAACATAAAAATATACCATTTTTTTTCATTTTTGGTGCAAGGGACCATAAAGAGGGACAAGAGATCAAGAACATGAGTTGGTCATTGACCATACTCATGGTCAAGTTCCAGCAAGGGATTTTCGATGAACCTCAAAATGCAAAAAAAAGTTAGATTCATCCAATGCAAAATCATAAAACAATGGATCTCAAAATTTTATGCCGAATCAGGAAGAAGGTCACTCAAATGATGATCTGGTTTTGAGTTTCTTCAAACATGTTCTTCAATTTGAGGTGGACTAAGGTTTAAATATATGGTTGGTCATTTCCAAAAATCACAGTCGTAGTTTCACCCGGTTTGAATCTGAGTTCAGTCGATAAATTAACTCCGGAGGTTCGTTAACTTTTGATTTCTGGTGAGTCGATTTTCAAATCCCTTTGGTGGATCGGACTCAATGGTGCCTTGATTTGACCTTTCCTCCCAAAATGTTTGGTGAATAGGTTTCGTAAACCTAGGGCGATTCAGTTTCATACCCAGATGTAAACTCGCATTATATTGAAGCGAAGTCCGTTGGTTATGGGTTGAATCAGTTTGCTCCAGCTGTTTCGAATGGTGAATTAGTGTGTACCCATTTGAGGTGAATCGGTTCTAGTACTCTCTTGAGTCAGCTTAGAGTTTATTTTCACGAAGTTTAATATATCAAAATATGAGGGATCTTAGATGTGGTCTTTCAATTTTTCAAAAAATCTCAGGTGTGACTGGGTTTTGAGTTTCTTCGAACGAATATCTTAGAGCGGGTGCTACAGTTCAGTCGAGCTTCATCGTGAAGAGGTTCATTGGAGCAAAGATCCGTTAGTTTCTACTTGAGGTAACGTTCTTCGGAGCAAGGATATGGGAAACCTCAAAGGTTACTCGGTTTGTGACTCCAAAATGTATAAATCACTAGCGAGAATATTTCAAAGATATATCTTTATCAATTGATAGTGTACTGTTGTTGAAGTTTCACACGGTATGGAAAATCTATTATGCTGTTGTACTCAAGTTATAAAGGTTTATCCATAACTGTAATGCACATTTTATAATTAATCTTTGATAGCCACACACAGGCCTACTCATGTGGCCTAACCTATTGATGTATTGTACGACCATGTGATTTTGAAAATATCCAGTATATCATAATGTAAAATATTATCAACTTGCACTATTTTACTATTTACTCACAGCAAGACATGACTTATTTGCTTTTAGTCAATACTTTCTACCTTTTAGGCTGTTTAGTTACGAAACACAATTAAATTGTTGCAGCCCATCAATTAATTTAATCGAGGTACATCATTATCTTTTTAAGAATGTCTCTTCATGAAAGCCCTTTTTTTCATTGAGTCACCTCATTGTAAATAGTTCAGGCCAAATGATCATCCAAATGTAGAGACAATTTGAGGCCCATTGGCGCATAACAATTGCATCATGTTAGCATTCATACTTCAAATGATAAATTTCTTTTTAGCCTCTCTCATGTGCAAAAACAAATATACATGAGTTTGAATAGTTTCATCAATAAAAAATTTACGCAAACACATATTATTCGACCTCTTATATAAATATTAATGTCTAGAGCATACTTTCAAAACAGACATCTCAACTAATATTTACATATAAATATATCATAGTTTGTTTTATATATAAAGCATGATAAATAATAAGATAGAAGTATTGGATTCCTTATCTGAAATGGAGTTGAACATTTCTCTGGTGAATGTTAGAGCAGAATGTTGCTTTGTCAACCGCGTTCCTCTATCTTCGTCCACTTTTTCGATCACGAATGAGGTGTTACACGATAAAAATCGTGAATACCTCCCCAGCAGAGTCGTCAAATGTAAGAGGGTAGTTTAAATATGGGGAAATATCGGATTTTTGTACGTGTTTGACTTGAGAAACTTCGATTGCGCCTACGTATCCGTTATACTCAAAATAAAAGTCAGCGTAGTTCATGGGTTCTTACTACTCACCGAAAAACTCATTGTGGTGGTTTTTCGGAGAGGTGGGAGGTGTTAAAACTCATCTCAAAACTCTTTTCCAAAACTCTTTTCTCAAACTCTCTAAAAACTCATAAGACAAGAAAATGACTCTTCTACTCCCAAGAAGATCTGTTTAAAATGTATGGTGGTGAGGCTTATTTATTGAAAAAACCAACCCAAGTGGGTCGCCACATGTCAAATAACCTGTGGTGATACATGTCCTATTTTAAGTGGCATGTGTCCCATAACATATATCAAACCCTTAATACTAGAATATTATCTAGTTAATGCATTAGTAATATAAAAATAAGCATGATATGATAGACGCGCATAAGAATACCTCAGTCGCATGAACACAGGGACTTTGTCAATATTAATCATCTTTAATATCATTTAATAATTTAATAATATGCTTATCATTAAGCCCCTGCTACAGCACACACACACGCGACAAATTGAGACTTGAGAATATAAATTTATGGTGATTAGTTTTAGAAAGGTTTAAATTATATAATTTTTAGGTATTTTGAATTTTGTTTGAGTCAAAACCGAATTTTGTGGGTATATTCACTGCGAACCCTCACGAGACAAAACTCGTCCTACTAGGGTAACCTAGGGGTTTAAAGTCTTGTGCATACACTAAATACAATCGCTTGCTCGCAAAAGAGGTATTCTATCTTAATAAATTGATTTTCAAGAGTTGAGACTAGTTTTGATTCTTTTACATTGCTCGGGACGATCAAAGTTCTATGTTAGGGGGTTTGATTAGGCATAAAGTCTTTAGATTTATCCCCTTAATTTAGAGGCTTTTATCACCTCTTAACATGTAAAATGCATCGATTTATGTCATATTCGTGCTACTGACATTTCCTATATAGTGCATCGAGTTTCGTTTATTCTTTATGCTTTTTACAAGTATTTTATACAAGTGAAGAGAAGAGGAAACTCAAAATCGAGAAACCAAGGAAGGAAGTCAGAGGGTAAAAGAGAAACTTTACATTTAGAGTTCGAACGAGGAACCAAAATGAAAGTTGAAGACCTCGAGTCTACAAGCACATAGGAAGAAATGTCATCCAATTTCGAGTCCCGTATCAAAGTTATGAAGTTTAAAAAATGAGAGAACTTCACAACAAAGAACAGAAAGAAAAGGATATCAGGACCAATCCGGTGTGAGCCAAGAGCGAACCGATCAATTGAAGGCAAAGTTTCTATCAAGGGTGGACCGATCTGGTTATTCCCAAAAATGAACCGGTCCAGATTTATTTAAGTTCCTGAATAAAGTAAACTACCAAGCCGATTTGGTTTCAAGCAAAAACGAACCGATCTGGTATATACCGGACCGAACCGATGGACCAGGCTAGACCGGTCAAGGTGGAGAATTTATGATTTATATTTTTCAAATATAGAGTTATATCTAGCTCAAACTCTTGTAATTTCGTAGAGTATTTATTCCAACTAATACCCAGACTTTAGGGAGTTCTCTTTTTAATAGTTTTAGAGGACCTTTGCAACTAAGAACCCTAGGATTTAATTTCTTCAACAATTATTCAGTTTTAAGCATTAATCTAGAATTTTCTTTATTCCATGTATTGTTTCCTTTCTGATTTCAATTGCTTTTACATTATTGTCTGATTATTCATAAAACTAGGTTGCAATTCTTATTTAAAAGTTTATTCCCAGTTTTTCATGTAGTTATGAATTCAGGCATAATAGATTTTTTGTTCATGCTTAGTTTAATTATGTCCAGATAAATTTCCAAGGGTTGGGATGCATGAACCCGACATGATGTACTTTACATGAATAGAAAATAGGTTTTGAATTAAATTTTGATCGAATCGTGTTATGTAGTGATCACAATGATCGTAGGTCTTTTAACCTCGTTTGCCCTAGGAAACTGGGGTGTTTAAGGATGCGATCTGCATGTTGGCTATTCAACACCGCTTTATTTTTTCCTTTGATTACGTATGATGTGGGCTAGTACCTTCATATATGTAATTCTTATGATTACTAAAGACTAGGTTTGATCAACTCTCTTATTCAAAAGCTAGTATTTTATCCCGTAAATCTACAAGGGTATGGGGTATTGTATCCTAACCTACTTTTTCTTCATTCATATTTAATTAATTAGAATAGTTTTGTTCCTGTGCATGTAGCGTAATCAGTAATTTAAATTCCAATTTCATTTAGATAGTAGAGTGTAGTTCCAAAATTAATTATCTTTTACTTTATTTTCTCGAATCAATTTAGGGTTAGTCTTCTATTCCTTCGTCGTTACGAGCATTCGTCCTAGTTCACTGTGGATACAATCCCATCTTATTGGGTTTATTACTTAAGCGACAGGCTTACACTTGATCCTAAATAAGCATGCACTTTAGACACTTTTATGGCCGCGTGAGTGGTCCACTGAGATCTATGGTTGTACACATTTGAAAGGTTGATGAATATTTTTAAAGAGTATGTTAAGAGGTACGTTGAAGGATCTATTGCGGAGGAATACATTACTAAGGAGTCATACATGTTCGCTACGGAATATATGCTCGATCGTAACATTTTAGATGATGGAGATAAATTCATCGATGAGGGTGGTCAAGTTAGGGGTAAACTAGTTAAACGGACAAGTTTACAATATGTGCAAGTGGCTTGTTATATTTTTGAAACCCATGAAGATGTCGACGAATGGAGGGAGTAAGTTCGTGTTGTAATCTTACTTCATGTTGTTATCATATATACTTGATTACCCTATTGATAAATTTTGTCATTCAATGTAAAAGATATAATGCAATTGGGAACAACAAAAATCGAATGATGATTTCACATTTAGACAATGAATTTAGAGTTTAGGTGTCACAGGAGGTAATTAGTACATCAAAATTCCCTTATTAATTGATAAATAATTGCAAGCTTTAAAACGTATTTAATTAACTTATGTAATCCATAATTTCAGTTGTTAAGATTGGTGTTGCAATGCTAAGGCTTGCTCGTCTCGCCACTGGACCCAATTTCATGGCACACGACTATAATAATTATCGACCGAATAGTTATATGTTCTCATTGAGGTTGTACGAGAAAAATACATTGTTACAAAACAATGAAATTTTATACAAGACTCTTACGCATTTCAGAGTGAGTGCTAAAGATAAAAACATCGTTGAAGCATAAATGACTTACTATGATTTAATTAAAAAAATTATATATATATATATATATATATATTAAACAGGTTTTGTTTTACTATGATCGGGTAAGAGTTGAGGAAAAAAAATTCTTGTAAAGTCGATTCGGGTATTTTTTGAAGATGGTAGACTTGTCCAATTTAAAGCGCAAGGAGCATATGAATGTTGTGTAGTTTATTTATGCACGTGAAAATCTCAAGCCAGTGTTTTACTCGGACTATTGACTCGTATCGAATATTGCATATTTCGCCCGTTATCTTTATGTATTCTAGCACTTTTACGATCCTAAATGCCTATAATTATGCTCATTAACCAGACAACCTTGGATTTGGATATATACATGCTTTGCAGGGGTTATTTGTGCTTTTGTAGGTATTGGAACGCTAAAAGTGAGGTTCGGTTTCATTTCGGAGAAGTTCCGTCGTCGAATGCTACTTCAAGGGAAATTTGGTCTTTTCAAACTCACTATTTTTTATGGAATGAAGTTACCAACATGTAGATCATCAAATTATCTTTCCGTGGCCACTGATCGTGCGTCATTCTGACTCCGTATGTGGAAGTTATGCCCATTTCCGAACGGTTTCGGTATTTTCTTCTACTTCAAGGGCATTTTGGTAATTTCATACTACATAATTTGGAGGGTTTCAAAACAGAATCATGTATAGAATTTAATTAGCTTCGCGTCGATTCAGACCACGCCTCATTTCAATTCTATATGAGGGAGTTATGGCCGTTTCCGTGCAACGCGTCAAAATTGGTTTGGAGTGGAAAAGGGGGCTGCCAGCAGCCCAAGGCAAATTCCAAAAGTGTGGTCGACCGGTTCCAGACATGAGGTCGACCGGTCCCATCAGATATGTACGAAAATTGACTTATTTTGGGTTTTTTGGCTTGGTTTTGTTTGGGGTTTATTTTGGGGTATAAATTGAATGTTTGGGGCTTTTCTTTGAGATATCTTGTTTTAGTTAGATAAGGTTAGAAGACATTTTGGGGGTTTTGTTGGGAGCTCACCCTCTCCTCCATTTTCACTTGGGTTTTCACCCATTTTATGTAAGAACTCTACTATTTATTCTCTTCTTTGTTGTTTTCTTTCTTTGTTAGCTAGTTTCCATACTTTGTAGTTTGTTTAATTATTGTTATTTATTGTTTTCATTAGTTAATTAGTTGCTTTAATTAACTAGTTAGTTTAATTAATGTCATTAATTATGTGTAGTGGCTAATTTAGTCTAGGTTGTGTCGGATTGAACTCATTCCGGGTTGACATGTTGCTTTGCTTTGGTGATGGTGTTTACGGGTCTATTTCGGGTGCGTTGTCCTAGTTATTACGCCTAGGAGATTTGACGGGGCATATCATGTATGTCCCGTGCTTACGACCTTTCACGCGTAATTTCTGGGGTATTTGTTGACACCAAAATCGTATGTGGCTTTTATGCAAATTTAGGGGTGTGACAACCCTTGATTTACTTAACTGTCGAAACGAGACGCAACCTTAATAACTCGTCGACCCATGTAACCATTTTATACTAATTAACTCGGGTGAGGGATATTCGACGCAACCTATAGTTTTTATTCTCTTTATTAATTTAGTTTAATTTCCCTCGCCTAGATTAATCTTTCCCTTTCATGCATCTTTTCTTTTAGTTTGTAATTCACCTTTTCCACTTTTATTTCGGAATATTAAACCTTATAAATTCTAACAACTCATCTCTGTGGATTCTCGATACCCGACTTACCGCTCTACTTGCCCCACAAACGTAGTTGTAACTTAGGTTTTTGTATTGAGTTGGCGAAACGAAAACAACGATTAACGTCTTTACACGCGCTACTTTTCGCACTTAATCAACTATATCAATAATGAGTCATGGTTAGTCGTATTGCACACACCAAAGCATCTAACTAGTAGCGCGGATGACCTAGCTTCCCCTACTGAATATCAGTCCATTTTGGATGACAACCTGAACTTGAAATACATTTCAAGATACTTTAAATGAGTAGAGTTATTTGGGTTGTAAAATACATTGAGGATTATAATTTGTAATATCTAATTTGTAAAATGTAGTTTGAAACAATCTCAAACATTAATTTATTGGTCATTAACTCTAATGTTGGTTGTAATATTACAATAGTCATGTGAGTATTTCCATTTGATTATTACATCCCGATTAAGTAACTCCGTTTGATTCACTAATGAAGATAATCGGGTGGAATAGTTTTGTGTTATTTAAATTTTCGTATCCTAAACTTGAGTATTTCCATTTTATTTATGTTATATATTATGCTACTAATGCCTATTTTTTTCAAAGAATGACTTCATCAGACTACCAGACCATGGGAAAAACAGAGAGCGACGAGGTATCTTTAAACAATAAGCCCATCAAGTTCTAAAAGTATAGGAGCGTAAATGGAAACAAGAATATTCTACATATGAGGGTGTTAGAGTTACTGAGCGAAGATGGATACTATAAAACTACTATCTTTGGAAAGATTCTCACCACTCAGATCTTGACCGTACAATCTTATGTCTTTTTCCTTAGGCACCCATCCTTCATTTAGATACCTTTGAATGGGGATCCTTCACCCTCACGCTCATACCTTAAGTGCACAAATGCTAGTTAAAGGTTTTTCTTCTTTACGGGATGCCAACTGATGAGTGTGTCCACTCTAGAGTTGTGTTCTTGAGGAACGTGTTGAATAACAAATCTCTATGACATTAAAGTTGGACCTGAAAAAATGCTCCCGAAAAGAGAACTAGACATGAAAATAAAAATATTATTATTAAAAAAATAAAAATAAATCCCACGACCTCTCGTTGTTGTCAGAGAGAGAGAGAGAGAGAGAGGAAGCCTGAAAAAAAAGGAAAATAGGTTGGTTGGGTGTGTTTGAGTTAGGTCAGTAATAAGTTATTCACTTATGCATTAGATCCAAATTGTCTATTAACTAAATGGGTTTAAACGGATAGGGTTAGGATGGGTATGGATTCCCAAGAGGTTGAGGAAAACTCACCCATTAATTAAATTGGTTATCTCTCTCACGAAATAAGTTTCTCTCTAAAATTCTAACACTAACAGCTTCTCTAAAAAAAATGATCTCTTGAAAGCAAATATTTTTCTCTAGAAAATTTCCTTTTTATATTAATAGTGTCTTACGCTATCAAAAAAACATCTATCAACCTCGTTCTCTCAATAAAAATGTCTCACCACTAATTTTCTAATGTCTTTCCATATAATTCTAACACAAAATACTCGCTCAAAAAAAAATTCCCTCCAATTAATTAAATAATATATATATATCCCAAAAATTATAATATATTTCTCTATTTAAAATTGTAATCTCTTTCTCTCGCTTAAAAAGTTTGTTTCTATAAAATGCTGAATCTTTTTCGTTAGTTAGGTTGCCATTGGAGAAACATTTTATCCCATAATCACTCAATAAAAATAAGGATATTTTTACTTTGTCCCCTAAGATAATGTCGCGATTTGGAATTTTAAAGGGGCGGGTTTGATTCGGATGGTGCCCTCCCCGCCCCCATTACCGCGCCTAAACCCCGACCCTGACCCCGATTACCTCGCCCCGCCCCGTTTATAAAACCCGCAGGGGCCCTGAACCCGCCCCCAACATTTTATGTGATATTTTTAAACTTATTTTATATACGTATTTTGTTAATAAACTAATTTGTAAATATACATTTCATCAATAAAAATAACAAAACTATAAATAAATATGTAAAATGTGCTATAAGAAATGTATAAATTAAAAAAAAAATGTATACATTCCAAAAGAATGTAAACTAATTTGTATACATTCCAAAAATGTTTTATAAGAAATGTATGCATTCAAAAAATTTGTATACATTCCAAAAAGTGAAAACTAATTTGTATACATTCCAAAAAAATTATGTTATAAGAAATGTATACATTCCAAAAAATGTAAACTAATTTGTATAAATTCCAAAAAAAAATCCTATAAAAAATGTAAACTAACTGATATACAATCCAAGGAAAATGTAAACTAACCGTTTCAGATCTGAAAATTAGTAAAATTCACAGCGTGACTCGAGTGGAGGCCAGCGGTAGAGAGAAGAGCAACAGAGGCGAGAAAATACGAGAGCGACGGAGAACAAATTCGTGAGGGCTCTGATCGCGGTGGAAAGATGAAAAATGTAAGGTTAGGTCTAAATAAAACATTATTTAAGGGTTAACATTAATAAAAAAACATAAAAATAATTATTTATTAGTGAATTATCTTCAAAATATACAAAGTAGGAAAATATCGACTAATAATTCACCATTTATGCAGTTAAATAACATCGTACACACATATTCATAATTTTTTGTAAGCACAAACTATTGTTGCAAGTAAAAATAAATTGCTAAGAGGGTGACTGGGAAAAGTCTTCTCCGAGAAGAAATCAGTTGGAGGAAAAAATCTTGATCTCTTTGGTTAAGAGAGGGAGATAAGAACACTAAATTATTTCACAAGCTAGCTAATGCGCATCGACGAGTTAACCGTATTGGGAAAATTTTAGTGTGTGTGTGTGGGGGGGGGGGGGGGGGTGAGTTTGAAGAGGTCAGCGAGGTGAGGGGTGCATTTTTTAATTCTATGTGGATTGGTTATGTGAGGAGGAAAAGTGTTTGCCTTCGCTTAATGGAGCCGAGTTGGGAACCATTTTGGGGGAAGGATGTTGAGATGATGGAGGGGCAGTTCATAGAGGAGGAGATCGTAAAAGTGTTGAGTTCGATGAGTGCTGATAAGGAAGCTAGCCCAGCCGAATTCACAATGTCCATCTTTTGATATTGTTGGGAAGTTGTAATAGAGGATCGGATGGATTTCTTTAGCTAGTTCCATGATAGAGGTTACTTTCTGAGGAGTCTGAATGCGACGTTCATAACTTTGATTGCCAAGAAAGGGGGGTCTATCGATGTTCGAGATTTCAGGCCAATTCGTCTGATTAGGAGTGCATATAAGCTTTTCGTTGAGTTGTTATCGGTCAGGCACATGAAGGTCATTAATCCTTTAATCTTTGAATCACAAAATGCCTTCGTCGGTGGAAGGCAAATCCTCGATGTTGTTCTTGAGGCTAAGGGGTGTGTGGAATCTAAGCTAAGAAGTGGGGAGCCAAGTAAGATGTGCAAATTAGATATTCAAAAATCTTATTATTATGTCAACTAGATTTTTCTTTTATACATGACGAGGAGGATGGGGTTCGGAGATAGGTGGTGATGTTTGATCAAAAGGTGCTTTTCTATTGTCAGGTTCTCTATTCTAATTAATGGGATTTTAGAGGGATTTTTCTCCGGCTCTCGGGGCTTTGGTAAGGAGATACGTTGTCTCATTTTATGTTCATATTGATGATGGAGACATTCATTCGGATGTTAGGACGCGTGGTGGAGGCAGGATCGATCAACGGTTTTGTGATTGGGCACCACTTGAATGTGAACTCAATCATTATATCAAACCTCCTATTTTTCGATGTCACTATTGTCTTCTGTAATGCAAAAGAGGTCCAGGTTCAAGCATTATTGTTACTCCTTATTTGTTTTAAGGAGGTTTCGAGTATTCGTATTAATGTGGGGAAATGTGAGATGATTCGGATAGGGAGAGATATGAACATGGAGGGTGTAGCCGTGACTCTTGGTTGTAGGATAGGCACGCTTCCATTTTCTTATCTCGGATTACCATTAGGGGATAAGTTTAACATAAAGGATATCTGGGATCCAGTTCTGAAGATAATGAGAAGTAGGTTGGAAGGTTGGAAGAATTTTTATCTATCGAAAGGGAGGAGGTTGTCTTTGAGAAAAAGTATATTATCGAGTCTGCCCACTTACTTCTCATCAATATTGCCATTACCGCGTACTGTATATAAGAATATGAAGAAGTTGATGAGATACTTTTTGTGGATAGGTAATGAGTACATATTCAAGTACTGTCTATTGGGATGGGAGGATGTTTACAAATAGATCAAGTAGGGGGGAGCAGGAGTGCAAAAAATTGAGTTATTTAACAAAGCACTCTTAGGTAAGTGGATGTCGAGATTTCCTAATGACGAGGATGGATTATGTAGGAGAACAATGGTAACTACTTGGGGGTGTATGCATCTAGGGTGGGGGTCGGGAGTGGGGCATTTTTCCCATGGGGTGGGGTTCTAGAAGCACATTCAAAGGAGTGTAAGGACTTTTTTAGACACTCAGAGTTTCACTTGGGGAGATTAACAGGATTAGGTTTTGGACGTACAAATGAGGCTAGAACGGCTCTCTTCAGGATTAGTTGCCCAGTAGGTTCATCTAACTTCAAAATGAGTATAGGTAATTACCGTAAGATTTCAATCATGTATGTAGTATGAACATTGTAAATACATATGAAAGATTTTGAGGAAATTGGAATTTAAACAACCAACCATAATACCTCAAAAAGATTTTGTGGCACCATTAGTAAGCGATTTGGTGGCACAATTAGTAAGCGGTTTGGGGGAAGGTTTGTAGTTAAAGTATTTGAATTTATGATGCAGATTAGGGAGAAGCACTAAGTCAGTCTTTTGTTTCGCATTTACTTTACAATGCACATCATTCACCACATATATTTTAGTTTACTTTATTTGTAGGATTTCTCTATTATTACTACATAATAAAAAAGCATTTTTCTCCAGTTAGTATTTAATTTTTCGATTTATTTTATGTTTATATATTTATATAAAGTGTGTTTGTTCAATAGATAATAAGTTTTGGAAATTTTGGGAAATATAAAGATGTTGATGACCTTTCGAGGAGAATGAATTAAAGATTATCTGTTTTAGCAGGATTACTTATAAGTTGTTAGACATTAGTTTTTCAATCATCGTTACTTGTTTGTACATGACTTGTAATTGTCAAATGTTCACAGTTGTCATGAAGAACTTATTTCCCTTTACTGGATCCACTGTCAATATCACCACACCTTCATTTTAGTTAATGTCTCTTAATTTAGTTATGATAATGGTTTGAAAGGAAATTCAATTACTGTACAATTGTTGATTGTTGAGATGTAATTCACGTATTAAAAAATATTTTAGTTGGGATGTGATTCATGTATTAAAAAATATTTTAATTTGAGTATGTTATTAGGATATTAAATGAATAATCAATTTTCTTACAAAATTTTACAATTTCAATGACATAGTTTAGGCATCGTAAAAGAGGATACTATAAGACATGCAACATGTCCAAAAAGTATTATTCACACATAAATTTATTCATAAAAGAGTATCAACGACACATAACTAGGAGTTTTGAAAGATTTTATGGAATGCACTTTTATGACTCATTAGCTGTTATATAATAAAGTGTTTGTAAAAGACTTCTAGAATGTGTCGTGCAATTACTTTTACGATGGTACTAAAGTGTGGTGGACAAAGTATGTTACCAAAATTATATATATGACAATTGGTTGAATAGTCTTAAGGAATAATTTTAAGATGGCCAATCCTTAGACTAAACTGAAATCTTCTTGCAAAAAGTGTTGAAATAAGCATGGGGTCTTTTAATTATGTAGCATTTTAATGGATAATGTCAATCAATGATCTCACGTGCAACGCATGTGTGCGCGAACTAGTAACTATAAAACGGAGAAATATAGTTAAGTTTTCTTCTCAACTATAGCTCGACGTGGCTGCCTCTATATATCACTGACAGGCGCAATAACGTGTCCATGTGGCCATCTAGGTATTAATCTCCACATCATTTGTAACACTATGCCTTTAGACATCCCTCACATCTTCCCTCCACCTCTTCCACATAGAATATCAAGGATTTTCTTCATGCCATTATAAAACCCTTGATATTCTTTCCATCTACGTAAGGATGTCCAATATATCACCGATTACCCTTCATTTATCTACCGAAAAAATCAACTTTTTTTATATTTTGTACCACTACTCCACCATCTTCTCTAAAATGCTCTTCACAAATTTATACCAAATTATTGAACGCCTGGGTAGGTAACCCATGGTAGGTAATATCACGTGTGATTTATTATGAATAAGTTATTTTACCGGCCTTTGCTATTCTAAAAATTGAAGAGGAGCGATAAGTTTTTCATCTTTAACATGGATAATCTCCATAGATACAGTTCTTTTGGGGTTGAAAGTTCACATTCATCAATTCTATATTTCGTCAGCCATTTATTTTGTCCATGACTGGGTAGGTAACTCATGCGTGGAGCAACTAATACCAAGATCAACTAACCACCCATTTGAAAAACATAAGTATCTTTTCCTCCATTTATTGTCGGTGATCTTTACTATACTGCTGCCAGATGGATTTTGAACCACCTCAGACGGATAGACGAATTTGAAAAGGTAGTAGTTTCTTAATTATAAAGATCTCCACCATCTCAAATGTTGGGTTCCATCAAAACCCACCATCATCTTTCTTGAAAAGGGAGCCATTTTTTTACTCAAAAATATTTTTATTTTTCAATATACAAAAAATACTTTGGTAGACCATATTGGATTTATTATGTAATATATTGTTCATCTTTATCATTAACATGTCTCATAGGCCATATCACTGGGGTTTTCTTTCATATTTAATTAATTTAATTGATCTTCAGCATACTTTCTGTTTTAATTTTGTTTGGTTGGTTTTTCATCAAGCACGGATATCGAAAGCAGCGTGTGGTTATTTGTGTTGTTTTGTTTTTATTTTTTTATGTTATCTTTTGCAACTTTAACTTTTTGTGGAATCAAATGGTTGGATCGAAAGTAGTATGAAGTATCTTTAAACTGTGTAAAGATTTTTTTCACAATCTTAAAAACAATTATTTATTAGTGAATTATCTTCAAAATATACAAAGTAGGAAAATATCGACTAATAATTCCCCACATATATAGTTAAATAACATCATACACACATATTCATAATTTTTTGTAAGCACAAACTATTGTTGCGAGCAAAAATAAATTGCTAAGGGGGTGACTGGGAAAAGACTTCTCCGAGAAGAAATCAGTTGGAGGAAAAAATCGTGATGTCTTTGGTTAAGAGAGGGAGATTAGAACACTGAATTATTTCACAAGCTGGCTGATGCGCATCGACGAGTTAACCATATTGGGAAAATTTTCAGTGTGTGTGTGTGGGGGGGGGGGGTGAGTTTGAAGAGGTCAGCAAGGTGAGGGGGTGCATTTTTCAATTCTATGAGGATTTGTTCAATGAGGAGGAAAAGTGTTTGCCTTCGCTTGATGAAGACGAGTTAGGAAGCATTTCGAGGGAAGATGCTGAGATGCTGGAGGGGAAGTTCATAGAGGAGGAGATCGTAAAAGTGTTGAGTTCGATGAGTGTTGATAAGGCACCTAGCCGAGCCGAATTCAAAATGGCTATCTTTCGATACTGTTGGGAAGTTTCAATAGAGGATGTGATGGATTTTTTTAGAGAGTTCCATGATAGAGGTTACTTTCTGAGGAGTCTGAATGCGACGTTCATAACTTTGATTGCCAAGAAAGGGGGGCCTATCGATGTTCGAGATTTCAGGCCAATTCGTCTTGATTAAGAGTGCATATGAGATTTATGTTAAGGTGTTACCGGTCAGGCACAGGAAGGTCATTAACCCTTTAATATTTGAATTAAAAAATGACTTCGTCGGTGGAAGGAAAATCCTCGATGTTGTTCTTGAGGCTAAGGAGTGTGTGCAATCTAAGCTAAGGAGTGGGGAGCCAAGTAAGATGTGCAAATTAGATATTCAGAAATCTTATTACCATGTCAACTAGAGTTTTCTTTTATACATGATGAGGAGGATGGGGTTCGGAGATAGGTGCATTTCTATTGTCAGGTTCTCTGTTCTGATTAATGGGGTTTTAAAGGGATTTTTCTCCATCTCTCGAGGGCTTTCGTAGAGAGATATGTTGTCTCATTTTATGTTCATATTGATGATGGATACATTCATTCGGATGTTAGGACGCGTGGTGGAGGCAGGATCGATCAACGGTTTTGTGATTGGGCACTTGAATGTGAACTCAATCATGATATCAAACCTCCTATATGTCGATGTCACTATTGTCTTCTGTAATGCAAAAGAGGTCCAGGTGGAAGCATTATTATTACTCCTTATTTGCTTTAAGGAGATTTCCGGAATTCATATTAATGTGGGGAAATGTGAGATGATTCATATAGGGAGAGATAGGAACATAAAGGGTGTAGCCGAGACTCTTGGTTATAGGATAGGCACGCTTCCCTGTTCTTATCTTGGATTACCATTAGGGGATGAGTTGAAGATAAAGGATATCTGGGATACAGTTCTGAAGAGAATGAGAAGTAGGTTGGCAGGTTGGAAGAATCTTTATCTATCGAAAGGGAGGAGGTTGACGTTGAGAAAAAGTATATTATCGAGTCTGCCCACTTACTTCTCGTTAATCCTGCCATTACCGTGTACTGTATATAAGAATATGAAGAAGTTAATGAGATACTTTTTGTGGATAAGTAATGAATATAGATTCAAGTACTGTCTTGTGGGATGGGAGGATGTTTACAAATTGATCAAGTAGGGGGAGCAGGAGTGCAAAAAATAAAGTTATTTAACAAAGCACTATTAGGTAAGTGGATGTCGAGATTTCCTCATGACGAGCATGGACTATGTAGGAGAGTCATGGTATCTACATGGGGTGTATGCATCTAGGGTGGGGGTCGGGAGTGGGGCATTTTTCCCATAGGGTGGGGTTCTAAAAGCACATTCAAAGGTGTGGGAGGATTTTTTTAGGCACACAGAGTTTCACTTGGGGAGACTAATAGGATTAAGTTTTGGAAGGACGAATGGGGTTAAAATGGCGCTCTTCAGGATCAGTTTCCCAGTATGTTCAGCTTAGGTGGGGATAAATATAGTCCAATTTTAGATCATATGATGATTTTTAGGGATCAAGTGGAGTGGAGCTCTAAGTTCATAAAAGAGTTATGGGATTGGAATTTTGAGGAGGCTGGAGATTTTTTTTATTGGTTAGGATCAGCCCCGTGACTGATGAATGGGGATGGCAATCTAAGATGGGAGGCAGGTAGCAAAGCGGTCTTCACAGTAAGAGGGTATTATTCCATATTTGGAGGAAATAGGAACCAAATATATCACTTCCCATGGAAAAAAATGTGGAAGTCAAAGGCACCACCGAAAGTTATTTTCTTTGTCAGGACTGCGACGAGACAAACTATTTTGACATCAAACAGCATGTAGAAGAGAATACGGCTAAAGGCTAGTCATTGATGGTTGTGTAAAGAGGCAAAAAGATGACTAATCATGTGTCGTTGCGTTGTTGGGTGACGATAGGTCTGTGGGATGTCTTGTTATCTCTAAGAAGGATTGCGTGGGTAATGCCTAAGTCGGTGAGGGAATTATTAGTGACTTAGAAACCACCTAAGGGTTGGAAGGGGGTAAAAAAAATGTGGCATCTAGTCCCACATTTTTTCTTTTGGACGATATGGCAGGAGAGAAACTCAAGATGTTTTTAATGTAGGAAGATTGCGCCATTGAGATCACGTTACGTTTTTTCAGAGTACCTTACCGAGATGGTATAAGGAGAGTCAACCGCTTCTCCACCTATTTTTATGGACTTTATGAATAATTGCAAACGGTTTTGTATTTATAGGTGTGTTTCTGATGAAGGCTAGGTTTAGGTTTATATTTTTGGTTATAATGTGTACTCCATGTATAAGGGTTCATCTCCTTTAGTGGTTGGTTTTTATAATACATTTAATTATCAAAAGAAATTGCTACAATTGTTGTTTCACCCCCCCCCCCCCCCCATTAAGATCAATTTTCCAAAATAAAGAGCGAAAAATGTTCTTCTAGGTTCATAAAAGTATGATAAAGGAGAGTTTTGAAATGTTTATGGAATACAATATTTGTAAGATCCATGATTATTATAAATTTTAGTAAATCTTATAGAGGTTACTATAAGACATGAAACATGTCCAAAAATTATTATCGACACATAAATTTATTCATAAAAGATTATCAACGACACTTAACTAGGAGTTTTGAAAGATTTTATGGAATACACTTTTATGACTCATTAGATGTTATTTTATAAAGTGTTTGTAAAGACTCCTAGAATGTGTTGTGCAAATACTTTTACAACGGTTCTAAAGTGTGGTGGACAAAGTATGTTACTTGAATTATATATATAACAATTGGTTGAATAGTCTTAAGGAATAATTTTAAGATGGCCAAACCTTAGATTAAACTGAAATCTTCTTGCAAAAAGTGTTAAAATAAGCATGGGGTCTTTTAATTATGTAGCATTTTAATGGATAATATCAATCAATGGTCTCGCGTGCAACGCACGTGTGCGTGAACTAGTAACTATAAAACGGAGCAATATAGTTAAGTTTTCTTCTCAACTAGAGCTCGACGTGGTTGCCTGTATATATGACTGACAGGCGTAATAACATGTCCACGTGGCCATCTAGGTATTAATCTCCACATCATGGGTAACACTATGCCTTTAGACACCCCTTACATATTCCCTCCACCTCTTCCACATAGAATATCAAGGATTTTCTACATGCCATTACAAAACCCTTGATAGTCTTTCCATTTATGCAAGGATGTCCAACATATCACCGATTACCCCTCATTGATCTACTGAAAAAAATAAACTTTTTTATTTTATTTTGTACCTCTATTCCACCATCTTCTCTAAAATGCTCTTCACAAATTTATACCAAATTGTTGAATGCATGGGTCGGTTACCCATGGTAGGTAATATCACGAGTGATTTATTATGAATAAGTTATTTTATCGTCCTTTGTTGTTCTAAAAATTGAAGAGGAGATTAAACTCGATAAGTTTTTCATCTTTAACATGGATAATCTCCACAGACACGTGTCTTTTGGGGTTGAGAGTTCACATTCATCAATTTTATATTCCGTCGGTCATTCATTTTAGCCATGCCTCAGTAGGTAGCTAATACCAGGATCAACTAACCACCCATTTGAACAAATTAAGTATCTTTTCTTCCATTTATTGTCGGTGATCTTTACTATACTGCTGCCAGGTGGATTTTGAACCACCTCAGACGGACAGACGAATTGGACAAGGTAGTAGTTTCTTAATTATAAAGATTTCCACCATCTCAAATGTTGGGTTCCATCAAGACCCACCATCATCTTTCTTGAAAGGGGAGCCATTTTTTTACTCAAAAATATTTTTATTTTTCAATATACCAAAAATACTTTGGTAGACCCTATTGGATTTATTATGTAATAAATTGTTCATCTTTATCATTAACATATCTCGTAGGCCATATCATTGGAGTTTTCTTTCATATTTAATTAATTTAATTGATCTTCAGCATACTTTCTGTTTTAATTTTGGTTGGTTGGTTTCTCATCAAGCACGGATATCGAAAGCAGCGTGTGGTTATTTGTGTTGTTTTGTTTTTATTTTTTTATGTTATCTTTTGCAACTTTAACTTTTGTGGCATCAAATGGTTGGATCGAAAGTAGTATGAAGTATCTTTAAACTGTGTAAAGATTTTTAGCACAATCTTAAAACCCTTCAGAATAATGAACCTCCACAACTCTACAAATCAATCGTTAATGCCATCCATTTTATGAAGACAACCTTCCTTATTGAATGTTTATTATTTTTTCTACCATTTAATTTTTATTATCCCCCATCCCATCCCCTCCCCTCCCCTCCCCTCCCCGTGCTATAAGAAATGTATACATTACAAAAAAATGTTTATACATTCCAAAAAGTGGTATACATTCCAAAAAATGTAAACTAATTTGTATACATTCCAAAAAATGTAAAATAATTTTATTTGAGATCAATTTATTTTGGTTCCCAATAACATAATAATGATAAAAAAAGAAAAAAGAAATAGTAAAAAGTAAAATCGACCTCCTTTGTTGACATAATAACATCCCATAGCAAATAAAAGTTACAAATTTGATAAAAATAGGGGTTAAAATAATATAAATCCAACTCAGGTGATTTATGCATACAAAATACACAATAGTATACAAGTTGGCTTCGTATCTCAGTTGGTTTTGATCAGATCTCGGATACGAGTTGGATTCGGAAGTCGTTGGAAGATGTTTTGATCGGATCTCCGTTGGTTTCAGATCTCTGTCGAATATGAGCTGGTTTCGGGTTTCGCATAATACTTGACGAGGCGGGGTATAAATTTCTGAATCAGGATGAGATTGGTGAATCTCACCTTTGAGATGGGATTTCAGGAACCAGCGGAGATAAAATTTCATTTCATGTAGGATGTATCACCCTTAGCCAGGGAATAAGCGCATGGTGATTAAAGATTAGTGGAGCCACGTGAAGGAGATTTTGGAATCTTGGTAAGATGATTTCAAGAATGCTCTGTAGAAGAACTCGTACCTGTTTGTCGCATATGAGGTACTTATTAAGGTTTTGTTATGGAAGAACCTCGACTATTCTCCTTCCGTATGTTTAGAGGAGAGTAGATAATCAGAATTTTTGGATCAGTCGAGAAAATATCCGATAACTATGGTAGAATTCCACGACTGTTTTAGACGAGCAAGAGTGATCAAATGTTCGTAATATTTTCTCAGAATGGGAGTTTTGTATATGAATAAATCCGAGTAATTGTCATGTAGTGAGGTGCGGCCTCCTAATGATAGTGAGATAATGAAATGTATAACGTACAGGCGTGACCTATGCGAATGTTGTCGGTTGGGAGCACAATGTGAAGTGTCTCCAAAGAGAATGCAAAAATTTGAGGGACTAATTCTAGCCAATGTATTGTCAATTCCATGTTGTAGCACGCCCCGAAGCCGGTGAAGTTCTCATAAATCCATGAATCAAATAACAAACAAAAATATTATTTATTAAATTGGATTGAATATAAATGAATATTACAAGACACCAATTGTTGTTACTTGCAATAAGGATGCACAATTGCTCATTTGCTTAACATTTGACCTTAATCCAAGGCCAAGTTGTGTGTACATGCGAGCAAGGATTCCCATGCCCCACGTAAGTCGACCCACCTTTTCATATCCTTAAACACTTACATGTAATAAACATCGGCTTCGCATAATACTTGACGAGGCGGTGAGCAATGAGAGCTTTCGGCGGCGGCACCTCTAGGGGCCGTCTTTGGCCACAATTCCTAATGGCATTGGCCATATTGGTAGTTTCAAACAACATAGTAGTGTCCGCAGACCCATACATTTATCAATCACCACCACCACCTTATGTTTACAAGTCTCCTCCACCACCCTCACATTCTCCACCACCCCCATCACCACCACCCTATGTGTACACATCTCCACCACCGCCATCACCATCTCCTCCACCACCATATGTGTACAAATCTCCACCACCGCCATCACCATCTCCTCCACCACCTTATGTGTACAAATCCCCACCACCCCCATCACCATCTCCACCACCATATGTGTACACATCTCCACCACCGCCATCACCATCTCCTTCACCACCTTATGTGTACAAATCCCCACCACCACCATCACCCTCTCCGCCACCGCCATACTACTACAAGTCTCCTCCACCCCCATCTCCTTCACCACCACCACCGTACGAATATAAGTCCCCACCACTACCTTCATCGTCACTTCCACCACCTTACTACTACAAATCTCCCCCACCACCTTCACCATCTCCACCACCACCTTATTATTACAAGTCTCCACCGCCACCAACCAAGTCACCGCCACCACCTTACTACTACAAGTCACCACCTCCACCAGTACATTCTCCACCACCACCATATTACTACAAGTCTCCTCCACTTCCGGTTATTTCTTCTCCACCCCCTTACTACTACAAGTCCCCACCACCACCTGTACATTCACCACCTCCGCCATACTATTACAAATCTCCACCACCTCCATCGAAGTCTCCACCACCGCCACCACCTTACTATTACCAGTCTCCGTCACCACCGACCAAGTCTCCACCACCACCTTACTACTACAAGTCCCCACCCCCACATGCACATTCTCCGCCACCACCATACTACTACAAATCTCCTCCACCGCCAGTTAAATCTCCTCCACCGCCATACTACTATAAATCTCCTCCACCTCCAGTTAAATCTCCTCTCCTACCCTACTACTATAAGTCCCCTCCCCCACCTGCTCAATCGCCACCACCACCATACTACTATAAATATCCTCCACCTCCCGTTAAGTCCACCCCATCACCTTACTACTACAAGTCCCCTCCCCCACCAGCACATTCTCAACCCCCACCATACTATTACAAATCTCCACCACCTCCAATTAAGTCTCCCCCACCACCATATTACTACAAATCTCCACCAGCTCCATCGAAATCCCATCCATCTCCTTATTATTGCACTTCTCAACCACCACCTACCAAGTCTCCTCCTACACCATACTACTACACCTCTCCACCACCGCATGCCCCCCACAACCCTCACCACCACCAGTTGGTGGTAAAGGTTGTCGGAAAAGTTTACTGCTATAAATGCTATGATTTGACATATCTAGAGAAGTCCCTTGCCAAGAACCACCTTAAAGGTACATTATTTTCAGAAACCATTCTCACTAATAGTAATCTCACTTTGCCATTACGAATTGTGGTTAAAACATTAATATTTCTATACGTAATTTTCATCATGTTAACGACCCATTCCCTTGATTTTTACAACTTCAATTTGTTGGTGTTAAGCAATTATTAGGCACTAACTACTAAGTCTTTATATCTCATAAATAAATTGTTAGGCACAAACACTTGATAATGTTAGTTGTGTTACGAGAAACCAAAATTGACCTCTTAGGACACATAGCCTAAGATGAAAAATATAGTTTATAAATATATCTCTTTGTGTGTGTTTGTTTTCTTTAAAAGTAAGATTCGGGAGTAATTATTCATTAGTGATCACATTGGCTTGGACAAATATACTATTTTAAATATAAAGGGACAAAAAGTTAGAAATTCAAGCATGTAAAATAGAAATAAAGACTTGATTAACTCCTTTCATTTTGATATTGTGTTATATGATTAATTGTTTGAATAGTTGATGATCAATGAAAACCAACATGGTTATATATCTAATTTAATGTTATTTACATATGAAACAGGTGTTGTTGTGAAAGTAACGTGCAACGTTGGGGACAAAAAGATTGTGGCATTTGGTACCACTAAGATTAATGGAAAATATAGCATCATCGTTGACGGGTTGGAATATGGAAAATATGGAGGAGCCGAGGCATGCAATGCTAAGCTCCACAAGGCACCAAAGGGTTCACAATGCAGCATCCCAACAAATCTCAATTGGGGAATGAAGGGTGCCACCCTAAGGGTCAAATCCAAGAATAAATATGAAGTTGTACTCGCTGCCAAACCATTTGCCTATGGCTCTAAGACACCTTATAAAGGATGTGAGAAACAAAAGGCAACCCCATCTCCATATTACTACACTTCCCCGCCACCACCGTCCCACAATTATATTTACAAGTCACGACCACCTTGAGAGTGCAGCTACAGCGAAAATATTGCGACTTCTCAAATAAAAAACCAATTTTAATTAATCCCAAATTTTAGTTAAAACCCTAAGACATGCATCTAGATGATTTATCAAATAAAATATAGCATGCAGGATAAAAACAAACAATTTCAGGAAAAATCCCCCAAAGGGGCAAAACCTTTTATTTTCACTATAATTTGTAAGAAAACGGCTTACAATCGGATTACAATGAAAATACAGTGACTAAGAATTACCCTCAGGTATCGGATTCTGTAGTCGGCGGCTGGAAATATCCCTTTCCAGGAGGGCAACAATGAATCCACACGCAGCGAACCCACATGAATCTCAGTCCAATCAACAAAGGAAGAACCGCAGCACTCCTCAATGACACGCAGCCATGAAACTTTGTAGAGACTCCCTCAGCAAAGACACGCAGCCCTCGGTTGCAAAGATCTCTCCACAAAGGCTTGAACAAACACAAGGTTGTGTTCTTGGGTTACCAAAAAGACTCACAAAGGATTGGCAATTGTGTGAATCAAAACATGAGTCTTGGGACTCAAAAATATGAAGACTAGATGTATTTGGACTCTCAGAAACGTCTTCTAAAGTCTTGCAAAACAACTCCCCCGAAGTTGGTATTTATAGGAAAAAAGATGAAGAGTTCCGCTTTTTTAAAACTCTAAAAATCTTATCAGCGTACAGGTACACCGAACCCCATCTGGGGTACACCGAACCGGTTTGGTGGTACCATTCTGGTATGGGGTTAAAAAACAGCATTCTTCAAGGAATTTTCTCCAACTTCAAAAGGTCATAACTTCTTCACCGTAGCTCGGATTGAGGTGCCGTTTCTTCCAGTATCTTCGTTGCGGCGAGCTCTTCAACTTTCCAGTTGACCATACCTCCGAACTATGGATGTGAAATTACGAAAATGCCTTTGAACTTCCCTATCAAGCCTTGTTTCACTGTTTTGACTTCCCTTGCGTTCCACTTGCATTCTGTGCCTAAAATCTTGGAACGTGAAGTCGTTGAGGCAGATGTAGGACACATTAATGGAGATGTTGAATGCTTGATTCCCGGAATTCAGATAGAGGCCGTCATGTGAGATCGTGAGGTGACGTGCCAAATGTAGCGGCGTACGACATACATAAATGTAACATGTTGGACATGAGAAAAATGTCCTTACAAATCTCCCCCTATGTCTATGCAGGTACTTTCATAAAAAATCCGAATTATCAAATACGAAATTGCCTATACAAATCTACCCTCCCATGAACCCAAAACTGGAAAAGGTACAAATGAATAGTCTTCATCGTTTGTTCTTCAAATCTTCCGGAATCTCAAATCTTTTCTCATCAGGGTGTGCAATTCAATTCAGTGATCATCAATGTAGTACCTACACACATGAGAAAAAGCAAATACCAAGTGACGTATCGAGTTTGAAATGAGATAAACATGGATACCAATTTATGATGAACGCATAAGTCAAATCTCAAAAACTCCCCCAAAATTGAAACTCCCCCAGAATATGATAATTCTTTCTCCCCCTTTTTATGATGTCCCCAAATAGACAAAAAAAAAGGATGAATCAAACAAGCAAAATCGGGGTGTCATGGTATACAAGTCAAGGCATCAATCAATATGATAAACGTGCTCTAGCAAGGAGATGCTCAAAAAACTTTCACAAACTATTTTTTTGATTTTTTGATTTTTCATACAAAAAATAGATACCATTTTGAAAAAAAAATGTAAAACATGATACAAAAATCACACCATGGATTTAGACTCAAACAACCAAGTCATGGAAATGGAATGAATGGGTGTGAACACATTCGATAGGTAAATAAACTCAATCAATCATATGTGCACGATGCATACGTATACTCCTAACGAATGAACATCAAAGGTATCCTTAGGTGTAAAAATTTGTTGAATTTAGATGACATCGTCTTATGCAAATCAACAAATCAAAGTCAAATGATTTCCACACCAATAACGTCCAAAACTATATAGCGCATTTTCAATAATTCAAGGACGTGCAAACCCGTTTTAATTCTCCAACCAAACTCCCTCATATATATTTTCTTTTAGAGGTAATCTAAATTCTCAAACTTTGGAGAATTGGTGCAAAAACCTAAATGGCCCCTTTTTGGCATGAATATCTTTTTATTGCCTTTCAATTTTTTCGGGCTCTTTTAACCTCTTTGGACCTCGGATAATAAAATTCCTCAATTTTTTAGGTCCTTTTTAGCGGTGGCTTTTGTGCAAAGGATAGATTATTACCTTTCGCAGCCCCTCCCCGTTATGAAATAAAGCACACAATCTCACAAAACGGTTTTTATATGCACAGTTTCCTTATCAAAAATTTATCGCGCTTGGTTCGTTTTAAGGACAGGATTGAAGTGAAAACACCCAACCAACATGTGATAAGACAAGCACAATAATCAAACAAATCCGTGCATGTGTGCAATAAAGGAAATATGAGTCAAACATGTAGGAAGTAACACTTAATTACATCTTAATGACTCCAAACATTATAAAGCACATGGATGAATTGACCTATTGTCTCAAAACACTATCAAATAGTCACATGAAAAAAATGGAATGATGTTGTGACTCGGTTATCCTAAGTCTCCATCCATAAACGGTGCAAACAAAATACAAAAAATCTTTTTCGATTTTTCTAACAATTTTAAAAATAAAAAATTATACAAAAAGTACAAGTCATCACACTAGCAAAAAAAATATATCATGAAACCATAACTAGTGTATGACATAGGCCTGTAAACGGATCGGATTCGAACCGGATCAGGCCAATCCGAATCCGTTTATGTTAAACGGATTCGGATCCGATCCGATTATCCGACGGATTATCTGTTAAGGTTCCGAATCCGATTTGTTAAGAATCCGTTAATCCGATCCGTTTATCCGATCCGATCCGATTAATTATTTATTTATTTTGATTATGATTTTCATTAAAAAAATGTATTTTTAAGTTAAAATTACATTTTTTAACCACTTAATTTGCAACATTTTTTTATGTCATAATGATAGTTTCAAATCCAAATAATGATATTTCCAAATCCGATTTTTATTTTCATCCCTTATTTCATAAATTTAATTTGCAAATGTTTCCAAGATGAAAGTCCAAAATTTATTCTTAGATTTAATTTCCAAATGTTTCCAAAATCAAACTAACACCAAGATAGAAGTCCACCATTCAAATATTAAACACACCATCCATCACAAATAAACCCCAGATGAAATTCAACAACATTCAAAATCTAAAAATTACAAACATGACTTGGATAAAAGTTCAAATCAAAATACACAACCATCTTCACTTCAACTTTCTCCTTCAAAGCCACCCTGAAAAACAAAAGAAAATAATGAACATTTATCCTTCAAACATAAATACAAATATTAGATAACATATGTTAAAAAATAAAAGAAAATAATTAACTTACTTGGTGATTATCTTCTTCTATGCTACCACTGAACAAACCTTATGATTCTTGAACCGCTGAAACAAATATTATAAAGATTTAGATATTTGAAGAAAAGAAAAAACATTAAAATAATGACAAATTAAATAACTACTTACTTGACATATTTTGTGATTCTATCCAATCCGCAGTGGTAACTAAAGCTTCAACAATCTCGGGAAGCAAAGATGCACGTGTCTCATCAATAACTCTACCTCCAATACTAAAGGCAGACTCGGAGGCAACTGTAGTTGCCGGGACAGCTAAAATATCACGTGCAATTTGTTCCAAGGTAGGAAGCTTACCACTACACATTTGCCACCACGTCAAAATGTTAAAATGTTCTTTTCTTTGGTAAACAGGTTCTTCCAAGTATTGATCCACCTCGGTTTTTTGAAAAGCATTAACATTGGCGGATTGATTATACCAAGCACCAAACTCCGAATCCTCATCAATCACACTAAGACCCCCTGTGTGAGATGTACTACTCCCAATTCCATCAATCACATCTCGATTCCCCATTGAACCCACACCAAAAGAATTATCACCCCCGTACTCTAAATACAAATCCATAAAAGCACTACGCACTCTCCCCACATAACTACTAGCACGAACACCATAGATTTTATTATAATAGAACTCAACATACGCCATCTTACACCTCGGATCAAGCACAACAACAATAGCCAACACTAAACTACATTCATCCCAATACTTTTCAAACTTTTCCCTCATTGGGATAGACATCAAACGAAGGCACTCATGCTCACTTTCCTCCAAACTCATCAACATTAATTGAATTTTACAAACATCGGCAAAGAAAACATTTGCAGTCGGAAAATTTGTACCACTAAAATGGCGTGTAGCATCATAGAATTTTTTCAAACAACCGCAAACCAATTTTGCCACCCCCCACTCATCTTCGGATGGACAATGTTTGTAATTTTTATCAATTTGTGCCAAGCGAGTAAATGCTTCTTGCAAATCTAAAGCCGTTTAAAGCATTAAGTACGTGGAGTTCCAACGATTAGGTACATCCATAGGAACTTGTTTTTTACTCCTTAACTTGCTTTGATTGCATGCAACATCAAATTTTTGTTTTCCATATGGTGACTTGTGCAAATATCTAATAGTGTCTCTAATGCTAAGAATAAGACCCCCAATCACTTTCAACCCATCTTGAACAATCAAATTAAGAATATGGGCACTACAACGAACATGATACAAATCACCACCCAAACAAAGCAAAGATTTATTACTCAACCAACTTCTTAAGTGCCTAACCATTACATCATTAGCACCCGCATTATCCACCACCATTGAAAATAAATTTTTATCCAAATTCCATTCCAAAATCAAATCCAAAATGAACTTAAACAATGTTTCACCATCATGTGGGTATTCAATACACCTATAGTTAATGATTTTCTTTTGTAAAACCCATTTATCATCAATGTAATGCGCCGTCAAACAACAATAGGCAATATTTTGATGGTCGGAAGTCCATAAATCCGTAGTCAATGTTACTTTAGATGACTGACTTTCCAAAACATTGTAAAGTTTCATCTTTTCTTCTCCATGCAACTCCATAATATCAGACCTAATGGTGTTTCTTGACACTAACTTAAATTGAGGATTTAGGCCATTACAAAACTTCTCAAAAAATTCATGCTCCACCATATTAAATGCATAATTATGTTTCACTATCATTATAGCAAGGTCCCTCCTACTTCTTTTCTGATCAAACTTAAAGGTTTCAATTTTTATGGTGTCATCCGCAATTTTTTTAGAAGCTTTTATCATTTGTTGAGAAATGTCGGTTTGAGAACCCGTACACCTAGTTATATGGGACCTAAGGTGACTAGTCCCTTTACTACTATCCCCAACAAATATTTTTTTGCAACGACCACATTTGGCCTTGTCTTCACCTTTAGCATCTTTAAATTTAACAAAAAC
Source organism: Sambucus nigra (assembly GCA_949130495.1). Taxonomy (NCBI): domain Eukaryota; kingdom Viridiplantae; phylum Streptophyta; class Magnoliopsida; order Dipsacales; family Adoxaceae; genus Sambucus; species Sambucus nigra. The sequence continues at coordinate 691,854,370 of OX422209.1, forward strand.
AGTCCATACCGATGATGTATGGCGCCTAGTCCTCTTTGATGGTCCTTGCTCATCGTCTTGTTGTTGGCTATCAACGTCGATCAAATCATTTCCACCCACACCGCTCGAATTTTGACAAGGATCCAATGAAGACATACCTACCAAAAAAATAGTGAATACATTAATTTGGGACTGAAAAAACATTGATATAAGAAAAAATTGATTGAAAAAATTCAGTTATAAGAAAAACATGTGTAGTTATTAAAAATTTAGTTATAAATGTGTTATTAAAAATTCAGTTATAAGAAAAAAAATTGATTATTATAAATGTATATATTATATACCCAATGTATATATTGTAATCACATTATTAATTTTTTTTAATAAAACAGTTTTAAATAAAATCTATCGTTTTTTTTAAAAGTTTAAACAAAATCTACAGATTTTTTAAATAAAATCTACAGACTTTTTGTCAAACAGTTTATAATAATATCTACAGATTTTTAAAATAAAACCTACAGTTATTTTAGATGTGTAGTGTAGTTACAAAAAAAAATACTAATATAATGAAACCTACATCGAAATCTGATTCAGATGTGTAGTTACAAAAAAAAACATAGAAATTATTTTACACTATTATAATGAATCAGTAGAAGAAATCAGTAGAAGAAATTATTTTACACTATTAAAAAAAATAAAAACATACCTGCGATCTGATCAGAGTTGATGGTGGCCGGATGTGTGAGATGTTGCCGGACCCGGATGTGTGAGAGTGAGAGGAGAGGAGGATGTGTGAGATGTGGCCGGATGTGTGAGATGTGGCCGGATGCGCCGCCGCTCAGGTCGTTTAGAGATTAGGTTTAGGTTTTTGTGTGTGTGTGTTTTTGTAAATGTGTAAATGTGTAGTGTGCGTGTGTTTATGTTGTGTGCGTGTGTTTATATTTTGTGTGGTTGTGTTGTTGTGGACCTGTAGGCTGTGGTCGTATGCGTGTGTTTATATATTTTTTTTTTGATATATATTATTATATCAATATGATATATTAATAATAATAATATATATATATATAAAATATTATATATATATAAAAAAAATATTATATATATATAATATATATATATATATATAAATATTGATCGGATCGGATCGGATTATTAACGGATCGGATCATATGAATCCAAATCCGCTCCATTTAATAAACGGGTAATCGGGTAATCGGATAATCGGGTAATCGGATTTCAAGGGGTGATCCAAATCCGTGTAAACGGATCGGATTCGGATTCGGATTCGGATTCGGATTCGGATTCGGATAAAATCCGATCCATTGACAGGCCTAGTATGACAAACATGCAAGCACAATCAACCAAAAGATTTCACATGGGGTGAATCACGTGCAAGCAAACGGGAGTCGTGGACAAATAAACCATAAGCCTCTAAATCCGATTTTCTAACCCAAATAGATGTGTAACAAAGTGTGGGGGTTTTGGTAATCGAATTTATTCTTTCATTAACCTTCCTAGGTCCATTTAAAATCTTGTAACAAAATCGCCTAAGATGACCTTGCCTACCGCAATGTGTGCAAGTGTAAATCGGGCGGTGTGTGTTACCTAAAGGTGGCCCTCTCCTCAAATTTATCGGTTGCTCTTTCCGAATTTGCCTAGGTGGGTCTCTCCTAATGATCCTAGGAGGTTCTCTCACGATGCTCCTATGGGGTGCTTTCCTAACAAACTTAGGTGCCTCTTTCTTAACAATCCTAGGAGGCTCTCTCACACGTGTGGGAATGGGTGCAACATATTTTTCAAGACCAATCCCACCCCTATAAGTTTTGATCTCGACTGTACCTAAAATCTTATCAAGTTTTTCAGACCTAGACTCCAAATCAAATTTCACTTTACTTGAATCTTTCAATTTCACCTCAAGTTCACCTATCCTAGATTCAAGTACTCGTTTAGAATCCTCAAACTCTAAAAGCTCCTTTTTCATAGTCTCCATCAACCCTCTAAGACTATCTCTCTGACCCTCGACGTACTCCAGCTTTTCTTTCAAAATTTTCACATGAGCCTTAAGTTCTTCAACTAAAAAATCATTATTTTTTATGGCACACTCTTTCAACTAAGCTTTCAATTTCAAATTTTCTTTCTTTGTTTTCAAAGTTTCAGCATAAAGTTCATTGAAAGCAGTTTGCAAGTCATGCTCATCTACACTTTCCTCCTCACTTTCATCCACACTCCCATCACTTTCACTATCATCACTAATCACACGGATGGGAAACTCTCGCCTAGAAGCATAAAAAACTTCTTCTTTCGAATCACAATCACTAAGGGTAGAAACATGAGAAATCGATTTATTCAATTTCTTCTTTAAATTTGTGGTACACTCATCTAACGTGTGACCAACACCCTCACAACAAGGACACCTCTCAGATTCGTTTTCAACAGAAGATTTAAAGCAAGAGTTCGTGTGAATTTTCCAATTAAATTTTTCAAAAATTTGACATCGAAGATCATCAAAACCATCAAAATCCATTTTTGCAAAATCAGGAACAAAACACAATAACTTAGTGCAACAGGCTCTGAAAGTAAATCCTCGAAAAATCAGGATCACGCGATAAATTGGCGTAATCCGCTCTGATACCAATTTGAGAGTGCAGCTACAGCGGAAATATTGCGACTTCTCAAATAAAAAACCAATTTTAATTAATCCCAAATTTTATTTAAAACCCTAAGACATGCATCTAGATGATTTATCAAATAAAATATAACATGCAGGATAAAAACAAACAATTTCAAGAAAAATCCCCCAAAGGGGCAAAACCTTTTATTTTCACTATAATTTGTAAGAAAACGGCTTACAATCGGATTACAATGAAAATACAGTGACTAAGAATTACCCTTAGGTATCGGATTCTGTAGTCGGCGGCTGGAAATATCCCTTTCCAGGAGGGCAGCAATGAATCCACACGCAGCGAACCCACATGAACCTCAGTCCAATCAACAAAGGAAGAACCGCAGCACTCCTCAATGACACGCAGCCATGAAACTTTGTAGAGACTCCCTCAGCAAAGACACGCAGCCCTCGGTTGCAAAGATCTCTCCACAAAGGCTTGAACAAACACAAGGTTGTGTTCTTGGGTTACCAAAAAGACTCACAAAGGATTGGCAATTGTGTGAATCAAAACATGAGTCTTGGGACTCAAAAATATGAAGACTAGATGTATTTGGACTCTCAAAAACGTCTTCTAAAGTCTTGCAAAACAACTCCCCCGAAGTTGGTATTTATAGGAAAAAAGATGAAGAGTTCCGCTTTTTTAAAACTCTAAAAATCTTATCAGCGTACAGGTACACCGAACCCCATCTGGGGTACACCGAACCGGTTTGGTGGTACCATTCTGGTATGGGGTTAAAAAACAGCATTCTTCAAGGAATTTTCTCCAACTTCAAAAGGTCATAACTTCTTCACCGTAGCTCGGATTGAGGTGCCGTTTCTTCCAGTATCTTCGTTGCGGCGAGCTCTTCAACTTTCCAGTTGACCATACCTCCGAAATATGGATGTGAAATTACGAAAATGCCCTTGAACTTCCCTATCAAGCCTTGTTTCACTGTTTTGACTTCCCTTGCGTTCCACTTGCATTCTGTGCCTAAAATCTTGGAACGTGAAGTCGTTGAGGCAGATGTAGGACACATTAATGGAGATGTTGAATGCTTGATTCCCGGAATTCAGATAGAGGCCGTCATGTGAGATCGTGAGGTGACGTGCCAAATGTAGCGGCGTACGACATACATAAATGTAACATGTTGGACATGAGAAAAATGTCCTTACACACCTCCTCCACCAACTTACGTTTATAAGTCCCCACCACCACCAAGTTACGTTTACAAGTCTCCGCCACCACCAGCCAAATCTCCACCGATTCCTTACCACTACAAATCTCCACCACCCCCATCAAAGTCGCCACCATCTCTTTACTACTACAAGTCTCCCCCACCACCTTCCAAATATCCCCATCCTTCTTACTACTACAAGTCACCACCCCCACCAAAACACTCTCATTTGCCTCCATACTACTATAAATCACCTCCACCGCCCTTCCCCTCGCCTCTACCCCCATATTACTACAAATATCCCCCTCCTCAAACACCATATCCTCCTCCACCATACTACTATAAATCCCCACCTCCTCCATTACCATCTCCTCCTCATTCGCCCTACTATTACAAATCTCCTCCACCGCCATTGAAGTCTCCTCCTCCACCATATTATTACAAATCCCCACCACCTCCATCCACATCTCCACCTCCACCATGCTACTATAAGTCTCCACCTCCACCTCCACCATCTCCACCTCCACCTTACTATTATAAGTCACCTCCACAACCATCACCATCCCCACCACCTCCATATTACTACAAATATCCGCCACCATCATCACCATCCCTAACACCTCAATATTATTACAAATCTCCCCCACCTCCGTCACCATCTCCCCCTCCTCCATACTATTACAAATATCCTCCACCACCATTAAAATATCCTCCTCCACCCTATTATTACGAGTCCCCGCCACCTCCATCGCCATCACCACCACGTTCCTACTACTACAAGTCTCCGCCACCACCTTCACCCTTTCCTCCTCCACCATACTACTACAAATCCCCACCACCACCGTCTCCATCTCCTCCTCCCCCGTACTACTACAAGTCCCCGCCACCACCATCACTATCTCCACCTCCACCTTACTACTATAAATCTCCACCACCACCATCTCCCTTTCCCCCTCCTCCCTATTTCTACAAATCTCCCCCGCCACCATCACCGTCTCCACCCCAATACCACTACACATCCCCTCCACCACCAGTGAAATCACCTCCACCTCTTGTCTATATATATGCTTCTCCACCACCTCCAACTCACTACTAAGCCCTAATAGCTTTGCCATTTTCTTCTAGTAATCATGTAAGTAACGATTCATTTACACATATCCCACTTTATCCATTATGATGATATGATCTATGTTTAGAACACTCAATTATATTCTCTAACTGATTTCATGTGTCTACTTTTCAGGGTTTTGTCTGAACTATACAATAAAAGAAGACCACATTAGAAGAAGAATCATAACTAAATTGTCAAAGCCAACTTGTGTACTCTATAAGGCCCTTCATGCTTCATTAAAGAGCATCAACAATTCTTAATTAAAGCAATTCATTTTTACTTCACTGGTGAACTTCTTACACACGGTGCTTATATTATCTACAATCGAAAAATCCTTCAAAAGTGTATTTATTCGGGTAAAGCATGACTAATAAGTGAGCTACAAGTATCCCTGATTTGGAAGTGGGTTTCAGTCTATTTTTTCTCAATATGGTTTCATCTAAATTATTATTGTATCAAGAGTAAAGGATGGGCTTGTTTATTTTATTATTTATTTATTTGTTTATAATGGTCAGTTGTATCTTCAAAACTTGTCCTTTGTGGACTCAAATTTTTAGTAATAAAGGATGATTTTTTTTATTGCAATTGTTCCAATCTTTGGCCCCACAAGATATTCACATGAGATATAAAACAAATTATGAGAAATCAAACAACACTATCACTCTAAATAAAAACAAAAAGCTCCTCCTATTTTCCACTTAAAAGGTAGAATGAAAACGTTGACCTCCAAGTAGATACTTTCTCGCAAATAAATAAAGATTAAAGGAATCATTTACTCTATTTTTATACTATTTTCATTTTGAAATTTTTTGTGTTCAATTTAAATTCATATTGAGCATGTGAAGATTGAATATTAGTCGAGGTTGAAAAAATTCATGAAACTTGCCAAGTACGAAACACGCGTTCAGTTTCATTTGTAAAACATTCCATTTTGTGTGTTTTACCTTCTAAATTGGAAAAAAATAAGATGGTTTGTGAAAATAATCCAATAACAAATGCACATACTAGCAAACGTATGTATCAATTGTAAATTTAAGACTTTGCCTATGCCACACTTGTGATTCATGTCGGTGACGCATCGGTGTATTTATAATTGTTAGGGTCGAGGGAGTAGTTTATATTTCTTATGGTTTATTTTGTAATTTTTATAATTATTTTTATGTTGCAAAATTATATGCATTTCTCATTGTGGAAATCCATTATTTTTTAAAATAAGTTAAAATGATTCGAATGGTCTAAACTTTTCACAACTTGGATAATTTGGAATTAAAGATCAGAGTTTATGATACTTTATAGATAAACCGATACAATATATGAGATTGGTTGTAACACTTATTTTGGTGTTTTTTACATTTTTTATGTCGGTTTCAAACATGATGATAGTTTCGTAACTCGTTGTGAGAAAAAAAAAATTCGGTGCTAAATTTTTCGCCACCAATTACCCCAAATTTGTGACTAAACAAAGTTTATGTCGTCACTAAATTGGGGTAAAAAGGTTGTGGCTCATTGTTTCTTTGACGAGTTAACATTTTTCCACTAAAACTATTTTGTATTGGTGGTATAGTGGGTAACTAAAATATAAATGTGGGTATATCTCAACATACACACACTATGAGGACCCAAAAATTTTAACCCACTACTTTACTAAAAATTAAATTAACATCCTAAATAAATATTAATAGGTTTCTAATTTCAACAAACTTGACAACAAGTTTTCAATTTAATACAAGAAAATCAAAACTCTAAAATTATAATGTCTTCGATTTCGGTCGAGTTTAAACTCCTCTTAAACATCATGTATACTAGTAACACCTATGTACGTGCAATGTGTGATCATACTTTTTAGAACAAATGCAGATTAAGGAATTTCACAAATGGATGGAAGCTTACAAACTGCTAGCTAATGGTGTGGTGGGCATCATGGAACCCAAGAGGTATAATTGGAATTTTAAATATAGACCAAGTTTCTGTTATTTGTGTCCAACACTGCATAGTAATTAAGGGAATGTTTAATAGCATAGGGTGAAAAAATTTTCCTTGGAAAATCATAAAACACTCCCAACAGTTGGAAAATGAGAGAGATGCCTTACTGTAAGCTAAAAAAATTCAAAAGCAAATAAATGCAATCAAATGCGCTCAACAAATTGGAATTTGAGAAAGATAACTTATTTGTGATTGAAAGTAAGGATATGAAACATCATATAAAACCATACATACCTGTTCTATTTAATAGTTTATTTTGTCTCAATGTTCAAAACTTTATCTTAATACATAATTAGTTACTAAAAATTAAAAAAAATATATTATATTGATTATCCATATCATTTTCATTCAATTGGTAACAATTTTATCTGTATATTAACAAAATTACAATACACTCCTCCACAACATAACTATTTTACCAACCAAAATAGTTTCACTAATGTCTAACATTTCAATTTGTAAATAAACGTTTCATTCTATAAATTAAACAATCATAATATACATAACTATTAACATTTCAACCAACATTAATCCTAAAATTTGAACCATAAATTCATATTAACACTAAAAATATAACCAACCTTAACCCTTTAATTCATCCTTACATTGACGTGAACAATCAACACAATAAAACTAATCTTATAATTAAAATCCAGAAAAATATATAAAGGGAGAGAGGGATATGTGTGTGTGTGTGTGTGTGGGTGTGGGTGTGGGTGTGTGGGTGTGTATATATATATATATATATATATATATATATATATATATATATAATAGAAAGAGAGAGAGAGAGAGAGAGAGAGAGAGAATGAAAAGTCTATTATTTGGAAAGAAAGAGAATATAAGAGTTTTGACTATTTATCAAAAGTCACATGAAACTTGTATATTGTAAAATAGTTGTATTTACATATATAGCTTAATATTGTTAGTAAATAATTTGTGCAACACCTAGGTTTGAAGGTTTGATCAATTTGACTTTTACATTTGTTTGGGCTTGAATATATGTGGTTATTTGTTGTAAATGAAATCATTTTAGTTAAAACAATTGTGGGTTTATTTAAAAATGTGAATGATTTTGGAGTTCGTATCTATAATTGGTATGTATAATGTGAATAATTTGTGGGTTTATCTAAAAATAATGTGGGTTTATTTATAAATGTAATCAAGAACGCAATGAATATTCTACCATAAATTGCAATTTGGTATGTATACGAGGCCTAAGGCTTTGAACTAGGTTTTGAAAATTTTATTCAATTAGGTTATAAAGTATAATTAAAATCAATTTGGTATCTATACGTGGCTCAATGTTTCAACATAGGTTTTGAAATTTGGATTCGATTAGGTTATAAAGTATAAATAAAACCAATTTGGTATGTGTGTGCGGCATAGGGTTTCAACCTAGTCTTTAAAAATTAGATTCGATTATGCTATAAAGTATAATTAAAACCAATTTCATATGCATACGCGGCTTAGGTATTTCTACTTAAGTTTTGAAAATAATTGGATTCGATTAGGCTATAAAGTATAATTAAAACAATTTGGTATGTATATGCGACTTAGTGTTTAAACCTAGGTTTTGAAAATTGTATTCGATTAGGATATATAGTATAATTAAAACCAATTTGGTATGTATAAATGTCTTAGGGAGGATCCCCCGTAGAGAATAATATGTTAGATGATCAAATAAACGATGCTGACGGAGTTCATGTGGTGGAAGACAATACGGAAGACAATGAATCTTGTGGTGGAGGTTATCGTGTTAATGACAGTGTTGGGATAAACCTTAATGATGAATACCAAAGTTTTTATGTTAGATTGACCCAACAGGTGTACCCTAACTGTGTCAAAGATCAAACAACTTTGCGTGCCATGGTTGGTTTGCATAGTTTGAAGAGCCATTTTGGTTTTGTTTGGCAATAGCGTGACTAGAATTCTGAATCGGGTGAAAGATTTTCTCCCCAAATAAAATACGCCTTTAAATAACTATTCGAGTGTGAAGAACAATTTTAAAATTTTGGGAATGAAGCATAAAACAATTCATGCTTGAAAGTATGATTACATATTATACCAAAAGGAGTACAAAATCTTGATCATTGGTCAGTAGGCGGGTAACCAAGATTTGTGCCAGAGCATGATTCTAATGATAACAAGGGTTCACTTTAAAATGTGTCGAAAAAGGTATTGAAACATTTCCCCGTTAAACCCATGTTGAAGATATTTTTCACAATACTATAGATAGCGGAGGCAATGACTTGGCACGCTAGGGCAAAAGTACAAATAATCTCGTGTGTCATCCTATGGACTCCATTATTTGGAAAAGCATAAATTTTAATTATCCATATTTTGCCGATCAAAAGAATAATATTTGTTTGTCAATATCAATAGATGTCCAATCCATTTGTTACTCTAAACAACAATCAAAGTGTATTTTCGGTGATCTTAGTACCATTAGCCCCCCTCCTTCGTAGTGCATAAGACCATAATTTTTGATGTTGTATTTATTGATACCTAGGACAAAGTCACTAAGTGAGGACATTGTGTCTACTTGGCACCGTTGGTAGAAGAATTGATTGAATTGTGGATAGCGAGTGTGAAATAATTTAATTATAGAAAATAAGAACAGTCCACGTTAAAAGCTAAGTTAATTTAGGCAATTCATGATTTCCCAGCTAATGGGACTTTATCGGGTTGTAATGTTAATGGTTAATTTGGGTGTCCAATTTGGATCAAGGAAAATTGGATCTCAACATCTCAAAGATAATGGAAAAATTATATAGCATTCCCATATGTCATTCTTGCCTCCCGATCACAGGTTTAGTTTTGGATGAGATGAGTTCGCTAAGGAATATATTCCTGACCCTAACATTGTAGATGGGGGAGATGAGTTCGTCGATGAGGGAGGTCAAGTCAAGGGCAATCTAGTTAAACTGACAAGTTTATAATGTGAACAAATTGCTCATTATATGTTTAAAATCCATGAAGATGTCGATGAATGGAGGGAGTAAGTTCGTGTTGTAACTTTACTTCATGTTCTTATCATATATACTTTATCACCTTATTGATAAATATTGTCATTCAATGTAGATAATATAATGCATCCGGGCACAACAAAAAATGAAAGACGGTTTCACATTCAGACAAGGTGACCACAAGAGGTAATTATTACGTCAAACTTACCTTGTTAAATTATAAATAATTGCAAGTTTTAAAACTTATTTAATTAACTTGTGTAATCCATAATTTCAGTTGTTGAGATGGGTAATTCCACGTCCAGTCTTGCTCATCTCCCCACTGGACCCAATTCATGGCACGCGAGTACAAGAAGTATCGACTGAACGGTCATGTATTCTTTTCGATATTGTATGAGCAAAATACATTGTTATAAAATATCGACATTTCATACAAGGCTCTTACATATTTCAGGGCGAGTGTCAAATATAAAAACACTCGTTGAAACGGAAATGACTTACTATGATTTAATTAAAAATAGTTTAGAATTAAAAAATATATATATTTCAAAGAGGTTGTTTTTTTACGGTTATTGGGTAAGAGTTCAGGACAAAAATTCTTGTAAAGTCGATTCAGGTATCAATTTGATAATGGTAGACTTTTCCAAGATGAAGATCAAGGAAAATATGAATGAAGAGTATTTTTTTTATGCAATTGAAAATCTCAAGCAAGTCTTTTACTCAGACGATATCAATAACGAGTAGTGGTCAGTCGTATTACACGCGCCAAAGCATATAACTAGTAGCGTGGATGACCTGGCTTCCCCTACCTCATATCAATCCATTTTGGATGATAGCCTGAAGTTGAAATAATTTCTAGATACTTAAAATGAGTAGAGTTATTTGGGTTGTAAAATGTATTGACGATTCCAATTTGTAACATGTAGTTTGAAATAATCTCGAACATTAATTTATTGTTTGTTAATTCTAATGTTGGTTCTTATATTAGAATAGTCGTGTGAGTATTTCCATTTTATTCTTATATCCCGCTTGAGTATTTTCGTTTGATTTACTAATGATATAAGAATTTAAATAAACAAAACTATTCTAAAATTAGTGGGTAGCATAAAATATAACATAAATCAAATGGAAACTAGCTTTGTTTTATCTAAATTCTTATATTCCAAAGTTGAGGATTTCCATTTGATTTATCTTATATTTTATGCTACTAAAGTCTTTTTTTTTGGCAAAATATGACTTCATCAGGCCATCAGACCCCGGGAAAAGTGGGTTTGACGGAGGATCTTCCAACAATAAGCCCGTCAAGTTTAAAAAGTATGGGAGCGTAGCTGAAAATAAGATTAGTCTACAAATGAGGTTGTTGGAGTTGCAGAGTGAAGATGGATATTATAAAACTGTTATCTTTGGAAGGATACCTACCACTCGGATCTTGATTGTACAATATTCTATCTTTTTTCTTCAGAGGATGTCAACCAAGTGAGTTTGTCGAGTACAGAGTTATGTTCTTGAGGAACGTGGGGAATAAACAATATCCCTAACATTAATGTTGGACATAAAAAATGCTCCCAAAAAAGATAAATAGACATGAAAATAAAAATAAATCCCATGACCTCTCATGTTTGCCAGAGAGAGAGAGAGAGAGAGAGAGAGAGAGAGGAGGCCTAAAAGAAAGGAAAATAGGTTGGTTAGGTATGTTTATGTTATTTATTAATGAGTTGTTCACTTATGCGTTAAATCGAGATTGTCTATTAACTAAACGGGTTTAAACGGATATAGTTAAGATGGGTTTCGATTATTAAGAGGTTGAGGAAATATCTCCTATTAAGTAAATGGGCCTATATCTCTCGCGAAATAAGTTTCTCTCTAAATTTCTAATACTAAAAATTTCTTTCTAAAAAGTTTTCTCTTGAGAGTAAATATTTTTCTCTATAAAATTTTCTTTTTATATTAATAATGTCTTTCGCTATCAAAAGAACATTTATCCACCTCATTCACTCAATAAAAATGTTCCCGCACTAATTTTCTAATGTGTCTTTCAATGTAATACTAACACAAAATACTCGTTGCAAACGTTTTTCCCTCTAAAATATATATGTCCCTAAAATTATAATATATTTCTCTAATTAAAATTGTAATCTTTTTTGCTCGCTTAAAAAGTTTGGTTCTATAAAATGCTATATCTTTTTCAATAGTTAGGTTGCAACCGGAGAATCATTTTCTCCGATAATCACCCAATAAAGATAAGGGTATTTTTACTTTTCCATATGAGATAATGTCATAATTAGGAATGTCAATGTGGAAGATTTGATTCGGATGGTGCCCTCCTCACCCCCCTTATCATGCCCAAACCCGACTCCGATTACCCCGCCCCGTTCAAAAAGCCTGCAGGGGCCCTGAACCCACCCCACACATTTTATATGATATTTTTAGGGGATCTTCCTATTCAGCCCTATTTACATGGGACATTTTCTAATAGGTCCTATCGCAACATTTTTTCCTTAATAGGACCTATTTGTACATATAGTGAATATTCACTGTATGTTTACAAATATGACCTATTGGAATAAAAATCTTTTTTCATGGGACATGATGGAGCAAAAAAAATGTTAGGACCTATTGAACTACAAACTTAGTAAATGGGACTAATCGATAAAAACCCTATTTTTTTAACTAATTTTACATAAGTATTGTACAAATAGACTAATTTGTAAATATACATTTCATCAATAATAATAACAAAACTATAAATAAAACTGTAAAATGTGCTATAAGAAATGTATACATTCCGAAAAATGTGTGTACATTCCAAAAGAAAGTAAACTAATCCTTATACATTCAAGAATGTGCTACAACAAATGTATACATTCCAAAAAAGTTGTATACATTACAAAAAATGTAAACTAATTCGTATACATTCTAAAAAAAATTATAAGAAATGTATACATTCCAAAAAATGTAAACAAATTTTTATACATTCCAAAAAATGTATTATAAAAAATGTAAACTAATTTGTATAAATTTAAAATAAAATGTAAACTAACCGTTTCAGATATGATAATTAGTTAAACTCCAGGCGTTACTCGAGTGGCGGCAAGCGGTAGAGAGATGAGCAACAAAGGGGAGAAAAGATGGCAGGGATGGAGAATAGATTCTTATGGGCTTTGGGCATGAGGGCTTTAGGCAGAAACAAAGGGATGAGCGACGAAGAGGAGATGAGTCTTTGGACAGAAAGGAAAGGGAAGGGGACCAATGGGATGAGCGACTAGAAATGGGAGGGAGGAGGACAATAGAGAGATGAACGAGAGGGGAAAGGGTGAGAAATTTAGTGAAGTGAGGGAATGGAGAACAAAAGGATGTAAAAAAACTAAATGTCAATATATATATATATATATATATATAAGGGTATATTTTAAATAATACCCTTAAATGGGTCAGGTTCGAGGTTTTTATAGATAAAACCCAATACCAATCTTTTTTTTTATTTTGACCCCAAATGTTTGCATTTTCACGTAGATTATTGTAATGTTTTAGATTGTTATACTTCATGGATTCGAATAATATAATTTGACAACTAGTAAATCGTATTACAAAATTTATAAAATTTAATAGGTAATTGGGTATGTATAAACACAAAATAAAGGAATACGACTTTGGCTTGAAAACTTTAATATTTGTAGAAATTGGCATATGTTATAATAGCGATATCGTTGGGACTGTTGGACTGCGTATGTTATATTAGGTAGGTTTTAATCATAAAATAAATTAATTCACTATACCAAAATACAAAAAAAATCACCAAAGTTCGGCCAGTTATTGTCACGGTTCTTGACCACGACAAAAAAACATGTGTGTTGTCAGATCCTTGACCATGACAACAGATGATATATATTTTTTGTCACGGGCTCGTGATAAGGACCGTGATAAAAAAAAAGTCAAAATTCCAACACTAAAGTCCCTCATTCACCTGTAATACCCCGAGATTTTGGGACAATAATTAATTATTTTTGGGAGAAATAAATATTAATTTAATTGGAGAATAATTAAATTGGCATTTGAGTAAAAATTTGAAGATTTTAGAAAGTTATCCGAATGTGGATTCTGAAAGTGTAGTTGATTCCATAAGGGTTGAGATAGTCGAAAGGACTGTACTTGGGTCTTATTTGGGTTCCGAAATATTTTAAGTTCGTTTGGCTCGAATTAAAGTGACCGAGTCATTTAAAGTGTGTATCATCATTTAAAGATGTGTATTTTGGGAGTTAAGGCCTTTTAAGCCTACGGGAGAACAAATATCCTTAGAGAGAGAGAGAGAAAGAAAGAGAGAAATAAAGAGAAGAAGAAAAGAAGAAACGAAGAAGAGAAAGAGGAGAAAACTTGGGATTTCCGACAATCCATGATTTCGAGGACGAATCAGATTCTACAAATTTGAGGCAAGTGATTAAACTTGATAAATAATTGTTGTGCGTCATTTATTTCATGATTTGTGGATAAAATTGTGAATTTTGGAGTTAATGTTAAAACCAAGATTTTGAATAAAATATTAGATTTGTTGTGTATATAATGGATTTGAGGTTACCAATTAGTCTAGGTGTGTTATTTGATGAGTATTAATGTTATATATATGTTTGGGTTGAAGAGAAATGGTTGGAAGATGATAAAAGTGAATTTTGGGAATTTTTGGCTTTGATGAAAATAGTCATTCTCGTAGCTTCCGATAGGCTGAATCGATTCGACCCCTTACCGAATCGATTCGGAATGTTGCAGGTGCCCAGGTTTGAGTGACCGAATTGATTCGGACCCAAGATGAATCAATTCAGATTGAGATAGAAGCCCAGGTCTTTGGACCCGAATCGATTCGCCTTGGAGGCCGAATCGATTCGCTGGGTCGAATCAATTCGGATTGGGCCCGAATCGATTCGGAAACAGGGCAGTTTGGGGGATGTTTTTCTAGGGTGAGTTTCATCCCATTTCATTTGAGTTTGTCGATTGGGAACCTCAATAGGAGTTATGAGAAGAATGTTTTGGACACTTTTAGGGAGTTTCCCTTATGAGAAATTAATGAGTCATATAGACTTAATGCGAGAGAATACCGATTAGAGAGTATCGTATCGACAAAGTGGGGAAGCCCACTATCATTGATAATTCTGTGTGGAGATAATTATGGGTTTATAGGAGAGAGTTAGGATACACTTAGTGATAATGGATTTCATAATTTAATCCCAAATGGGACAACTTTAAAGGTTCATACGATCGATTGAACCATATAATGGATTGAGAATAATAAATGCTGATAGATGTGCATACGGATATAGAGTATCCTTAATGTAAATTGAAATGGGAGATGTTTCACACTTGCTAAATGGTGATCGAGGTGCATTAGGATATAGAGAATATCCTTAATGTAAATAGAATTGAGATACGATTCATATAATTAGAAGTGAGGTGTGGACTTCAAGTGAGAAATAGTATAGTGTATACTAAGTGGGTAAGTTATGTGAGTTATTGATGAATAGTATATCGAGAGTAATATATACTAAATGATAATATTATTTCCTGCATGCCTAAGAGCATAATAAGAGTATGTAATAGTGTGATATATATGTATATATATATACCTTGTGTGATAGTATACATTTATACGATGTGATGATGTAAGTATATCTTGTGTGAATGATATATGTATATATATATATATATATATATATATATATATGTATATATATATATATATGTGTGTGTGTGTGTGTGTGTGTGTGTGTGTGTGTGTGTGAAGCATACCCCCTCTATGCTATCGTGGGAAGTTACGCGATGTGGGCAAGACCCCTGTCTTGAGGAGCAGGGTGCGTATAGTCTCCAGGTCATAGCGTCCATTTATTATTGTGTGATTTTTATTAGGTGTGAGGCGTGGTGGGTATGTTTCATCTCATTGCCAGGGAGGAACTATGACCGCTTCCCGTACATTTTGATTTATTATTTTACCATGGCGGTGTGATAATAGTCCGATATGTGGTAACCTGGGATAAAGTGAGTAATTCCTGGAAGATGATAGCATTGAGAACCCGCGTCCTCGAGTTATAGCTCATTGGGATGGTTATTATTATGCTTGTGTGAATAGTATATTAATTGTATATGATTATGTGATACCATATTTGTCTCTAGAGTAAAGAGACATAAGAAGATTGATTGAATCTCATTTCGGGAGATTTTATCCAAATAAATTGCGATGAGTATATTAAAGTGGAAATGATGAGTAGTTAATTATATGAGTATATAGATTACTTTGGGTATCGAGGGCATAATGGACCTCAACGACCAACATTGCCAATGAGTAGTGTATCGGGGGGTTCCTTGTTTGGATTTCGCTTACGAGACGTCCCACACACGAAATGCAGTGCAATGTTGGAAGTGAGGAGAAGTTAGTCCTTAGTGATCATCATATATATTAGTATGTAAATCTCGATAATCGATAGTGCCAAGGAGTAGTGTATCGGGGGGGGGTTCCTTGTTTGGATTTCGCTTGCGAGACGTCCCACGTACGAAATGCCGTGCACTGTTGAGAGTTGAGAATAATAAATTAATCAGTGATAATAATTTGGGTTATACCCGTCATGCATTGAGGGCAAAATAAATCTTAATAATCAATACTGCCAAGGAGTAGTGTATCAGGGGGGTTCCTTGTTTGGATTTCGCTTGCGTAATGTCCCACGCACGAAATGCAGTGCAGTATTGAGAATTGGGAGAAGTTTAGTCCTTAGAACCTAGATGCTAATAACTCATATATATTTATATATATTCTAGGTGTTCCTCCACAAGGATTCCATTGATTTTATCCATCCAGTGTATTCGTGGAGCTGTGGCAGTAGCGGAATGTTGCGGTATTTCGATATAGTCGAATCCTATCTTTTGTATATCTAGATTAGTATTCAGTTTGTATATCGGGTTTATACCCAAGTGTTGTAGTGTAGCACTTTTATATTTTTCCTCTCAGAGTATTGTATTGTCTGTGACCCGACATCATATTCGGGTAATTCGTTTGGTACATTTTTTCGTACTCTTATATTAGTCTCTTTTATATAATTTGAGCATGTGTGTGTCTCTTATCTTATTTAGATGTTATGTTGGTTGTTAGTTGTTGCATGGTTTTGTTTTAGAGATGTAAATAAAATGTTTTAAATTTTTTTTGCACCCTCTTTTTGTAGTAATGGGTAGTTATAATCGTCAGTAGATGCTGAGAATGATCCAGTTGAGATTCCTGATTATTTTAGTATAGGGCTGGCCACCCGTTATTATTTTGAGCGGGGTGTCACAGGTGGTATCAGAGCATCAGGTTCTAGTGTCTTTAGGATCTGTGTGGGATTACTGCGATCTTCCGTAAGCGTTCTTGATGTAGAGCCCTATTATTAAGATTGTTGTGTTCATACGTCTATATTTTCTTCTGTGATGAGAAAATAATTGAAAGGCATTCTGATACAATTGTTCTTGTTTTAGATGCCACCGAAGAGAAGTCGTTTAGTCAGGGCAAATAAAGGAGCTGAGAGTGTGGAACCCCAAATGCCTCAAAGGACTATGACTACAGATGAAGTTGTCAGTATTGTGGCACAAGCAGTAACTGCTTCCACTTCTGTAATGGCGCATCAACCTGCATCTCAAGCAGCCCAAACCCATTCAAGACAGTCTTTGTGGGAAAGAGTGTGGGAAGTTTTCAAGGGGATTTGATGATATGGCTGCAAGTCGATGGAAGAGTAGTATTCAAAGGCACCTTTGTATGGTCGAGTGTAGTGAAGTGCATAAGTAATTTCTAGCCACCTTTAAGTTGAAGGGTGAAGCTCTATATTGGTGGGAGTCTGTCACCACCTCAGAACAGAGAGATACATTGCCCATAATAGAGTTTTGGGAACTCTTTGACCGAAGGTATTTTCCTTTCGCGATTCAAAAGGAAATGAGGAGGAAACTGATGGATGTGTTTCAAGGTAATCGAACGGTGGCGGAGTATGAAGAAGAATTTACTCGATTGGCGAATTTAGTACCTGAGGAGGTAAATAAGAAAGCGAAGCGTATATCAAAGTTTGTGCGACGTTTAAATTGGCAAATTCGATAGCATTTGTTAGGGAACCCAGCGTTAGTGACTTTCACTGAGGTAGTGAATGCGGCATTATTATAGTGTCATGAATATCGTCTTCGTTCGCAAGGGGGTAAGAACTTTATAGATTCGGGTTCATCAAGTAGGTCTAGTAAAGAGAATACCAGTAATGCCAGTGGGTATAATTCGGACTATAGAGGGTCGCAACAGCGTTTTGTTCCTCAAGATGGGCATATAGGATTTGCAGGAAGATGTTTCTTTTGTAAGGAAATAGGTCATAGAAAGAGAGATTGCCCTAAAAGAGGTAAAGGATCACGTTTTGAAGAAGTTTTGGAAATAAAACTCGTACAGCAGATTCAAGGTCAGTTTAGTCCGCAGGACTTTGTGTGGGAACCCATTAATGAAGAGAGGCAATCAAACTATAAAGGTATGATGTAAGTTATTTTCCTTTGTGAATAGGATTATGCTATATGAGACTTTAGGAGTATTATATGTGAGATAGTTATGAGAGGGTAGTGATATAACCCTATTATGTATGGAATGAACCAGAAGGGAGTTTTGAGAAAGTGAGGCTCTTATGTTAGTATCTTTTGAGAGAATAGATTATTTTGTAATGTGCTAGAAGGAGAGCTATAACATTGTGGTGGATGTAAGAAATTTTGTAATGTGTTAAGTAGTAATGATAAAGCTATTTGATTTATAGTCGTGCTAGACTTATATATTTGTTATATTCTAGCTATGAAAGAGCCTAGTGTATGGCAATATATTATTATGATGTAAGATATTATTATTACTGAGAGGAATTCAGAATTTAGTGGATTATTGTTGGGCGAGAGATTCTAGCTCATAATTATGTTAATTTGGAGAACTATATATTAGTATGAGTATGAGAATTGTTAAAACCTTATGTCTTGAGCATAAGGTATGTTATTTACAATGTCGAAAGACATAAACTGTTTTCAAAATGAACTTTTTATAGGCCTTTGGTCAATATAAAAAAAATTTATTTGCATAAAAATATTTTTAAAATCTTGTCCTGATTTAACAAACTCTCAATGCCCGACGTCGCTATATATTAGTGTATTGGGAGGGTTCTTTGTTTTGATTTCGATTGCGAGACCTCACCCGCATGAAAGTAGAGAATGTCAGGAATTGAGAGGAGATAAATCTTTGGACCTTTCAAAATTGTTATATTATTAGTATGTTAGTATATTTTTAGAATTGTTGTACTATTGAGGCAAGTGAAGCCTAATTATGTTTATACGAGTAGAACTCGAATAAAGGATGTATGAGTGCCCTAGTTGTTAAAATTGGTTTTATAAAATTAAAATATTTCATCGTGAGAAGTGGGAGGTTTGGGTATAGTGTTAGTGAGGATATGTTACGTAGAACTAGTTGAGCTTTGGAGTATTAGTCTTAGCTTAATTTCGAGGTAGAAATTCTTGTAAGTGGGGAAGTCGGTAATACCCCGAGATTTTAAGGACAATAATTAATTATTTTTAGGAGAAATAAATATTAATTTAATTTGAGAAAAATTTAATTAGTATTTGAGGTTAAAATTTAAAGATGTTAGAAAGTGATTCGAATGAGGATTCTGAGGGTGCAGTTGATTCCGGAAGGGTTGAGATAGTTGAAATGATTGTACTTGGGTCTTATTTGGGTTCTGAAATATTTTAAGTTAGTTTGGCTCGAATTAAAGTGACCGAGTCATTTAAAGTGTGTATTATCATTTAAAGATGTGTATTTTGGTAGTTAAGGCCTTTTAAACCTACGGGAGAACAAATCTCCTTAGTGAGAAAGAGAAAGAAAGAGAGAAATAGAGAGAAGATGAAAAGAAGAAGAGAAAGAGGAGAAAACTTGGGATTTTTGGAAATCCGTGATTTCGAGGATGAATCAGACTCTACAAATTTGAGGCAAGTGATTAAACTTTCTAAATAATTGTCGTGCATCATTTATTTCATGATTTGTGGATAAAATTGTGAATTTTGGAGTTAAAATGTTAAAACCTAGATTTTCGGTAAAATACTAGATTTGTTGGGTATATAATGGATTTAAGGTTACAAATTAGTTGAGGTGTGTTATTTGATGAGTATTAATGTTATATATATGTTTGGGTTGAAGTGAAATGGTTGGAAGATGATAAAAATGAATTTTGGGAATTTTTGGCTTTGATGAAAATAGCCATTTTCGTAGCTTCTGATAGGCCGAATCGATTCGGCCCCTTACCGAATCAATTCAGAATGTTGCAGGTGCCCATGTCTAAGTGACCGAATTGATTCGCACCCAAGATGAATCTATTCAGACAGAGCCCGAATCGATTCGCCTTGGAGGCTGAATCGATTCGCTGGGCCGAATCGATTCGGATTGGGCCCAAATCGATTCGAAAACAGGGCAGTTTTGGGGATGTTTTTCTAGGGTGAGTTTCATCTCATTTCGTTTGAGTTTGTCGATTGGGAGCCTCAATAGGAGTTATGAGAATAATGTTTTGGAGACTTTCAGGGAGTTTCCATTATCAGAAATTATTGGAGTCATATAGACTTAATGCGAGAGAATACGAATTAGAGAGTATCGTATCGACAAAGTGGGGAAGTACACTATCATTGATAATTCTATGTGGAGATAATTATGGGTTTATAAGAGAGAGCTAGGATACGCTTAGTGATAATGGATTTCAGAATTTAATCCCAAATGGGACAACTTTAAAGGTTCATACGATCGATAAAACTATATAATGGATTGAGAATAATAAATGTTGATAGATGTGCATACGGATATAGAGAGTATCCTTAACGTAAATTGAAATGGGAGATGTTTCATTAATGCTAAATGTTTATCGAGGTGCATTAGGATATAGAGAATATCCTTAACGTAAATAGAATTGAGAGACGATTCATATAAATTAAAGTGAGGTGTGGACTTCAAGTGAGAAATAGTATAGTGTATACTAAGTGGGGAAGTTATGTGAGTTATTGACGAATAGTATATCGAGAGTAATATATACTAAATAATAATATTATTTCCTATACGCCTAAGAGCGTAATAAGAGTGTGTAATAGTGTGATATATATATGCCTTGTGTGATGGAAAACATTTATACGATGTGATGATGTATGTATCTTATGTGAATGATATATATATATATATATATATATACGTGAAGCATACCCCCTCTATGCTATCATGGGAAGTTGCGCGATGTGGGTGAGGTCCCCTGGCTTAAGGAGCAGGATGCGTATAGTCCCCAAGTCAATGCGTCCATTTATCATTGTGTGATTTTTATTAGGGGTGAGATGTGGTGGGTATGTTTTGTCTCATCGCCGAGGAGGAACTATGACCGCTTCCCGTACGTTTTGATTTATTCTTTTACCATGGCGGTGTGATAATAGTCCGATATGTACTAACCTGGGATAAAGTGAGTAATTCCTGGAAGATGATAGCATTGAGAACCCGCGTCCTCGAGTTATAGCTCATTGGGATGGTTATTATTATACTTGTGGCAATATTATATTAATTGTATATGATTATGTGATATCATATTTGTCTCTAGAGTAAAGAGATATAAGAAGATTGATTGAATCTCATTCCGGGAGATTTTATCCGGACAAATTGCGATGAGTATATTAAAGTGGAAATGAAGAGTAGTTAATGGTATGAGTATATAGATTACTTTGGGTATCGAGGGGATAATGGACCTCAACGACCAACATTGCCAAGGAGTAGTGTATCAGGGGGTTCCTTGTTTGGATTTTTCTTGCGAGACGTCCCAGGCACAAAACGCAGTGCAATGTTGGAAGTGATGAGAAGTTAGTCCTTAGTTCTCATCATATATATTAGTATGTATATCTCGATAATCGACAGTGCCAAGGAGTAGTGTATCGGGGGATTCTTTGTTTGTATTTTACATGCGAGACATCCCACGCACGAAACGTCGTGCACTGTTGAGAATTGAGAATAATAAATTAGTTAGTGATAATAATTTGGGTTACATGCATCTTGCATTGAGGGAATAATTAATCTTAACAATCAATACTGCCAAAGAGTAGTGTATCGGGGCGTTCCTTATTTGGATTTCGCTTGCGAGACGTCCCACGCACGAAATGCAGTGCAGTATTGAGAATTGGGAGAAGTTTAGTCCTTAGCACCTAGATGCTAATAACTCATTTATTATATATATATATATATATATATATGTACTTAACCAGAATATGAGAAATTCTAGTAAAAGAGAATGTTTATGTAGATTTTATAGGTTAAGTAAGAGTACGAATAATTGGGATTGAAAGTAGTAGAAGTTGAGGATTATGATTTAGATGGATTTTAGATGAGTATATATTTGGGGGTAGGTTAGATTATTTCCCTAGATAGTTTCGGGCAATTATTTGAGGATCATATGCATACGTTTAGTTGCGCGGTGAGTTGAATTTTATAGAGAATGCGACTCCTCTTTAATCATGTTATAATGAATTTTAATGCACTTTTCTAACAATGTTTTCACATCTCAGGCTCTGACCTGTTTATATTTTCTCTTGCTATGTATATATATATTGAATTATTCTAGGTGTTCCTCCACAAGGACTCCATTGATTTTATCCATCCAGTGTATTCGTTGAGCTGTGGCAGTAGCGGAATGTTGCGGTATTTCGATATAGTCGAATCCTATCTTTTGTATATCTAGATTAATATTCAGTTTGTATATCGGGTCTATACCCAAGTGTTGTAGTGTAGCACTTTTATATTTTTCCTCCTAGAGTATTGTATTGTCTGTGACCCGACAACATATTCGGGTAATTTATTTGGTACATTTTTTCGTACTCTTATATTAGTCTCTTTTATATAATTTGAGCATGTGTGTGTCTCTTATCTTATTTAGATGTTATGTTGTTGGTTAGTTGTTGCATGGTTTTGTTTTAGAGATGTAAATAAAATGTTTTAAATTTTTTTAGCACCCTATTTTTGTAGTAATGGGTAGTTAGCCGTGTTTATTTTACAATCGTCAGTAGATGCTGAGAATGATCCAGTTGAGATTCCTGATTATTTTAGTATAGGGCTGGCCACCCGTTATTATTTTGAGCGGGGTGTCACAGATGGTATTAGAGCATCGGGTTCTAGTGTATTTAAGATCTGTGTGGGATTACTGCGATCTTCCGTAAGAGTTTTTGATGTAGAGCCCTATTATTAGGACTGTTGTGTTCATATGTCTATATTTTCTTATGTGATGAGAAAATAATTGAAAGGCATTCTGATACAATTGTTCTTGTTTTAGATGCCACCGAAGAGAAGTCATTCAGTCAGGGCAAATAAAGGGGCTGAGAATGCCTCAAAGGACTATAACTACAGATGAAGTTGTCAGTATTGTGGCACAAGCAGTAACTGCTGCCACTTCTGCAATGGCGCATCAACCTGCAGCTCAAGCAGCCCAATTAAGTTATTTTCCTTTGTGAATAGGATTATGCTATATGAGACTTTGGGAGTATTATATGTGAGATAGTTATGAGAAGGTAGTGCTATAATCCTATTATGTATGGAATGAACCAGAAGGGAGTTTTGAGCAAGTGAGGCTCTTATGTTAGTATCTTTTGAGAGAATAGATTATTTTGTAATGTGCTAGAAGGAGAGCTATAACTTTGTGGTGGATGTAAGAATTGTTGTAATGTGTTAAGTTGTAATGATAAAGATATTTGATTTATAGTCGTGCTAGACTTATATATTTGTTATATTCTAGCTATGAAAGAGCCTAGTGTATGGCAATATGTTAAAACCTAGATTTTGGGTAAAATATTAGATGTGTTGAGTATATAAGGGATTTGAGGTTACACATTAGTTGCGGTGTGTTATTTGACGAGTGTTAATGTTATATATATGTTTGGGTTGAAGAGAAATGGTTGGAAGATGTTAAAAATGAATTTTGGGAATTTTTGGCTTTGATGAAAATAGCCATTCTCATAGCTTCTGATAGGCCGAATTGATTCGGACCCATACCGAATCGATTCGGAATGTTGCAGGTGCTCAGGCCTGAGTGATCGAATCGATTCAGATCCAATCCGAATTGATTCGGACTGAGATAGAAGCCCAGGTCTTTGAACCCGAATTGATTCGCCTTGGAGGCCGAATCGATTCGCTGGGCCGAATCGATTCGCCTTGTTGGTTTGTTGTTGCATGGTTTTGTTTTAGAGATGTAAATAAAATGTTTTAAATTTTTTGGCACCCTCTTTTTGTAGTACTGGGTAGTGAGCTGTGTTTATTTTAGAATCGTCAGTTGATGCTGAGAATGATCCACTTGAGATTCCTGATTATGTTAGTATAGGGCTGACCACCCATTATTATTTTGAACGGGGTGTCACATCACCCCCCCACCCACCCACCCCCAAAAAAACATTAAATCTTTCCTCACTCTTATCAATTTGTTGCCTTATATATATAATATTAAGTAATAGTTTTTGTAAAACTATCAAACTTTGGTAGATATGACATTTTTACTTTTTACGTATGATATTTTAAACATTTCTTGTCCATGCATGTCATTCTAAAAGTTTTTTTTAATAAATATATATGTGATTATTATATTATTTTTTAATAAATATCTTTTTTAAAATATATATATATTTTTAATATTTTTTAACTTTTTTTAACTATTTAAAAAAATCATTTTTTAAAGGTGTTTTTTTTTAAAAAGGCGGGTTATTATGGGCTGAGTTTAATCACGGGGGCAAATTTATCGTCGTGCCCTCAGCACGGGCATCCGCTAGTATATATATAGTTGTAGTTGTAGTTGTAGTTGTTGTTGTTGAATTCATAAGTTTGTTTGTTGTACAATGTAATACCCCGTATTTTTTAGTTGCTAGAATTTAATTAATTCGGGCATTTTTAAATTACACGTGTCCAGTAATTTAATTGAAATACAATATTGTGTGTGTTTATTAAATATTGATCCGAAGAGATTATGATTAATATTTATGAAATAAATTTACTAAGTGTGTAGTAAATAAGACGTGATAATTATTATACATCATAGTGAGTAATACCGACGGGACTACGTTATATCTCAATCGGGAGTCGTGTGTAGTCTATGTTAAGGTCGAGCTAGAAAATTTATGTAAAGCGACGCAGATGGCGATTTCGAGGTAACGGTTGATTCCTAAAGGGCCGAAATAGGCGAAAAAGAGTACTCGAGCGTATTGTCTAGGGCATTTTTAGATCAACCTGATACTATAGTTTTGGTCACTTGGGAGTTTAGGGTTGGCAAAAATCCGAATTTTACAATAATATATCAAGCACTTCAGTGTAGAGGCTAGAGTTACAATACTTGGGAGAGAAGAGAGTCCATAAGAGAGGGTAGGAAAAGGGTTCTTAAGCTAATCTACACAATGTTTCACCATCGTCGTCGCCTAAATTAAGAACGGAGCAAGGAGAAGACGCATGCATCATCTAGCAATAAAAATCAAACCACTCAACCCCAAGGCAAGTGTTTAAACTTGTAATTATTTTGAGTACTTATATTTCCCATGATAGTGTAAGGTTTATATTGCATGAAAATATGATTTTTGGGATGTATATTGGGATTTGATTCAAGCTTTGTTAGGATATCATCTTTGAAATCAACCTCGTGTTAATGTAACACAAAACGATATTTTGGATTAAAAAGAATGATATAAATATGGGTTCTTGAAGATGAACATGAAAGAAAGGTAAACCTAAGGTATATAGGAATAAAGGTTGAATTTAATACTGTTTAATTTGAATTTCATAATGATTTGAGAGTATGATTACGTTAGAAACTATTTAAACATTCCATTATAAAGTGTGGTTAATTTGGTTGGGCGTTTGGATGAGTTTCATGGAGGTTTGGTTGTGTAAATATAGCAGAAATACATTTTTGAAGAGGTTGATCTGCTGGTGTCGCTCGATCGATCGATCAATTTGGGCGACCGATCGACGATTGCTGAAAATGGGATCTGTGTTTATTTATGTAGTTTTCTTTACCAACCATTATGGGGGACTTTAGTAATGGTTTCTGAACTATATGAGGACTTGGAAATTATCAATAGACCTATAGGTAAAGCTTCGACTTAGTCATTATGAGGGTAAAATGAGACTATGGCCTACGAGATTATACGATTATATTGGATATCTGGAACTTAAAAATAGGTTAAGGGAAGCATAAATGATGACCGAAAATTGATACCAGTAGAGTAGAAATTTATTAACTACTGCAAATATTAAGGGTTAACTAGGACCCTTCAAGTAGTGAGTGATACCTGGGAAAACAAGAAAGTTATATGAGGTGCGAATCTTTAGTACATTGGGTATTTGGGACATACAAGAAACATATTGGTTATATTTATAGGTCGTGTGAATACCTATTATGTGCATTTTATGTGTGTAAACATACCTATGCTGCCTGCTATCACGGGAGGTTAGGCGTGATGGGAAATCCTACCTTGGCGATGCCATCAAGGTCTAGATGTGTTCCCCTGGACATTGGCTACTATTTGAGTGTACGATATTGTGAACATTCATTTGGGTGCATTAGGTATATGCGTAGCCCCAAAGCTTAGGACTATGTTCGCCTTCATTATGTGTTTATTTGATTTATGGTTCGAGGGAGATTCTGAACCGATAATCCTTGATGTGGTATGTGAGGTAAATGAACTCGATAACAAAGTATGCATGCATCGTGGTTCTCATTTTAAGGATGCTATAGTTGTATATATAGATAGCATGATATATATACATACACGTGTGATTTGTTTTACTCTTGTGTGGTAGTAAAAGATATAGATAATGTGTAACTAAAGTAACTTAAGTAAGATAAACTTAATTAATAGTTCAAATATAATATTCGACTAATATTGATTATGTTTTTATGGTAGCGTATCGTATGGCAGATATGGGTGAGATAAGTACATTTGTGGTTAAATATATGCTTATTGGGACTAGTTAGGTTGGTTAGCATAACTAGGTGAGTTTAATAGAAGACGTTGGGTGCGCATTATAATTGAGCGGTGAAGAACTCAAGGAAGTGCGCACGAAACTAACGTGTGTATAATAACTTCTCTTATTGCATTTTAAATACTTGCTAAATATTTTTCAAAGGTTTTAGGATCTGACTCATATAAAATCTATTTTTAAAACTTTTAGGTGTCCATTCACAAGTACGCCAAACATGATGATCCATTCCACGGATGCGTAGCTGCAGAACTTTTAAAGGCATGCGGGGCTTGAGTAGACGCTTCAGTTAATTCATTTATATTCCAAGATTCATATTCAGTTACTTCAGTTGGTCATGTTTCCCTCTCAATTTAGAGTTTTAGTATGATTTGGATGTTGAATCTGGAGTCGATGGTTTATTCGGCATTCATTCTCTTATTTAGTTTATCTTTCGATGTTCTAGACTTCAGTTATTGTGTGAATGGTTTATACTATTTTTATTTCTGCAAATTATTGTATGTTAATGAAAGATAAAATTTGTCACTGGTTTATTTTAACTTATATGGTTAGTAATTTAAAAAGGTTTTGACAGCTATGCTAAGAATGAACCAAATGAAATTCATGTTTATTTTAGTAAAGGACTGATCATTCATGATTAAAATAGGGGGTGTCGCATAAAATAGTTGTATCCACATGTATGTATTTTACATGGTAAGAAAACAGCTTGTGCAAAACCTAGG
Source organism: Sambucus nigra (assembly GCA_949130495.1). Taxonomy (NCBI): domain Eukaryota; kingdom Viridiplantae; phylum Streptophyta; class Magnoliopsida; order Dipsacales; family Adoxaceae; genus Sambucus; species Sambucus nigra. Next base: position 691,881,976 of record OX422209.1, read on the forward strand.
TTTGAACAATTTGACTTTGTTATTTGTTTAGGCTTGAATATATGTGTTTGTTTGTTGTAAAATACTTATATGTACATGTATAGATTCATACTGTCAGAAACAACTTGTTCAACACCTAGGTTTGAAGGGTAAATCAATTTAACTTTGATATTTGTTTGGGCTTGAATATATGTGTTTATTGTTTGTAAATGTAATCATTTTGGTTAAAACAATTGTAGGTTTATTTAAAAATATGAAGGATTTTGGATTTCGTATGTATAATGTAAATAATTTGTGGGTTTATTTAAAAATAATTTGTGGGATTATTTATAAATGTAACAAAGAACACAATGAACATTATACCATAATTTCCAATTTGGTATGTATACGTGGTTTAGGGTTTTGAACTAGGTTTTGAAAAATAGATTAGATTAGGTTATAAAGTATAATTAAAACTAATTTGGTATGTAAACGCAGCTTAGACTTTCAACCCAGGTTTAGAAATTTGGATTCGATTAGGTTATAAAATTTGAATAAAAGCAATTTGATATGTATACGCAGCTTAAGGTCACAACCTAGGCTTTGAAATTAGATTCGATTCTGTTAAAAAGTAAAATTAAAACCATGACTGGTATGGTTTGTTTCCATAGTTTGAAAATCCATTTTCGTTTGTCTGGCAATAGCATGACTGGAATTCTGAATTGGGTGAAGGGTTCGCTCCCCAAATAAAATATGCTTCAAAATAACAATCCGAGTATGAAGAACAGTTTTAAAGGTTTGGTAATGAAGTATTTTATTCATGCTTGTAGTATGATTCATGCTTGAATGCTGGGAACCTAGATATATGTCAGGGAACGATTCTAATGATAAAAGAGGTGCGCTTAGCAAAATGCCTCAAAAAGTATTGAAATATTTCACCATTAGACCCAGTTTGAAGAGATTTTTCATATTACTGTGGATTGCAATAATGACTTCCCATGCTAGGGAAAAAGTGAGGATAATCTCATGCACTATCCTATGGACTCAACCGTTTGGAAAAGCATAAATTTTCACTACCCATATGTTGTCAATGAATAGATGGGTCTTATCCATTTGTCACTCTAAACACCAATCAAAGTGTATGGCGGTGATCTTAGCACCCCTAAATCGCCCTCCTTCGTTGTGTATGTGACCAGAATTTTTGATGTTGTCTTTGTTGATACTTGGGACAAAGGCATCAAGTGGGGACATCGATGTATACTTATCACCAACGGTAGATGAATTGAATGAGTTGAGGGTAACGGGTGGAAAGAATTTGACTATAGGAAATAGGAAGAGTTCGTATTAAAAGCTATGGTTATTTGGGCAATTCGTGATTTTCTAGCTTATGGTATCGTGTTGTAATATTCATGGTTACTTTGGATGTCCCATTTGTGTTTAGAAAACTGGATCTCAAACTCATGGATAGTGGAAAAATTATATAGTATTCCCATATAAGATTGTTTCCTCCCGATAACAAGTTTAGATTTTATAAAGGCTCTAATTTTTTGCTGAGTGGGGTGAAACTTAGGCTACCTGTGAGAAAGCTTTCAGGTTCAAAAATTTAAAGGTGGTATTCCAAATGTGGAGCTAATGTATTACATATTATGTATGACGATAAGAACATCATCAAATGTCTTATGAGCACATGCCTAGGTGGAAGTCATTTGAAGTATGGAGAAAGGGCACAACATGATCTTAAAGTGTTTAAATTTAGGTCACAATTACGGTTGAAAGAAGACATTAGCGGGAGGAATATAGTCCCCCTTGAGCATATACTTTGACGAGCGAAGAAATAAAGGTGCTTTTAGACACACAACATAATTTGAAAGATCGCTCCAAATTTTCAACAAATTTGCAGAGGATTATGAGTTATGCCACATATGATAAAAAAAGTGCAAGTCTCATGTTTGGCATGTGATATTGCAATTGGTCCCTTTGCTATTTAAACACTGTTTCTCTAAGCAAAAGGCTTTGCGGAGGGCCATTGTGCAGATTATTCTTTTTCTCACGCTTTTGTGCGCAAAAGTATTCAACCGGACACACATCGTGGTTGAAAAAGCAACTGTAGCTGAAGAAATTTGTGTGTTGAAGAAGTACTTCCCCCAGCATCCTTCAACATAATTGTTCACTTATTAGTGCACTTATGCGATGAGGCGATTCTTTGTGGTCAATTAGGCATAAATTCTTCTGATTTATCCCCTTAATTTAGAGGCTTTTATCACCTCGTAACATGTGAAACGCATTGATTTATCTCATATCCATGCTACTAACATTTCCTATATAGTGCATCAAGTTTCATGTATTCTGTTTGCTTTTTACATCTATTTTATACAAGTGAAGAGAAGAGGAAACTCAAAATCGAGAAACCAAGGAAGAAAAGCCAAAGGGAAAAAGAGTAACTTTACATATGGAGTTCGGAAGAGGAACCAAAATGAAAGTTAAAGAACTCGAGTCTACAATAATGTAGGAAGAAACGGAACCCAAATCCGAGATCGGGATCAAAAGTTAAGAAGTTTTAAAGATGAGAGAAAATCATAACAAAGAGCAAAAAGAAAAGGATATCCGGACCAATCCGATGTGAGCCAAGTGTGAACCAGCCCGGTGAAGGCAAGTTTTCTGTCAAGGTCAAATCGATCCAGTTATTCCCAAAAACGAACCAGTCCGGATTCATTATAGTTCCTGAATAATGTAAACTACCGGACCAATCCGGTTTCAAGCAAAAATGAATCGATTCGGTATACACCGGACCGAACCGATGGACCAGGCCGGACCGGACTGGGTGGTGAATTTCTGATTTATCTTTTTCAAATGTAAAGTTATTTCTAGGTCAAACTCTTGTAATTTCATAGAGTATTAATTCCAACTAATTCCCAAACTTTAGGGAGTTCTCTTTTTAATAGTTTTAGAGGACAATTGCAACTAATAACCCTAGGATTTAATTTCTTCAACAATTATTCAGTTTTAAGCATTAATTCTAGAATTTTCTTCATTCCAAGTATTGTTTCCTTTCTGATATTAATTTATTTTACATTATTGTCCGATTATTCATAGAAATAGGTTGAAATTCTTATTTACAAGTTTCTTCCCAATTTTTCACATAGTTATGAATTCATAAAAAATAGATTTTATGTTCATGCTTAGTTTAATTATGACCAGCTAAATTTCCAAGGGTTGGGATCCACGAACCCGACCCTATGTAGTTTACATGAATAAAAAATAGGTTTTGAATTAAATTTTGATCGAATCGTGTTGTGTAGTGATCACAATCATCATAGGTCTTTTAACCTCTTTTTCCCAAGGTAACCAGGGTGTTTAAGGATGTGATGTGCATGTTGGCTATGCAACACCGCTTTATTTTTGCCTTTGATTACATATGATGCGAGCTAGTACCTTCATATATGTGATGCTTAGGATTACTAAAGGCTGGATTTGATCAACTCTCTAATTCAAAAGCTAGCATTCTATTCGGTAAATCTACAAGGGTTTGGGGGATTGTATCCTAACTTAATTTTTCTTCATTCATATGTATTTAATTGTAGTAGTTTTGTTCCTATGAACGTATCATAGTCAGTAATTTAAATTTTAATTGCATTTAGACAATAGAGTTTAGTTCCACAATTAATCATCTTTTAGTTTCTTTTCTGGAATCAATTGAGGGTTAGTCTTCTATTCCTTCGTCGTTACGAGCACTCGTCTTAGTTCCCTATGGCTACGGTCCCATCTTACCGAGTTTATTACTTATGCGACAGGCTTGCACTTTAGCCTATATAAGCACGCACTTTAGACACTTTTATGGTCACTTAAATTTTTGGTGTCGTTGCCAGGGAGTTAGGTAGACTTTAGGTTAGTAGATTCAATCCCAAATTTGATTAAAAAATTTTAAGAAAAATAAAAAGCCAAAAAGAAATCATCTCTAAAATCCCTTTCATGCAAAATCAAGAACAAACTCCTCAAAATAATCCAGTAAGAATCTACGAAAATCCCATCGTTGAGTATAATTCCGATAGCCCCCATACCCCTCGCGTTCCACAATTCTAAGTCCCACCTCTTACACATCCAAACATCATCACAAGTCACACACTGAGTCACGCTTCTAGAACACTGAGTGAGGATTTCGAGTCAATTAGAGAGAGAGAAATGTCGGATATCGCTAGTTTCGGTACGGGTGAGGGAAACCTACCGTATCGTCCCATGAAAAAACTCATATTTCCTGAGTGAACTGTCACACCTGAATGCATTCTACTTCCCTACTATGCAGGACATTTCCACTTCCATAATGGGATGATACAGATTCTTTCAAAATTTCACGGCATGGATTCGGAGAAACCAAACAACCATATCCGCGAGTTCGAAGAGGCGTTCAGAACCTTTAGTGATCAACCTTTCACGCAAGATGTTGTTCGCCTAAAGATTTTTCCTTTTTTACTAAAAGGATAAAGCTAAGACCTAGCTTTGGTCTCTACCACCGAACTCCATTATATCATGGACGGATATGCAATCCAAGTTTCTTTTGAATTTCTTTCCACAACATAAAACCAACTCTGTCAAGGCTAAAATTCAAGATTTTCGACAACAAGATAATGAGTCATTTGATAAATGTTGGGAACTCTTCCAAGAGTTGTTGTAATGACCCCACTTTTATATGTTCATATATAGCTTGTTTTAAATGTTTTACATATGATATATAGACAATGTGTTATTATGGATAATGTTAATTTATTATATTAGCTTAAACTTACATTCAGAAATTATGAAATGTCAAATTAATACAAACATAAAATTTTAAAGTTTTCGGTAGGAATCTTCATGTTGGAAACTTGTTTTGACTATTATAATATAACAATTGACTTGAGGTAAAAATAATAAAGTTGTACATATATGAATTAGGTTTGTGACACAACAAACGGTGTGTTAAACAGAGGTCCGAGCAAGAAGTTATACCGAGGTTACGAAATAAGGGCAAATCTGTACATTCTTTAAGTCGTATTTTGTCTTATTACCACCCCATGTGTTATATTTTGATTGGTTGGAGAGGGAATCTGGTTAGGCCGACTTAAAAACATTTAAATAAACTCCTTCATCATCAAAATGGATTAAATCAAAGTCTTATAGCATATCCTACGCTAAATGATAAGTTTTGGGGTAGACAATGAAATTTTATGAAACTATAGGGACTTAATTTTGAAATAAAGAAAGTTTCAGGGACTAAAATGAAAATATAAAAGGAACATTTTTGTAAATAAAATATTTTCAAGTACCTCTAAGAAATATTGAAAATGTATGGTGTAAAATTACTAAAATACCCTTAATAACTTTACACCTCGTGCTGGGTTTTTACACCTCCACCGCACACATGTCGCCTTTATAGGAAAGGATAAAACTCATGTCAATCCTTCAGAAAAGTTAAAACACGTGTCGTGGTCTGGTGAATTAAGGATGCAAGATAACCCTGTTACGCGACACGTGACATGCTGACTCGCCAAAATGAATACTTAGTCATCGGGCCGCGTGTCATCACCCAGATAACTTTGGGAAACTATAAATTGAAGACTTAGGATAAGTCTTACACTAAATCCATCCCAAATATCAAAGATAAATAGTGATAGAAAGTGTGAGGAATTTTAAGAAGAAATTTCGTCTTAAGATTAACGAGCAATCCAAGACTCTGTATCTGTAACTTCAGAATTCTGTTCTAGGTGAGTACTCTGTGACATTCCTTGTGTATTTTGATTATATGATATTATGCAAACTACATATATTTTGTGAAATGATTTTATTCTCAAAATACATCTGATACCGATGATTCCGTCGTTTGTTATATGTGTATATCTCTCGATATATACATCTGATTTGAATTCTGAAATTATTGATTTGGCCTATGGAAACTCTCTTACTATGTTGGCCTTGACTACTGGGTGGAAATATTTGGGTGGTACCTTCCCAGCTAGTTTATCGCTGGTGTGCCCTAAATAAGGCGTTGTTTCAGATATCATGATTTTCTGTCTGTGTTGTTTCCGGGTGGAAACATTTGGTAACACTATCTGTTTATCTAGGTATTAGAGCGTACGTGGCCATCAAAATAAATTGAATAATTGAAATATTGCTCAAATTGTTTTATCTGTTCTGTTCTGAACTGATTATTCTGAAAATATATACTGCCAGTTTACTTTATATATTTTACTGTAAATTTCTATCCATATATGTATATGCCTTATGTTGGAAATTGAATAGGTATCAATTTTCTGAAAAACCCTGGAATGTCTAGAGATTAAACCTCACTCTGCTTTTAGTTGATGTTGTATAAGTAACCATTATTCAAGAAATAAGTAGGCTTGGAGGGAACGAAAAAGGACTATATAGAAGATTCAACTTTCAGAGCTCTTTTTGGTTATTTAAAATTAAAAAGTTGTATATCATATAGAGCATGTTTGACTCTCTTGTAATAAATTTTAAATATCTTTTTAAGTTGTAACTTGTTGTGACTTTTAATATAAATGAAGTTTCCTTTTAGAAAGCAATGATGACGTAATACCTTTACTTTCCGTATTTTACGATTCATAACCACGTGATTATATTTCCGTTGCACTTATTTAAGGAAACAATTTAAGTCAGAATATTTGTTGCCTTGGTGGCATGTCAAGACACTCGTTCCCTATTATTAATTTTGGGACGGGGTCGTGACAGAGGTGGTATCAGAGCATAGGTTATGAACCCGTAGACTACTGAACATAAGTTTCGAACGTTATAGATTTTAGGTCTCCATACATAGGATATAGGATTAAATATCCGACTTATGTGATTAGCCTCCATATGTCTTATAGTTTACATATAATTATTTATATATAATTGTTCTTCTATTTTGCAAAATTGAGTTAGTATAATATGTCTTATGTTTGGCCATGACTGTAGAAAATGCCCAAGTCAAGATCAACTGTGAGGACAAGTGGTTCAAGTATGGAAGGACTGGAAGGTGCATACAACGCGATTGAGAGTTTAGCAAAGATTGTGGAGCATCAGGTGAATAATGGATCACCAAGGAATCTGGAACTAACTAGCTGTACCATTGATCATTTCAAGAAGTTGAATCTGCCTTATTTTAAAGGTACTCCTAACCCCACTAAAGAAGAATGTTGGGTGATGCAGATGGAAAAGATGCTCAACGTTCTCAAGTGTACCGATGAACAAAGGGTTTCATTTGCAACATTTATGTTAGAAGGTGAAGCCGAAGAATGGTGGAGAATGACTAAGAGAATGCACGAGGAGAGGAATTCTTGCATAGGTTGGAAGGACTTCTTGGTGATCTTTTAGGAGAAATATTTCCCTGAAACGGTGAAGGATGAAATGGCAACTGAGTTCATGAGTCTAGTGCAAGGGAATATGACGGTTAGTCAATATGAGGCAAAGTTTACTGAGTTATCCCATTTTGCACCTTATGCTGTGAGAATTGTTGTTTTAAAAGCCAAAAAGTTTGAATGTGGGTTAAGGTTGAGTATTTGTAGTTGAATTTCCATGTTGAAGTTGACATCATATAGTGACGTCGTGGCTAGGGCTACGATAGCTGAGAGGGATGGCGAGGAGTACAATAAAATTAGAGATGGTTAGAGGAAGTTTGGGGAATAAATGGGGAAGAACACAAATAATATAAACAATTTTAGGAACACATCCAATGTTGGGGGAGCTAGGGATGGCAAACGATATAATAACAAGACATGTTAGCAACGTGGGAAGATGCATGGAGGACGGCCTTATTATAAGGACACGGGAGCTTATTTTAGATGTGGACATAAGGGACATCAGATAAAAGACTACCTAACCCCAACAAGGATTCCGATACATCTTTTAGGTGAAAATAAGGACCAAGGCAGACAAGGTAGAGTTTTTGCACTTTCTGATACCCAGAGCCCTACTCGCAGCTACGAAAAGCCCGCCGTTACCAGAGCCCTACTCGCAGCAACGAGAATATACGAAATCTGGTCCGCAGGGAGATGGACCAACATCTTGCCCACCATGGTACCAGATCAACCAGAGAACTCGCTAGACGATCTCTCAAAACCCAGATTAATTTACCCTTCACGAGGGAAATTAAAGAAGAAGAAGCCCCCAAGAAATTTGCCATTCCAAGGTTTAAAATTTATGACGGTAAAACTGATCCCATTGATCACGTCAGACAGTACTGACAGGCCATGACCCTCTGGAACCACCGAGACGCGCGAATGTGCCGAATTTTCCCCTCGAGCTTGCATGACATTGCGCAGAAATGGTTCGAAAGGCTCCCCCACTATCCATCATAAGTTTCAAATCCCTAGCCGAACTCTTTACGACCCGCTTCATTACTAGTAGCTCCCATCCCAAAAGGATGGATGCTTTACTGACAATGAAGAAAAAGCCTTAAGAGACACTCCGAGACTACGCGAAGAGGTACTGGGAGTTATTCAACGAGGTCGAGGATTGCTCGGAACAAGTGGCAGTGGCCTCTTTCAAAATTAGGCTACCGAGCTCTTCCCTTATTTACCAGTCCCTAACAAAGAAGGAGGCTATGACTATTGACGACCTAATGGCTCGCATCGAGAAGTACGCTAAGGTGGAAGATGTCACCCGCCTCAGTGTAGGGGACAACGGTCGAGCTAGACTCATTGCCAAGGGCAGTGACAAGACTGAGAACCAGAAGAAAGGAGGAAAGAATGGGGGCAAAAATGGCTCCAAGAACGGAGGTAACAATGATGTGTCGAAAGCATTCCAGGCGGTCAACACCATCTTCAAAGAACCAATTTACAAGATCCTCATAAAAATCAAAGACGAGCCATTCATTAAATAGCCCAGGAAGATGGGAGGAGATCCCTCGAAGAGGAAACAACGCGCTGAGATGCGCTTTTTACAAAGAGGGAGGACATAAGACCAAGCATTGCAAAGCTCTTAAATCTCACCTCTAGGACCTAGCCCAATTCGAGCATTTGAACGAGTTTGTGGAGAAGAAGGCAGAGAAAGTGGCTGCCAACAGAGAGGCTAGACCTGACAACGTGCTCAAAGATGACACCGGGCATGAGTTTGCGGTAATTAACGGGGCATCTGATGCCAAGCAAAAACCAGTAAATTCAGATCGAATGGAGATGAAGAAACTTACAGCGGTAATGCAGGCTTTTCAGATCGATCCAGCTAACTCACAGTCGGGAAAGCATCGACGAGGAGATGACATCAACTATAACAAGCATATTGTTTTCACAGATGAAGATCTGGTGGGAGTGAGAACCCCACATCACGATGCTCTGATCATTACCCTTAGGATAGCTAACTTTGACATCGACAAGTTGCTCGTTGACCAAGGAAGCTCGTCCGAAGTGATGTATCTCGACCTATTCAAAAAATTAAAGTTAAGTGTTGCCGACCTAAAGGAAGCTACTATCCCTTCAGTTGGCTTCGCTGGAAAAATAACTATGCCCCTGGGAAAGATTGTACTGCCGGTGCGCGCAGGGAACTTCTCCAAGATGATCAAGTTTTTGGTAGTTGACATCGACTCGCCATACCAGGCCATCCTCGACAGGGGATGGCTTCATGCAATGAAGGTAGTCTCCTCAACGTACCATCAGAATCTCAAGTATGTAACCGAGCGAGGAGTAATGGAGATTCACGACGACCAAGGCGATGGCAAGAAGGTGCTTCATAGTAGCCATCCGACCAAAGCCACAAAGGAAGGCCGATCAGCCCAGCGAGAAAGTGGAAGAAGGACTAACACCTTCTAAATAGCAATTAAAGTACGAAAGACCTGGAGTAGAGGAGACCAGGCTCCTCCCCTCCGATCGGGTCGTCGAGGACCTGGTAGAAGTTATGGCTAGAGATGGCGACAGTAATAGAGTCTTCTTGATTGGAGCATCTCTCACCAACCAGGAACAGAAGTAATTAATAACTTTGCTGAGGCGCAACGCAGATGTTTTCGCGTGGGAACCATACGAACTGCCTGGAATCGATCCTAGTATGGTCTGTCATCAGCTGCATGCCGATCCCACCTTCAAACCAATCACGCAGAAGGCACGATGAACTGCACCCGAGAAGGCTAAAGCGGTAGAAAAAGAAGTTGAAAAATTGCTGGATGCAGGATCCATATGGGAAGTATAATTCTCAAGTGGTTATCCAACCCAGTAGTAGTTCCGAAGAGCAACGGGAAGTGGAGAGTTTGCATCGACTTCACTAACCTCAACAAAGCGTTCCCTAAAGATAGTTTCCCCCTCCCAAAAATAGACCAACTAGTAGACGCCGCTGCAGCTCACGAGCGGATGAGTTTTTTGGGCGCATACTCAGGGTATCACCAGATCCCCTTATATGCCCCAGACCAGGATAAAACGGCGTTCATCACGACAGTTGGGCTATACTGCTACAAGGTCATGCCCTTTGGGCTCAAGAATGCAGGGGCAACCTATCAGCGGCTGGTCACCAAGATGTTCAAGGACTAGATGGGAAACACCATGGAGGTCTACATCGATGATATGCTCGTTAAAAGTAAGATGAAAGAAAATCACCTCTCAGACCTGTCAAACACCTTTTAAATCCTCAGGACGTGCCGAATGAAACTTAATGCAAGCAAGTGTTCTTTCGGTGTCCAGTCAGGAAAATTTCTTGGGTACTTGGTTAGTAAGAGAGGAATAGAGGCTAACCCAGACCAGATCGATGCAATTAACAGGGTACAACCACCTCGAACAATCTGGGACGTACAGAAGCTCACTGGTATGCTCGCTGCCTTAAATCGCTTCATTTCTAAATCCTTCGAGAAATGCAAGCCTTTCTTCCAACTTCTGAAGGGGAACAAAATGGTAGAATGGAACCCAGATTGCTCGCGAGCATTGGTCGATCTCAAAGCTTACTTAAGCTCTCCACCACTTCTCATCATACCACGTCAAATAGATTCTTTGTACCTGTACCTCTTCGTTTCCAACCACACTGTCAGCTCTGCGTTAATATGCAAGGTTGCAAGAATCCATCACCCTATTTATTACGCGAGCAAGACCCTACTTGACGCCGAGCAGAGGTACCTACCACTGGAGAAGCTCGCCTTCGCTCTAGTAGTGGCCTCGAGGAAGCTGAAGCACTATTTCGAAGCCCACACTATTATCATCCTTATATCGCACCCCCTTAAGGTTGTCCTGAGGAAAGAGGATTTGTCGGGTAGGCTGTCTAAATGGTCAGTCGAGCTCGGGCGATTCGACATCCAATTTTAACCAAGGACCGCAATCAAGGGGCAGATCCTTGCTGAATTCATAGCCGAATTCACGGGCGAGGAACTTTCCAACCAACCTCAACCAACAACGCAAAAGGAGAACCAAGAAATAGAGGAAACCTGGAAATTGTTTGTTGATGGAGCCTCCAACTTAAAGGGTACAGGGGTAGGCATTGTCCTCGTTACTCTAGAAAAAATAATCCTTGAACAAGGAATCAGGCTTGGATTTGCAGCCCTCAACAACGAAGCAGAGTACGAAGCTTTAATAGCCGACCTCCAAAAGGCGCACACTTTGGGAGCAAAGTATTTACAGGTGTTCAGCGATTCCCAATTTATCTCCAATCAGATAAGTGGAGATTACAATGCAAAAAATGAAAGAATGGCAGCTTACCTCGCCTTAGTAAAAAAACTAATGGCGAGCTTTGAAGAGATCAATGTCCAGCAGTTTCCCAAAGGGCAAAATAGCCATGCTGATGCCCTAGCAGCCCTGAGTTCGACAGTCGACTCCGACCTAAAAAGAACCATCCCCATCGATTTCCTCACTCATCCGAGCATCCACGATAGCAGGCTACCAGACGGGAAAAACGTACTCCAGGTAGGATCATCTCCCATCTGGATGGACCCCTTAAGGGCTATTTAAAGGATGGCACGCTCCCAGATAACAAAAATACTGCCCACCAGATAAGAGTCTGTAATACCCCGTACTTTTATGGATATTTATTTATGGGATTAATTAAACTAAATGTGAATTAATTGAGAATTAATCCGGATAAAATACTAACGAGATGTGAGTTGGTATTTGATTATAATGTGTATATATGGCAATATATGAATATTGAAACTATTGAAATTGTCACAAGATTGAAATACGGCAATTTGGGAAATTTTGTTGGGGCGCGCGTGACAGTCGCGTCAGGAATATAATTATTTGAATTAAAAGTGAATTTTATTTTTATCAACCGTATGGTCATTTTGAGTGCGCCAACGAGTCCGTAAGGGTCGAAATAGTCAGAAAACACTAGCCAGGGGTTTAGTTTGGGTCCCGGGGCATTTCTAGGCCATACCGGCAACCCAAAAGGGTTGTTTGGTAATTTTGGAAATTGGGTAATTAAAACCCACGAAAATTAGAGTTAAAAATCTGACTTAGTCTTAACCCACTAAGCAATTTCCAACCCCAATCTAGGTAGTGGGCTACGGGAGAAGTTTAGAAACCTTAAACTTGGCAAAAACCAACCCCACCTCCATTGTCATCTTGAGAAGAACTTGTAGAGAGAGAGAGAAAGAGAAGAATTCTGCGGAAAGAGAGAGAGAGGAATTCAACCATCTTCAATCAACAACAAATCTGAAGAACGATTAAGGCAAGTGGTTTAATTACAATTGATTCAATGCTATGCTTTTCCATGTTTAGGGTAATTATCAAATTTATCTTGGAAGATTGATTAGACCCATGAATTTGAGGATTTAAAACTATGAACTATGTTAGGAATTGCATGTAGACATATTCTGGACGAATTATGAACTCAAATTATAACCCTTGATGATCCAAAAACGGATTAAAGAAGAGATTTTTTTATTGTTCTTGAAAGAAGTAGAAAACTAGGGTTCTTGATGAAGTTTTGATCCAAATAAAGCCCTTAGTTGATGAATTATTGGTTTTAGAACGTTAACAATGTTGTAGGATGGTTGTATGATGATATTATAACGTTAGATTAGAGTTTCATGCATTATAATGGTGTTTTGAGATGATTTGAAAACTGCAAAACGAAGCAGTCCGTAGCCTACCTGGTGCGTTCGATCGATCGACATTCATCAGTCGATCGATCGACCACCATCGATCGATCGAAGGTAAAGGTCGATCGATCGACCTTCCCAGAATGAGTAAAAAATTTCCTAGTTAATTTTAATGATGTCAACCTTAGAAAATTATCCTTGGAGACTTTATGAATATCCTTAAACTTAAGGAAGACCAGTAGGTATGGTTATAAAAATTTGGACCTTTATTAGAATTCAATTTGAGGAATTATTCTAAATCTAATGAAATGCGATGAGTGAGATAATATTTGGATTAAAAGTGTAAATTTGAATAATTTGATGAAATGAGGTTTGGGGCAGAAGTAAGGACCTTAATAATAATGATGTTATATGTGGGAATAATAGGAAACTTAATAATATCTTTGAGATAAGTTTTAAGTATAAGAAACTATGACGTGAGACGTGTCGCCAGTTTAAATTTTATATTATCAGGAGACCTAAAATATATGAAATTGGAATAATGTTATAAGGATGTAGAGTATACCTTTATTAATATTGAGGTATCTAAGATGTGTGAATGCTTAGCATATGATTTTATGTGTATGACATACCTACCATACTTGCTATCACGGGAGGTTTACGTTCGCTTAGGGCCATCTAATCTTTGTGTTGCCCGGATTTAGATTGGTACCTCGAGGACATAGTTCAAGAGAACGACTTATTTGTGAGTTAATAAGCCAGCTGACTATGGAGCGTAAGTATGTACGTGACCATGGATATGTTGAATTATGTTCGCCTCCATTTTTGTGTGTGGTGCTTATTCCAACAATTTCTGAGAGATTCGAAATTTGTAATCCTTATGTACGTGATGTACCAGGATGGATAGCAGAGTATGTGTGCACCACAGCTTAGCCTCGGGGTGCTTGTATTGTATATTTATGATGTGAATAATATACGGTTAAATGAAAAGGAATTTGTTATGTGTAATTGTGAGTATGGTTATTGTAACATTATGAAAAGATAAAAAAGGGACATACACCAATAAATGATTTTGTTTATAATTGGGAATCCGAGAATCAAAGTAGAACTCCCTATTAAATTGTTAAGGTTAAAAATTAAAACGTGAACCGAGTAGAAATGTTAGAAACTCTTTTGAACTAAATAGATATGAGAAACACATGAATGGGTACAGGAACGCTAGGAGTGCACAGTTAGACGAGAGGTGAGTATTTCATGTGAGAGCACGTCCTAACATGTATTTGCATTTATTGTTTTAAATGTCATTAAAGCACTTGCTGTTTTTAAAATACTCTCCACTTTCGGGCTCTGACCCGTTTGCTTTCAAATCTATTTTTTTGTAAAAACCTTTTAGGTGCCCAGCCACAAGGACACCATGCATAGTATTTCCATTCAGGTGACGAGCTGTAGCTGTTGTGGAAGTTACAGGGCCTTGACAGTAGACACCTCTTTTATAGTCTTGATTCCATATTCAGTTTCATCATTGTAGGGCATGTCGCCCATTCCTATTAGAGACATTTTATCTTTCAGTTATTCAGACTTTGGTTTGTAATTAATTCAGGAAACCCTATTTTATTCATTTCTGTTGTGGGATTCTTGTGAGGAGTATTTCCTCCAGACTTATTATTATTTGTTGGTTATTCTATTGCTTCTTTATGGTGAATGGTTATGTTATTCTTTCAAAATTCTTTTGTTGCATGTTAATCAGATTTAATTTAAAATTTGACACTTAAGTTTTTAAATACTAGGTGGTTAGTAATTTTTAAAATGTTTTCCACAGTGATGCTATTAACTGAACCAACTTGGCATTTTGTATTAATTTAATAAAGGAGTAGCTACCCGGTATTTAATTAGTCGGGGTGTTATAGAGTCAAAGCTGCTCGCTTTCACTTATCTCCAGAGGGCAACTTGTATAAGAGATCCTTCTCCGAACCCTACCTCCAATGCTTTCACCCGGGGGATGTCGAGCAAGTGCTACATGAGCTTCACGAAGGGGTCTATGGAAGCCATGTCAGAGGAAGGTCTCTGGCTTTTCGAGCGATGAAGGAAGGTTATTGGTGTCCATACATGCAAAGGAACTCCGTGATGTATGTCCGCAAGTGCCTTAAATTCCAACTTCACGTTCCTATGGTCCACCAGCCTGCTAGCGACCTAAAATCACTGTCTAGCCCATGGACATTCGCCCAATGGGGAATTGACATCGTAGGACCATTGCCTACCGCCATCGGCAATTGCAAATATCTTTTGGTTGCAACTGACTACTTCACCAAATGGATCAAGGCGGAACCCCTGGCGAACATCCGAGATGCCGATATGATAAGGTTCATATAGAGAAATATAATCACTCGCTTTGGCATCCCCAGAACCATCATCACCGATAATGGAAATCAGTTCGAAAGCGGCTCATTTCAGAGTTTCTGTAACGAACACATTATCAGGCACCACTTCAGTTTGGTGGACTACCCTCAGAGCAATGGCCAAGCTGAGGCTTCCAACAAAACTGTGATCGACGGACTAAAGAAGAGATTGGAGTGAGCCAAAGGTGCATGGGTAAATGAATTATCGCATATTCTGTGGGCTTATCGAACCACTCCTCGGCGAGAAATAGGAGAAACCCCATTTTCGCAGACATATGGATGGAAGCAGTCATCCCACTAAAAGCGGGTTTTTCCAATAATGAGAACCAACCTTGTCGACTAGGGACATAATGATGCAGCATTTCTCGCTGAGCTCGACCTAGCGAACGAGCGCCGAGAGTTAGCCCTAGTAAACTAGGGAACTATTAGCAACAACTCGCAAGACATTACAATAAAATGGTTAACCCAAGGGCATTCCGAGTTGGGCACTACATCCTGAGGAAAGTCCCGAGCAATGCAGTAAAACCATCATATGGAAAACTAGGGCCAAACTGGGAGGGACCCTTCAAGATAATAAGAGACGATCAACAGGGCGCCTATCACTTGGAAACGATGGAAGGCAGAGAAATACCACAAGCATGGAGCGCAGCCAATCTCAAGAGATTCTATTTTTAGATCTTTCTTTTATTCTTTTGTTATGAAACTAGAAGTTCGTTTTCCTTATCATTAATGAAAATTATTTAAAACGATTGCATTCTAATGAGTAACAACTATACGAGCTTTATCGCACATCCTTTCCAAATAACAGGCACATTGATCATCACATCATAGCAAGGAATTGTCCCCCCTCAGGTTATCGTTATGAAACACGAAAGACCTCTTGACATTGTCCCTGGCAATATATGAATCCCTACTAGAGATCCTTAGGCAAAGTGGCCAAATCTAAACTAGTCACCTCACCAAACCTTCTTTGGTTAAATAAAATCCCGATCGGATGGAATATCCAACACCAGGTGTGTCCTCGCCAATTGCCACACTTAGGCCTAAGGGAGTGTGATGACATGACCTAAAAGGTAAAGTGGGGCACAATGGTATCCTGATGTTATACTAAACTTGGAGGACACTTGCGTGATAATACGAACTTAGAAGATCTCGAAGGAATGAGAACTTGGAAAAAATAATGCACTTATTTAGTCGGCTAAATTAGCCCAAAACATAAATTTTATTAATCCACTATATTTACAACAATGGTGATACATGTTTAGTCGGCGAGCTCGCCCAAAGCATTTACACTACAAAAAATACACAGAGAAACTACTAGCTAAATCCTAATGGGGATGAGGCCTCTGAGCAAGGTAGTCAGCCACTTGGGCTCGTCGGCCGTTATTGGGATGAAGGGCTAACTCCTCCTCAACCTCGTTGGCATCCGACTCCAGCAGTTGTCGAGGGATGGCACCAATAGGTATCCATTGATCATCCCTCCGAAAGGGATTGGGCATCCGTATGGAAGGGGAGATTTCATGGCGATACTAGAGCATTGAATTTCTTAGAACTTGTATCTCCCTCAATGCACTTAATCATCCCCTGATGAAGGCGAGCTCGTCAAACTCTGTCAACCTAGTCGGAGCATCTTGCCAACCCTGATCGTAATCGTCGGTCCATACTCGCCGAGGTCCTTTTTTAAATAGGTTCCGCGGCCGAGTAACATCCCTTTGAAGCCCAGCAGCGATCACATATGCTTGCTAGACATAACCACGAAGCTCTTCCATCTCCCTCTCTCGAAGCTCTTCCATTTCCCTATCTCAGCTCCTGGTTCTCCTGCCAGCTCGCGTCGATGAAGAACCTCGCAGCACAGGGTGAATATCGCTCGAGCCATCCCTAGCTTGCGTTGATGAAGAGCCTTGCAACACTAAAGGGGCTGTGCTTGACGCGTGTTCCCTAAGTCGCGAGACCTCTTGCCTTGAAGCTTCATTTTCTTGCTGAAGCATCTCACCAACCTGGTTGATCTCAGAAGCATCGAGAATCTTTGCTCTCAACGCATTCACCTCTTCTTGCACTGAAGCACCAACCTCTTCCATCTCCTGGAGTCTGTCTTTTAACTTGGCCACAAGTTCAGACTGATCCTTATACTTCTGATTCCTAGACCTAAGGGATTTGCAAAGCTTAACGAAGGCCTGACGAACCTCAGGACTCGCAATAGGACCAAGGGTCCTGCCCAATTGAGATGTGGCAAGAATATATTCTTCTACATCAACCAACTACAAAACATAAGAAAGCATCGGAAAGATAGACAGAATCAGTGCGCTGGGAAAAAGAAACCTTTTCATTAATAAGAGTTGAAATTACATCGAACAGCAAAAAGAAACTTTACAGGCAGAAAAAGGAAAAATACAAAGTAATCCTAGAAGATAACTAGTTAGCAACCTCAGGCTACCTAGAGGTCGATGGCTATTTTCCTTTATCAGCATCAGTAGGAGAATCACCCCCAGCGAGGGTAACCTCTGTCGCCACAACAAGGGAAACATCAGCAGGGGTCAACTGGGGGACAGAGTCTGCAGCTTCAATAGCGGAGGCAGGGACTTCATCCACGGTCGGCTTAGGACCCGGGTCATGATCATCGAACAGAGGGGAGTCGATATCAACATCGGCAGCCAATAGGGCCTTGCTCCAGCCCTTCTTGAAGTTCAGACGGCTAATATAGCCTATCTGAACCTCAGTATCCTCGTATGTTGTAGCCCAACCAGAATTGTATGAGTCCTCCTTGGCAGTGACATCCTCAGACTCCTTCTTCCTTAATTCCTCAGACAGCACTTTGTTCTCTTCCACGATAGTAAGTTTGCTCGAGCAAACCAGGTCGTAGGCCTATCGCAGCTCTTTTAAATCCTTAACCGTTACGTTCTTCTCTCGATTGGCTGTAGCAAGAGCCAGGTCGGATGATATTCGAGCAGCGTCAACGGCTTTAAAACTAGCCTCGAGCTCTGTACCCTTCAGCTTCAAGGCAGCATTCTCTTTTTCCAGCTCGCTATTTTTACTCATTAGCTCATCGCGTGAACGATATAGCATGGCGAAGTCAGTCACAAACTGCAGAAAAAAGAAGACATTAGAAGAAGGAAATGATGGAATTCATAAAAACATGGGAGAAAAGGAAAAAATCTTACGAAAGCTAGCCTCTGGCTAGCCTGAATGGCCAATTGCTCAGACCCCAGTGCCCTTTGGCGATCAGCAGGGAGAACTTCCCTCTCGAGCAGTGCGGGGGCCAGCTTAGGGGAAATTACGACTGAAGCTCCCTCAGGCAGGGCAGACACCGGGACCAGGCTTGCCCAGCCTTCGTCCTAGCCTCCATATTCCTCCTCTCTTCCTCTTTCTCCCTCTCCATCCTTCTCATCTCCTCTATCTTTTTCTTTTCCTCCACATTCTTTCTCTCCTCCTCTTTTTTTCTCTCTCTCTCCCTTATTTTCTCTTATTCCTTCCTCTTCTTCTCCTTCTCCTGAGTGGAAGACTGAGAATCAGTAGCCACGGCCCCGGAGCTAGACTTTTACTTCTTCGACCTCTGTGCGAGAAGCATGTGGTCTTCTTCATCATCGTCCCGAATTAAGTTCTTCCTTGGAGGAGCCATCTCCTCGCTCGAACTGCCAGATGTGCTCGATGACTCTCGATCTTCATAAACCTCCCCACGATCAGAAGAACTGCTACTACTAGAGTTCCCTCCACCCAAATTACTTATGGCTCCAGTGGGCGTCATCTATCTCCTTAACGTTTCTAAGAGGGGAAGTGCAGCACTCAATATCTACCCACTCAGGGATGTTATAAAACTTCCTAAATTCCGAGACCGACCTATTCCCAATCTTCGCCATTGGAAAAACCTAGGAAACTACAAATTCAAAGAAAAAGTACAAAGAAAAGGCACAGGAAACTTACAAAATAGAAGATCGATTCGAACGATGAAGAAGCACGAGCCCAAACAACAAGGAAGCAATGAGAATGGAGATTGAAAAAAGGAAGTACGAAGTGCTAGAGCTCACAGAGAATGGAAGAGTGCTGGAAAGATTGAAACGACGGTCGAAAAGTGGCTATTCCAGAAAACCTTTAAGTGTTGCTAATCATAGTGCACAAAATACAAAGCGGGTGCCGCCAACATCAGCTTCACAGCTTTCGAAGAATTGCACAATGTACAAAAAAGCCATTATGACTGATCATTTAAATTTGTTGAGCCCAAAACATGGCCCAACAAACTTAGGGGTAATTGTGGGTACCCAAAATTAAGATCATGGGCCTGGACGAGTAGCCCAATTCTGGCGGCCCAAAGTCCAGGCCCCCCATCTTTTATTTGATTATCCGGTCTCTACCCACGTTCCCATTAAGGGAGGTTATAGGGAGAAATGGAAGACGTGGGGGAATCCAACGCCCCCACTTACCTAAATGTATATGTATACATTGAACCCTAGGTCCGGGGAAAATGTACAAGATATATTCTCAGTAATCACTCTCCGGAGTATATAGAAATAACATCGACTGCACCACCGTGGACGTAGGCACATCTTTGCTGAACCACGTACATCCTTTGTTATGTGATTGTCATTTTACATTCCTTGTTCTTACTTGGTGCTTGCCTTTCCCCTATTCATTTGTGTTGCATAATAATTGTCGCCACAATAAGTCTTGCCCTATAGATGTTAGTAGTCATAAACTATTTGCTGATTTGATAGTTTTAGACATAAAAGACTTTGAAGTCAATTTGGGGATGGATTGGTTAGAATCGTATCATGCTAAGGTAGATTGTTTTGAGAAGAGAGTTACTTTCCAAATTCCTAACCAACAAGAATTTAGTTTTGAAGGAACATGCATCTTATCTCCCATGCATATTATCTCTGCAATGCAAGCTTCTAGTTTTCTTAAAAAGTGATGTCGAGGATTCCTTGCGAGTGTTATTGATTTGCAAACAAAAGATCCTAGTTTAGAAGATATTCCTATAGATAAACATTTTTTAGACGTTTTTCCTGATGACTTACCTAGTCTTCCTCCTAGTAGAGAAATAGAGTTTACAATTGACCTTATTCCTAGAACTATACCAATCTCAAAACCACCTTATCGTATGGCACCTTTAGAATTAAGGGAATTAAAAGTTCAATTACAAGATCTTTTAGATAAGGGTTTATTAGACCAAGTGTATCCCCTTGGGGTGCTCCAATGTTATTTGTTAAAAAGAAGGATGGGACGATGAGGTTATGTATAGATTATCATGAACAAAATAAGGTGACCATTAAGAATAAATACCCTTTACCTCGTATAGATGATTTGTTTGACCAACTTCAAGGTGCACAAGTATTTTCAAAGATTGACCTTAGGTCAGGCTATCATCAATTGAAGATTAAGGAAGATGATATTTCGAAATCAGCTTTTCGTACTAGATATGGTCACTATGAATTTCTTGTGATGCCATTTGGACTAACTAATGCACCAGCCGCTTTTATGGATATGATGAATAGGGTGTTTAGGAAGTATTTGGATCAATATGTGGTTATTTTCATTGATGACATCCTTATTTATTCCAAAAGTATTGAAGAACACGAAAAGCATTTAGAGATGGTGTTACAAATCCTTAGGAAGGAGAAATTATATGTGAAATAAAATAAGTGTGATTTTTGGTTTCCTAGTGTCTCTTTTCTAGGACATGTCATTTCTAAGGAAGGAGTGCCGGTTGATCCTCAAAAGATCAAGAATATACTTGATTGTCCTAGACCAACTAATGTTACGTAGATTCGTAGTTTCCATGGATTAGCCGGCTATTACAGAAGATTTGTTGAAGGATTTTTTTGTATTGCCAAACCTTTATCTAGGTTAACCCAAAAGAATTTGATATATAAATGGTCTGAGGAAGTTGAGAATAGTTTTCAAGAACTTAAGAATAGATTAATAACTGCCCCAATTTTAACTATTCCTTCCGAGACAGGGGGATTTGTGATTTATAGTGATGCTTCTAAAAATGGTTTGGGATGTGTCCTAATGAAAAGTGGAAAAGTAGTAGTTTATGCCTCAAGACAATTAAAAACCCATGAGCAGAATTATCCAACCCATGACCTGGAATTAGCAGTTGTAATTTTTGCTCTTAAGATTTGGAGACATTATTTGTATGGTGAGACCTATGATATTTATACCGATCATAAGAGTTTGAAGTATATATTTACTCAGAAATAATTGAACATGAGACAAAGAATGTGGTTAGAATTGATGAAGGATTTTGATGTAAATATTCACTATCACCCGGGGAAAGCTAATGTAGTAGCTGATGCTTTAAGTAGGAAGTCTACACCAAATTTAACATGTCTTATCATAAGCCAGGAAGCACTGTTGAAGTATTTGAGAAGTATGGAAATAGATGTACGTATTTATAGCAAAGGATGAGTAATCGCTAACTTACAAGTACAACCCATGTTGATGGAAAGGATCAAAATTGCACAAGTTAATGACCCACAACTGAAGAAGATTAGAGAAGAAGTTATGGAAGGGGAGAGGATTGAATTTGGGTTACGAGATGATATATTGAGGTTCAAAAATAGAGTGTGTGTGTCATGTGATGCCCAACTAAAGAGGCAAATTTTGGAAGAAAGTCATTACTCAAGATTCACATTTCATCCCGGATGTACAAAAATATATATGGATCTCCGAGAAGTTTTTTGGTGGAATAACATGAAGAGGGAGATAGCGTAATTTATATCTCAGTGTTTGGTTTGTCAATAAGTAAAAGATGAACATCAGAAACCATCAGGATTACTACAACCCCTACCTATCCCTGAGTGGAAATGGGCACATATTATTATGGATTTTGTGACAGGTTTACCAAGGAGTTCAAACGGTAATGATTCTATTTGGGTAATTATTGATAGGTTAACTAAATCTTCTCATTTTCTTGCCATTAAGATTACCCAGTCTTTAGAAAAGTTAGCCAAGTTGTATGTGCGGGAAATTATTAGGTTTCATAGAACCCCAGTTTCAATTGTTTCTGATCGTGACCCTAGATTTGTGTCACGCTTTTAGAAAAGCCTACAAGCAACCATGGGAACACAATTAAATTTCAGCATCGCTTTTCATCCTCAAACAGATGGATAATCTTAGAGAACCATTAAAACCTTAAAGGATATGCTTAGGGCATGTGTACTTGATCTGAAAGGGAATTGGGATGATCATTTACCATTAGTGGAATTAGCATATAATAATAGTTATCAAGAAAGTATTAAAATGGCTCCGTATGAGGAACTCTATCATAGAAGGTGTCGTTCCCCTGCGTGTTGGCTAGAAGTTGGAGAAAGATAATTGTTGGGACCATAATTGATCCAGATCATAAAGAGAAAGTGAGATTTATACAAGCTTACTGACTTCGAATAGCTCAAAGTCATCAAAAGAGTTATGTTGATAATCGCCGATGAGAGTTGGAATTTCAAAGAGGATATTATGTGTTCTTGCGACTATCACCAACAAAGGGAGTAATCCGATTCGGGAAGAAAGGGAAATTGAGTCCAAGATACATAGGACCCTACGAAATCCTTGAAAGGATAGGAGCTGTCGCATATAGAATAGCCTTACCTACTGAACTCTCTAGTGTGCATAATGTGTTTCATGTGTCAATGATGAAGAAATACATCCCAGATCCAGCGCATATCCTAAGTCACAAACCTCTTCAAATTAGAGAAGATTTGTCATACATTGAACATTCGGTAGAAATTTTGGACCATAAAGATCAAATATTACGAACCAAGGTAATTCCACTGGTCAAGGTATTATGGCGTAATCATATTGTTGAAGAAGCAACATGGGAACGGGAAGATGAAATAAAGGAGCGCTATCCATACTTGTTTTAAAATTAATGTATGTAAAGTTTGGGGACCAAACTTTCTATAAGGAGGGTAGGATGTAATGACCCCACTTTTATATGTTCATATATAGATTGTTTTAAATGTTTTACATATGATATAGGACAATGTGTTATTATGGATAATGTTAATTTATTATATTAGTTTAAACCTACCTTCAGAAATCATGAAATGTCAAATTAATACAAACATAAAATTTTGAAGTTTTCGATAGGAATGTCCATGTTGGAAACTTGTTTTGACTATTATAATATAACAATTGACTTGAGGTAAAAACAATAAAGTTGTAGGTATATGAATTAGGTTTGTAACACAACAAACGGTGTGTTAAACAGAGGTCTGGGCAAGAAGTTATACCGAGGTTACAAAATAAGGGTAAATATGTCCATTCTTTAAGTCGTATTTTGTCTTATTACCACCCCATGTGTAATATTTTTGGTTGGAGGGGAATATAGTTAGGCCGAATTAAAACTTTTAAATAAACTCCTTCATCATCAAAATGGATTAAATCAAAGTCTTATAGCATATCCTACTCTAAATGATAAGTTTTGGGGTAGACAATGAAATTTTATGAAACTGTAGGGACTTGATTTTAAAATAAAGAAAGTTTTAGGGACTAAAATGAAAATATCAAAGGAAAATTTTGTAAATAAAATATTTTCAAGTACCTCTAAGAAATATTGAAATGTATAGTGTAAAATTACTAAAATACCCTTAATAACTTTACACCTCGTGCTGGGTTTTGACACCTCCACCGCACACGTGTCGCCTTTATAAGAAAGGATAAAACTCATGTTAATCCTTTAGAAAAGTTAAAACACGTGTCGCGGTCTGTTGAATTACGGCTGCAAGATAGCCCCGTTACGCGACACGCGACATGTTGACTCGCCAAAATGAATGCTTAGTCATCGGGCCACGTGTTATCACCCAGATAACTTTAGGAAAATATAAATAGAAGCCTTAGGATCGGTCTTACACGAAATTCATCCCAATTATCAAAGATAAATAGTGAGAGAAAGTTTGAGGAATTTTAAGAAGAAGCTTCGTCTTAAGATTAACGAGCAATCCAAGACTCTGTATCTGTAACTTCAGAATTCTGTTCTAGGTGAGTACTCTGTGACATTCCTTGTGTATTTTGATTATATGATATTATGTAAACTACATATATTTTGTGAAATGATTTTATTCTCAAAATACATCTGATACCGATGATTCTGTCGTTTGTTATATGTGTATATCTCTCGATATATACATCTGATTTGAATTCTGAAATATTGATTCGACCTATGAAAACTCTCTTACTATGTTGGCCTTAACTACCGGGTGGAAATATTTGGGTGGAACCTTCCCAGCTGGTTTATCGCTGGTGTGCCCTAAATAAGGCGTTGCTTCAGATATCATGATTTTCTGTTTGTGTTGTTGCCAGGTGGTAACATTTGGGAACACTATCTGGTTATCTGGGTATTAGAGCATACATGGCCATCAAAATAAATTGAATAATTGAAATATTGCTCAAACTGTTTTATCTGTTCTGTTCTGTTCTGAACTGATTATTCTAAAAATATATACTGCCAGTTTACTTTATATATTTTACTATAAATTTCTGTCCATATATGTATATGCCTTCTATTGGAAATTGAATAGGTATCAATTTTCTGAAAAACGCTGGAATGTTTAGAGATTAAACCTCACTCGGCTTTTAGCTGATGTTGTATAACTAACCATTTTTCAGGAAATAAGTAGACTTGGAGGGAACGAAAAAGGACTATATGGAAGATTCAGCTTTTAGAGCTCTTTTTGGTTATTTTAAGTAAAAAGTTGTTATATCATATAGAGCATGTTTGACTCTCTTGTAATAAATTTTAAATATCTTTTTTAAGTTGTAACTCGTTGTGACTTTTAATATAAATGAAGTTTCCTTTTAGAAAGCTCTGATGACATAATTCCTTTACTTTCATTATTTTAAGATTCATAACCACGTGATTATATTTTCGTTGCACTTATTTAAGGAAACAATTTAAGACAGAATATTTGTTGCCTTGGTGGAATGTCAAGACACTCGTTCCCTATTACTAATTTTGGGACGGGGTCGTGACAGTTGGTTAACGCTTCCCCCCATCACGGATTTGAGAAGCATCACCTCATCTCTTTTTCCATCACGGGCTTACTATAATGTCTAAACAACTTGTTCAAATAATGTGTGAAAGACCATTTTGGGAATTAGATATGAGTAATGCGGAGGCTCATCTTAAGTATGTCGTCGAGACTACTCAAGCATGGGACACATCTGATCCTAATCCCTTAAACCGACCTCGATAAGTTTCTACAACTCTTATTGCATCCGATCTATATCAATTGGATAAAGATACCTTGGTAGACCATTGAGTTAATCAATTTGAGAAAAATATAAGAGATATACTCGAGGTACGACTACGAGAAACTACCGGACCCACCCGTGTAGTGAAAAAAAAGGATTGCACCATTTGTGAGGCGGACCATTCAACAAAGGAATGTCTAATGATGCCCACTTACAAAGCCATGCTTACCGAGAAAGTAGTAGTAATAGGAGGGTTTAAGGAAAATTTTAACGCCCCTCACGGGAACGCATACAACCCTTCATGGAGGAACCATACTGCTTTTAGCTACGACCAATAACAAGCTGCGTTGAATCCAAATTCACATGTTGCCCTACCTCAACGCCCTCCTCAATTTTAACAAGCACCACCTATGCAGCCACACATGCAAACACCACCCCCAAGACCATACATTACCCTACCGCGGTGGACTCTTGATGACAAATTAAACCAATTTATCAAATCTCAAAAAGCAGCCAATGCCAAGTTTGAGCACATGTTCACTGAAATGCATACGAGCATATCTTAGTAGCAATCCTCGTTAAGTGTCCAAGAGAAGGGAAAATTTTTGTCTCAAGGCTAAAGGCCTCCTCAAGCTCAAGCCAATGTTAGCACTGCATCTTACGATTAGTAAGAGCAATGTCAAGCCATCACCACTCTACGTAGTGGGTGAATCGTTGATTTATCACCTCCCCCACACGAGAAGCCAAAAGACAAGGAGGTTTAGCTCAGCATGAAAGAGGCCGAAGATTCCCCCTTGAATGAGAATGACAAAGACGAATCTACTGAGCCCGAATTGCTGTGAAACCACACACCGTCGCTCCGTTCCCTCAATGTTTGGTCCCACCTCAAAAGGGAGCCTCCCGTGCAGATATTATTAATGAAGTTAAGTTGAAATTTCCATTTCTTGATGCCATCAAACAAATTCCCGCCTATGCCAAGGTCATTAAAGATCTTTTGACTGTGAAAATATAGGTAAAGGTGAAGAAGAATGTCTTCCTAGCACATGATGTAAGCTCTGTTCTACTTCACGACCTCCCACCCAAGTTTAAAGATCCGGGCGCACCCACGATTTCATGTGTGAAAGCCTTGTTGGACTTAGTAACGAGTGTTAATATCCTTCCCCATTCCATTTATAGGCATCTTGAGTTGGGTTACTTAAGCCCACATGAATCACTCTCCAATTAGCGGATCGCATAGTAAAGGTGCCTCGAGGGATTGTTGAGTACGTGATAGTCCAAGTGAACACTTTCTACTTCCCGGTAGACTTTGTCATTTGGGACACGGAGCCCTCCATCCATTATAGCAACCTTGTTCCCATCATTCTTGGTCGCCCATTCTTAGCCACCGTGAATGCATAATCAATACACGAAATGGGCAAATACTGCTCACTTTTAGGAACATGACCCTCGAGACAAACATCTTCAATGTTGCTAACCAAGTGGGTGACGAAGATGAAATCCATACGGTCGACCTCATAGAGGAGGTAGTAGAGGAGCACATCGAGAGAACCATGGTTGGGGACGCTTTAGAAGCATGCCTAGTGAGAGGTGACGAGAGTGAGATCCCATGCACCGAGTTTGAGAGCGAGGTCGAGGTCGAGGATTTGAAAGAGATATTAGACGAGGGAGCATCGATAGAGGACTTAAGAGATGTTCATTAGGTTTCTAGATTCGAGGAGCTACCCCCGAGGGAGTTATGCTTGACCCCCTCCGAAGATAAATTTCCTACCTTCGAGTTGAAGCAACTTCCCCCTAATGTGACATATGCCTTTTTAGGAGAGGATAAGATATTTCCTATTATTGTCTCCTCTAGACTAGATGAAGAGCAAGAGGATAAGCTACTGGAAATTTTGAGGAAGCACAGAGGTGCCTTTGGTTGGTCTATAGCAGATTTGAAGGGTATAAGTCCCTTGATTTGTACCCACAAAATTCACCTCAAGGAGGATGTGAAGCCCGCGAGGGAAATGCAACGGAGACTGAACCCAACCATGAAAGAAGTTGTTAGAGCAAAAATTATCAAGTTATTAGATGCCAAAATTATCTACACTATCTTGGATAGCAAAAAGGTAAGCCCAATTCAAGTCGTCTCGAAGAATTCGGGCATGACTGTGGTCGAAAATGCTAAGGGAGAATTAATTCCTCAACGCACCACCACAGGGTGGTGTGTTTGCATTGAAACTGGAAACTCAATGTCGGAACATGAAAATACCATTTTCCCTTGCCATTTATCGACCAAATGCTTGAACTCGTAGTGGCTCACCCATATTATTACTTCCTTGATGGTTATTCCGGATATAACCAAATTGACGTAAACATACTTGATCAAGAGAAGATGACTTTTACATGTCCATTTGGCACGTTCGCCTACAAACGTATGCCTTTTGGATTGTGAAATGCACCCGCGACCTTTCAATGGTGCATGCTGATTATCGTTAGTGACATGGTAGAGAGAGGACTTGAAGTTTTCATAGCCGATTTTAGAATTTTTGGCCCCTTTTTTTACCAATGTCTAGCGAATCTTGAGAAAATATTATTCCGGTGTGTGGAAAAGAACTTAGTTCTCAATTGGGAAAAATGTCACTTCATGGTTACCGAGGGCATATTTCTTAGCCACATAGTCTCATATAAAGGCATAGAAGTTGACCGAGAAAAAATAGATGTCATAGTCGAGCTTCCCCCGCCCAAATCAGTAAAGGATGTGCGCTCCTTCTTGGGCCACGCAGGATTTTATAGAAGGTTTATCAAGGATTTTAGTGCCATTGCTAGACCCTTAAGTAACCTCCTCATGAAGGATGCCCCCTTTGAGTTCAATGACGTATGCCAAGAGGCTTTTGATAAATTGAAAAGCATGATAATTTCCTCCCCCATCATGCAAGCTCCGAATTGGTCCCTTCCATTCGAGCTCATGTGTGATGCTAGTGATTAGGCGATTAGGGCTATTTTGGGGCAAAGAAAGGACAAGAAAGCTCATGTCATCTAGTACATCAGCCGGATCTTGACCGGGCCATAACTCAACTACTCTACCACGGAGAAAGAGTTGTTAGAGGTTGTTTTTGCTTTGGAAAAATTCCACTCATACCCTGTTGGGTCTCCCATTACATGCTTTACCGACCACGCGACACTTAAATATCTACTTACTAAGAAATATGTGAAGCCGTGCCTCATAAGGTGAATCCTACTCCTATAAGAGTTCAATTTCTCTATAAAAGATAAGAAAGGGGTAGAAAACGTCGTCGCCGACCATTTGTCACGGCTCTCGTCCGACGTGCCTAGTGATCCAATACCCATAGACGAGTACTTTTTGGATGAGCAGCTCTTTGCTACTTCTGCCCTACCTTGCTACTTCAAAATTTTCACAAAGTTCAAAATGCCCCAAAAACAAAAAAAAAATAGAAAATTTCAAAAATTTCCAAAAAAATTGAAAAAAGTTTGAAAAAATCAAAAATATTTTTTCTTCAAAATAAATAGAAATTAGGATTTAAATTTTTCAAAAATATCACAGAAATTTTGTTTGAAGTCTCAAATTTGTAAAATTCAATTGCAAAAAGGCGAAATTGACCAAAGATGGAAATTGAGCAAAAATTGATGACTTAACAAATAAGTGTGGAGATTAAGCAACCCAGTGAGATGTCGACCCAATCAAGTTTTCTCAGTTTTTAAATCAATCCGAGTTAATGGCTAACTCAAAGTTCTTTTCAGCATTTTAAATAAGTCGTTGAAGATCTATGTACCCTTGTTTTGAACAGTTATGGGAAACGTGTGAGATGTTGTCTTGAAAAGAGAACTAACATTTCTTTAAACTAAATTAATCTCGAAACTCATATGGTAATCGAATTAGTAATTCGGATAAATGAAGTTAGGCCATATTTTTTTACCCAAAAATATTAGCCATAAAAAGTTGTGACATTTTTTCCCTTTGCAACCCAATTTGAGCCTAATAAAGTTTTTCCTTTTCATTTGACAACCCGAAAAAACATTTAGCCCGAAATTGTGAAAGATTTAAAAGTCCAAAAAGTGTAATGAAAAGGGACAAAAGAAGAGAAAAATAGAGTAATACTAAACAAAAATAGCAAGAAAAGAAAATTGTGAAAAATAGAAAAAGAAAAAAGAATTTTGAGTAATAGCCCGAAAAGCACAAACGGACATCATAAGAACATTTTGTAATTCCGAATTTCCCAACCAATCCCACTTTTACCCAATATAACTTATAAACTCGAAAAAGTCCTAACCGAGTCCGAATTTTGAAATTAATTACCGCGTGGAGAGCTAAAACATGAAAAGATAATAGGAGAGATAAATTCGTGTGAATAAAAGATGATGTTTATCGTTTTCCCAATAATCGTATTCCGATGAAGAGATCTTTTCACCATAAAAATTTCTTCTTTTAATTTGTATGCATGAATTTTTGTCGATTATATTTACTCTTTATATTACACATACCGAGAGAAATAGCTACAATCCGAGTGATTCGTTTATGAGAGCATCTCGTGAGATTTTGAAATCAAAACGAATTTTGAAAAGTATTATAATGATCAATCGGTGGAAATCTGCGGTTAAATTTTTGGCTTCGCACATGTAAGAGGGTAGTTTAAATATGGGGAAATACTGGATTTTTGTACGTGTTTAACTTGAGCAACTTCGGTTGCGCCTACGTATCCGTTATACTCGGAATCAAAGTCAGTGTAGTTTGTGGGTTTGTACTATTCGTCGAAAAATTCATTGTGGTGGTTTTTCGGAGAGTTGGGAGGTGTAGAAACTCATCTCAAAACTCATTTCCAAAACTCTTTTATCAAACTCTCTAAAAACTCATAAGACAAGAAAATGACTCTTCTACTCCCAAGAAGCTCTCTTTAAAATATATAGTGGTGAGGCTTATTTATAGCGAAAACCAACCCAAATGGGTCGTCACATGTCAAATAACCGGTGGTGATACATGTCCTATTTTAAGTGGCATGTGTCCCATTACATATATCAAACCTTCAATACTAGAATATTATCTAGTCAGTGCATTAATAATACACAACTATACGTGATATGTTAGACGCGCATAATAATACCTCAGTCGCATAAACACATGAACTTTTGTCAATATTAATAATCTTTAATCTCATTAAATAATTTAATGATAGGCTTATAATTAATCCCCTCATACATTTTCCCCCTCGTACATATAGTTGATATATTGTTGCATGTTTAAAATATATCGAATGTATGTACGAAACACCGTTAGTCGGTTTTGATATGTTCGATCAACCTGTGAATCGTGGGTAAAAATCTCGTACCTCATTTAATCTTGATGATGTACTTTTACCTCATATCTCACATTTTATGATATACTTAAATCTCATATTTCATATCTCAGTTACATGATATACATCAATCTCATATCTCATATCTTAAATCTCAATTCTTTTAAGTCTTTGATCTCATAGGTTATTCCGAATGACCTCTTTTATCATTCTTTTCATATGAATGATATACTTTGAGTGTTGCACCCATTCCTATTTAAATGAACATGCATCCACGATTTTATTGTGGTTGTTCGTAACTCTGCTTTTGGTAAAAAGTATTATCATGGACACATAATAACAACTTCATCGTTCTCTTTCAACATTATCAACCAAGCTTGGTGGAAGTATTATTATGGTTTCATCATTCTCTTTCAATCTTTTAGTTCATGCACATGTTTTTGACTCGTTTTAATCACAATGAGATTTCTTGTGCATGTACGTATTATTAACTCACCCAAATTGCCACTTTTTGAGGTTTTTCGCAAACTCGCACCTACGAGCTGACTTCATAATGAAAACATACTTGTTAAGTTTTTTCGCAAACTCCACCGTTAGAGGTGACTTAACAATGAAAACACATTTGTTTAAGTTTTTTTCGCAAACTCCACCGTTAGAGGTGACTTAACAATGAAAACACACTTTGTTAAGATTTTTCTTCCACCATTAGAGGTGACTTAATAATGAAAACACTTGTTAAGATTTTTCGTAAACTCCATCTATATCGGTGACTTAACAATGAAAATATTTGTTAAGGTTTTTCGTAAACTCCACCTATAACGGTGACTTAACAATGAAAACACTTGTTAAGATTTTTCGTAAACTCCACCTATATCGGTGACTTAACAATGAAAACACTTGTTTAAGATTTTTCGTAAACTACACCTATAACGGTGACTTAACAATGAAAACCACTTGTTAAGACACATATAACGGTGACTTAAATAATGAAAACACTTGTTAAGATTTTTCGTAAACTCCATCTATATCGGTGACTTAACAATGAAAATATTTGTTAAAATTTTTCGTAAACTCCACCTATAACGGTGACTTAACAACGAAAACACTTGTTAAGATTTTTCGTAAACTCCACTTATATCGGTGACTTAACAATGAAAACACTTGTTAATATTTTTCGTAAACTCCACCTATATCGGTGACTTAACAATGAAAACACTTGTTAAGATTTTACATAAATTCCACCTATATCGGTGACCTAACAATGAAAACACTTGTTAAGATTTTTCGTAAACCCCGCCTATAACGGTGACTTAACAATGAAAACCACTTATTAAGATTTTTTGTAAACTCCACCTATAACGGTGACTTAACAATGAAAACACTTGTTAAGATTTTTTGTAAACTCATTATTCTGTGTCACTTTTTAAGGATGGGAGCCCATACTAGTCGAATGACAAACTGAGTGTGGTCCTTCGTCTGTTTCCATAAATGACCAACTTCTTCGGACGAGTCAAGACATAACGATCGTGGTTCAACTACCGACCAATTTGATAAAGTTTTTTGGAATATAATACACCTTTGTATAAGACTTATTTCAATACTCGCAAAGTTATCGTAATATGATGTCATATCTGAAGGATGACTATGACTTTGTCAATTTTTGAGTGACAACTAATTAACCCGTTTAAACTCTTTGCAAAAGAAACTGAAAAAGCTTTTGTAATGTCCTTCTTGGATGTTACTATACTCTAAAGGTTCATCAATCTAACCTTATTGTGGAGGATGTCGAAGAATATTTAAACTAAAAAGCTACATTACATCATAATATCCATTTTCCCCCTTTATTTTATTTTATCTCAAGATAAAATAAAATAAATTACATATACCATTTACATTGACCACCTGAAAAAATGAAAGAAACCTAGTCATTACATTTCTTTTGGGGGTATATCGCAAACTATCATATCTTTTAACAATGGCTTGATGTTAGCATCGCTCAATATGTTCTCATTCGGAAGCCTCGGCAAAATCATATCTTTCTAACATAATAACATCATATTGCAAGTGGTTAGTAAAACTCAGGAAATATCCAAGTACAATTCTCATCATGCCCCCTTTATTTTATTTTATTTTATTTAGCACAAACGATGATTCACTATGCTTCCTCTATCTAAAAAAGATATGCCCCATTTAATGATTTTAAAGCTTCTCAACTCATCAGCATAACTCATGAATTTATCATATCAATTTGGGTAGTACCAAATGGCAATGATACATATATCAAAATAAATTCTTTCTCCTAGTGAAAGAAAATCAAGTATTCACGCGTTCTTTCTCTTGGGATGTTTGAAACAAAGATAAAATACTATCGCAAGGACATATATATATATATATATATACTATTCATCTCACAAGCGTATTCAATTGATTATGGCCAACGTATTTCTGATTTGCATAATCCAGGTGTCATATACTTTCAAGTTTTCTGTAAATTCTCTTTTCCAAAATCATTAGATAAACAGTCATGTATATCAATAATCAACAAAATTTTATACCGTGCTTCATAGTCCATAAAATACATATACATTTAGATATTCAGCCTCATCTAATCTACATTTTCTCATATAAAATATATATAAAAAAAATCTTACTTATTCGAAAAGTTTTTAAAGTAAGTCTTTTATGAGAAAATACTAGTATCGTTATCAAAAGAATCCTTAAATGAAGGATGCTACAAAAAAATTTAAAATGATTTATTAAAATTTCTAGAAACTCCAAGCTATTATCCCTCTATTTTTTTTTATCACCATAAAAATAAAATAACTCATTCATATTCAAGAAACACATTCAAAAATATTCATAATACTCTAATTTTAATTTGGTGGCAAGTGTGATTAGGGAATTTTATTTCCAATAAGTGTCATGTCCGAGGAACTGCAAAGACTTTTAATTTAAGATGTGTCAACTGAGATTCCAACATGTAAACTCAAATAATAGTCACTAGTGTGTAATATAAAGTATCCAAGGCGTTATGCTCAATTCATGCCAATTTACTTTTGTCGTCACATTTATTTTGTGAGCATTATTCAACATAAAAATATACCATTTTTTTCATTTTTGGTGCAAGGGACCATAAAGAGGGACAAGAGATCAAGAACATGAGTTGGTCATTGACCATACTCATGGTCAAGTTCCAGCAAGGGATTTTTGATGAACCTCAAAATGCAAAAAAAAAGTTAGATTTATCCAATGCAAAATCATAAAACAATGGATCTCAAAATTTTATGCCGAATCAGGAAGAAGGTCACTCAAATGATGATCCGGTTTTGAGTTTCTTCAAATAGGTTCTTCAATTTGAAGTGGACTAAGGTTTAAATATATGGTTGGTCATTTCCAAAAATCACAGTCGTAGTTTCACCCGGTTTGAATCTGAGTTCAGTCGATAAATTAACTCCGGAGGTTCGTTAACTTTTGATTTCTGGTGAGTCGATTTTCAAATCCCTTTGGTGGATCGGACTCAATGGTGCCTTGATTTGACCTTTCCTCCCAAAATGTTTGGTGAATAGGTTTCGTAAACCTAGGGCGATTTAGTTTCATACCCAGATGTAAACTCACATTATATTGAAGCGAAGTCCGTTGGTTATGGGTTGAATCTGTTTGCTCCAGCCGTTTCGAACGGTGAATTAGTGTGTACCCATTTGAGGTGAATCGGTTCTAATACTCTCTTGAGTCAGCTTAGAGTTTATTTTCGCGAAGTTTAATATATCAAAATGTGAGGGATCTTAGATGTGGTCTTTCAATTTTTCAAAAAATCTCAGGTGTGACTGGGTTTTGAGTTTCTTCGAACGAATCTCTTAGAACAGGTGCTACAGTTCAGTCGAGCTTCATCGTGAAGAGGTTCATTGGAGCAAAGATCCTTCAGTTTCTACTTGAGGTAACGTTCTTCGGAGCAAGGATATGGGAAACCTCAAAGGTTACTCGGTTTGTGACTCCAAAATGTATAAATCACTAGCGAGAATATTTCAAAGATATATCTTTATCAATTGATAGTGTACTGTTGTTGAAGTTTCACATGGTATGGAAAATCTATTATGCTGTTGTACTCAAGTTATAAAGGTTTATCCATAACTGTAATGCACATTTTATAATTAATCTTTGATAGCCACACACAGGCCTACTCATGTGGCCTAACCTATTGATGTATTGTACGACCATGTGATTTTGAAAATATCCAGTATATCATAATGTAAAATATTATCAACTTGCACTATTTTACTATTTACTCACAACAAGACATGACTTATTTGCTTTTAGTCAATACTTTCTACCTTTTAGGCTATTTAGTTACGAAACACAATTAAATTGTTGCAGCTCATCAATTAATTTAATCGAGGTACATCATTATCTTTTTAAGAATGTCTCTTCATGAAAGCCCTTTTTTTCATTGAGTCACCTCATTGTAAATAGTTCAGGCCAAATGATCATCCAAATGTAGAGACAATTTGAGGCCCATTGGCGCATAACAATTGTATCATGTTAGCATTCATACTTCAAATGATAAATTTCTTTTCAGCCTCTCTCATGTGCAAAAACAAATATACATGAGTTTGAATAGTTTCATCAATAAAAAATTTATGCAAACACATATTATTCGACCTCTTATATAAATATTAATGTCTAGAGCATACTTTCAAAACAGACATCTCAACTAATATTTACATATAAATATATCATAGTTTTTTTTTATGTATAAAGCATGATAAATAATAAGATAGAAGTATTGGATTCCTTATCTGAAATGGAGTTGAACATTTCTCTGGTGAATGTTAGAGCAGAATGTTGCTTTGTCAACCGCGTTCCTCTATCTTCATCCACTTTTTCGATCACGAATGAGGTGTTACACGATAAAAATCGTGAATACCTCCCCAGCAGAGTCGTCAAATGTAAGAGGGTAGTTTAAATATGGGGAAATATCGGATTTTTGTACGTGTTTGACTTGAGAAACTTCGATTGCGCCTACGTATCCGTTATACTCAAAATCAAAGTCAGCGTAGTTCATGGGTTCTTACTACTCACCGGAAAACTCATTGTGGTGGTTTTTCGGAGAGGTGGGAGGTGTTAAAACTCATCTCAAAACTCTTTTCCAAAACTCTTTTCTCAAACTCTCTAAAAACTCATAAGACAAGAAAATGACTCTTCTACTCCCAAGAAGATCTGTTTAAAATGTATGGTGGTGAGGCTTATTTATAGAAAAAAACAACCCAAGTGGGTCACCACATGTCAAATAACCTGTGGTGATACATGTCCTATTTTAAGTGGCATGTGTCCCATAACATATATCAAACCCTCAATAATAGAATATTATCTAGTTAATGCATTAGTAATATAAAAATACGCATGATATGTTAGACGCGCATAATAATACCTCAGTCGCATGAACACAGGGACTTTGTCAATATTAATCATCTTTAATATCATTTAATAATTTAATAATATGCTTATCATTAAGCCCCTGCTACAGTACACACACACGCGACAAATTGAGACTTGAGAATATAAATTTATGGTGATTAGTTTTAGAAAGGTTTAAATTATATAATTTTTAGGTATGTTAAATATTTTGTTTGAGTCAAAACCGAATTTTGTGGGTATATTCACTGCGAACCCTCACGAGACAAAACTCGTCCTACTAGGGTAACCTAGGGGTTTAAAGTCTTGTGCATACACTAAATACAATCGTTTGCTCGCAAAAGAGGTATTCTATCTTAATAAATTGATTTTCAAGAGTTGAGACTAGTTTTGATTCTTTTACATTGCTCGGGACGATCAAAGTTCTATGTTAGGGGGTTTGATTAGGCATAAAGTCTTTAGATTTATCCCCTTAATTTAGAGGCTTTTATCACCTCTTAACATGTAAAACGCATCGATTTATGTCATATTCGTGCTACTGACATTTCCTATATAGTGCATCGAGTTTCGTTTATTCTTTATGCTTTTTACAAGTATTTTATACAAGTGAAGAGAAGAGGAAACTCAAAATCAAGAAACCAAGGAAGGAAGTCAGAGGGTAAAAGAGAAACTTTACATTTAGAGTTCGAACGAGGAACCAAAATGAAAGTTGAAGACCTCGAGTCTACAAGCACATAGGAAGAAATGTCATCCAAATTCGAGTCCCGTATCAAAGTTATGAAGTTTAAAAAATGAGAGAACTTCACAACAAAGAACAGAAAGAAAAGGATATCAGGACCAATCCGGTGTGAGCCAAGAGCGAATCGATCCAGTGAAGGCAAAGTTTCTGTCAAGGGTGGACCGATCTGGTTATTCCCAAAAATGAACCGGTCCAGATTTATTAAAGTTCCTGAATAAAGTAAACTACCAAACCGATTTCGTTTCAAGCAAAAACGAACCGATCTGGTATATACCGGACCGAACCGATGGACCAGGCTAGACCGGTCAAGGTGGAGAATTTATGATTTATATTTTTCAAATATAGAGTTATATCTAGCTCAAACTCTTGTAATTTCGTAGAGTATTTATTCCAACTAATACCCATACTTTAGAGAGTTATATATTTAATAGTTTTAGAGGACCTTTGCAACTAAGAACCCTAGGATTTAATTTCTTCAACAATTATTCAGTTTTAAGCATTAATCTAGAATTTTCTTTATTCCATGTATTGTTTCCTTTCTGATTTCAATTGCTTTTACATTATTGTCTGATTATTCATAAAACTAGGTTGCAATTCTTATTTAAAAGTTTATTCCCAGTTTTTCATGTAGTTATGAATTCATGCATAATAGATTTTTTGTTCATGCTTAGTTTAATTATGTCCAGATAAATTTCTAAGGGTTGGGATGCATGAACCCGACATGATGTACTTTACATGAATAGAAAATAGGTTTTGAATTAAATTTTGATCGAATCGTGTTATGTAGTGATCACAATGATCGTAGGTCTTTTAACCTCGTTTGCCCTAGGAAACTGGGGTGTTTAAGGATGCGATGTGCATGTTGGCTATTCAACACCGCTTTATTTTTGCCTTTGATTACGTATGATGTGGGCTAGTACCTTCATATATGTAATTCTTATGATTACTAAAGACTAGGTTTGATCAACTCTCTAATTCAAAAGCTAGTATTTTATCCCGTAAATCTACAAGGGTATGGGGTATTGTATCCTAACCTACTTTTTCTTCATTCATATTTAATTAATTAGAATAGTTTTGTTCCTGTGCATGTAGCGTAATCAGTAATTTAAATTCCAATTTCATTTAGATAGTAGAGTTTAGTTCCAAAATTAATTATCTTTTACTTTATTTTCTCGAATCAATTTAGGGTTAGTCTTCTATTCCTTCGTCGTTACGAGCATTCGTCCTAGTTCCCTGTGGATACAATCCCATCTTATCGGGTTTATTACTTAAGCGACAGGCTTGCACTTGAGCCTAAATAAACACGCACTTTAGACACTTTTATGGCCGCGTGAGTGGTCCACTAAGATCTATGGTTGTACCCATTTGAAAGGTTGATGAATATTTTTAAAGAGTGTGTTAAGAGGTACGTTGAAGGATCTATTGCGGAGGAATACATTACTAAGGAGTCATACATGTTCGCTACGGAGTATGTGCTCGACCGTAACATTTTAGATGATGGAGATAAGTTCATCGATGAGGGTGGTCAAGTTAGGGGTAAACTAGTTAAACGGACAAGTTTACAATATGTGCAAGTGGCTTGTTATATGTTTGAAACCCATGAAGATGTCGACGAATGGAGGGAGTAAGTTCGTGTTGTAATCTTACTTCATGTTGTTATCATATATACTTGATTACCCTATTGATAAATTTTGTCATTTAATGTAAAAGATATAATGCAATTGGGAACAATAAAAATCGAATGATGATTTCACATTCAGACAATGAATTTAGAGTTTAGGTGTCACAGGAGGTAATTAGTACATCAAAATTCCCTTATTAATTGATAAATAATTGCAAGCTTTAAAACGTATTTAATTAACTTATGTAATCCATAATTTCAGTTGTTAAGATTGGTGTTGCAATGCTAAGGCTTGCTCGTCTCGCCACTGGACCCAATTTCATGGCACACGACTATAATAATTATCGACCGAATAGTTATATATTCTCATTGAGGTTGTACGAGAAAAATACATTGTTACAAAACAATGAAATTTTATACAAGACTCTTACGCATTTCAGAGTGAGTGCTAAAGATAAAAACATCGTTGAAGCATAAATGACTTACTATGATTTAATTAAAAACATTATATATATATATATATATATATATATATTAAACAGGTTTTGTTTTACTATGATCGGGTAAGAGTTGAGGAAAAAAAATTCTTGTAAAGTCGATTCGGGTATTTTTTGAAGATGGTAGACTTGTCCAATTTAAAGCGCAAGGAGCATATGAATGTTGTGTAGTTTATTTATGCACGTGAAAATCTCAAGCCAATGTTTTACTCAGACTATATCAATAATGAGTCATGGTTAGTCGTATTGCACACACCAAAGCATCTAACTAGTAGCGCGGATGATCTAGCTTCCCCTACTGAATATCAGTCCATTTTGGATGACAACCTGAACTTGAAATACATTTCAAGATACTTTAAATGAGTAGAGTTATTTGGGTTGTAAAATACATTGAGGATTATAATTTGTAATATCTAATTTGTAAAATGTAGTTTGAAACAATCTCAAACATTAATTTATTGGTCATTAACTCTAATGTTGGTTGTAATATTACAATAGTCATGTGAGTATTTCCATTTGATTATTACATCCCGATTAAGTAACTCCGTTTGATTCACTAATGAAGATAATCGGGCGGAATAGTTTTGTGTTATTTAAATTTTCGTATCCTAAACTTGAGTATTTCCATTTTATTTATGTTATATATTATGCTACTAATGCCTATTTTTTTCAAAATATGACTTCATCAGACTACCAGACCATGGGAAAAACAGAGAGTGAAGAGATATCTTTAACAATAAGCCCATCAAGTTCTAAAAGTATATGAGCGTAAATGAAAACAAGAATATTCTACATATGAGGGTGTTAGAGTTACTGAGCGAAGATGGATACTATAAAACTACTATCTTTGGAAAGATTCTCACCACTCAGATCTTGACCGTACAATCTTATGTCTTTTTCCTTAGGCACGCATCCGTCATTTAGATACCTTTGAATGGGGATCCTTCACCCTCACGCTCATACCTTAAGTGCACAAATGCTAGTTAAAGGTTTTTCTTCTTTACGGGATGCCAACTGATGAGTGTGTCCACTCTAGAGTTGTGTTCTTGAGGAACGTGTTGAATAACAAATCTCTATGACATTAAAGTTGGACCTGAAAAATGCTCTCGAAAAGAGAACTAGACATGAAAATAAAAATATTATTATTAAAAAAATAAAAAAAAAATCCCACGACCTCTCGTTGTTGTCAGAGAGAGAGAGAGAGAGAGAGAGAGAGCCTGAAAAAAAAGGAAAATAGGTTGGTTGGGTGTGTTTGAGTTAGGTCAGTAATAAGTTATTCACTTATGCATTAGATCCAAATTGTCTATTAACTAAATGGGTTTAAACGGATAGGGTTAGGATGGGTATGGATTCCCAAGAGGTTGAGGAAAACTCACCCATTAATTAAATGGGCTTATCTCTCTCACGAAATAAGTTTCTCTCTAAAATTCTAACACTAACAGCTTCTCTAAAAAAAATGATCTCTTGAAAGCAAATATTTTTCTCTAGAAAATTTCCTTTTTATATTAATAGTGTCTTACGCTATCAAAAAAACATCTATCAACCTCGTTCTCTCAATAAAAATGTCTCAACACTAATTTTCTAATATGTCTTTCCATATAATTCTAACACAAAATACTCGCTCAAAAAAAATTTCCCTCCAATTAATTAAATAATATATATATATATATATATATATATATATATATATATATATATATATATATATCCCTAAAATTATAATATATTTCTCTATTTAAAATTGTAATCTCTTTCTCTCGCTTAAAAAGTTTGTTTCTATAAAACGCTGAATCTTTTTCGTTAGTTAGGTTGCCATTGGAGAAACATTTTATCCCATAATCACTCAATAAAGATAAGGATATTTTTACTTTGTCCCCTAAGATAATGTCGTGATTTGGAATTTTAAAGGGGCGGGTTTGATTCGGATGGTGC
This sequence comes from Sambucus nigra, assembly GCA_949130495.1. Lineage (NCBI taxonomy): Eukaryota > Viridiplantae > Streptophyta > Magnoliopsida > Dipsacales > Adoxaceae > Sambucus > Sambucus nigra. Next base: position 691,922,980 of record OX422209.1, read on the forward strand.
CCTCCCCGCCCCCTTTACCGCGCCTAAACCCCGACCCTGACCCCGATTACCTCGCCCCCGCCCCGTTTATAAAACCCGCAGGGGCCCTGAACCCGCCCCCAACATTTTATGTGATATTTTTAAACTTATTTTATATACGTATTTTGTTAATAAACTAATTTGTAAATATACATTTCATCAATAAAATAAATAAAACTATAAATAAATATGTAAAATGTGCTATAAGAAATGTATAAATTAAAAAAAAATGTATACATTCCAAAAGAATGTAAACTAATTTGTATACATTCCAAAAATGTTTTATAAGAAATGTATGCATTCAAAAAATTTGTATACATTCCAAAAAGTGAAAACTAATTTGTATACATTCCAAAAAAATTGTGTTATAAGAAATGTATACATTCCAAAAAATGTAAACTAATTTGTATAAATTCCAAAAAAAAATCCTATAAAAAATGTAAACTAACTGATATACAATCCAAGGAAAATGTAAACTAACCGTTTCAGATCTGAAAATTAGTAAAATTCACAGCGTGACTCGAGTGGAGGCCAGCGGTAGAGAGAAGAGCAACAGAGGGGAGAAAATACGAGAGCGACGGAGAACAAATTCGTGAGGGCTCTGATCACGGTGGAAAGATGAAAAATGTAAGGTTAGGTCTAAATACAACATTATTTCAGGGTTAACATTAATAAAAAAAAACATAAAAATAATTATTTATTAGTGAATTATCTTCAAAATATACAAAGTAGGAAAATATCGACTAATAATTCACCATTTATGCAGTTAAATAACATCGTACACACATATTCATAATTTTTTGTAAGCACAAACTATTGTTGCAAGTAAAAATAAATTGCTAAGAGGGTGACTGCGAAAAGTCTTCTCCGAGAAGAAATCAGTTGGAGGAAAAAATCGTTATCTCTTTGGTTAAGAGAAGGAGATAAGAACACTAAATTATTTCACAAGCTAGCTAATGCGCATCGACGAGTTAACCATATTGGGAAAATTTCAGTGTGTGGGGGGGGGGGGGGGTGAGTTTGAAGAGGTCAGCGAGGTGAGGGGTGCATTTTTTAATTCTATGTGGATTGGTTATGTGAGGAGGAAAAGTGTTTGCCTTCGCTTGATGGAGCCGAGTTGGGAACCATTTCGGGGGAAGATGCTAAGATGATGGAGGGGCAGTTCATAGATGAGGAGATCGTAAAAGTGTTGAGTTCGATGAGTGCTGATAAGGAAGCTAGCCCAGCCGAATTCATAATGTCCATCTTTTGATATTGTTGGGAAGTTGTAATAGAGGATCGGATGGATTTCTTTAGCTAGTTCCATGATAGAGGTTACTTTCTGAGGAGTCTGAATCCGACGTTCATAACTTTGATTGCCAAGAAAGGGGGGTCTATCGATGTTCGAGATTTCAGGCCAATTCGTCTGATTAGGAGTGCATATAACCTTTTCGTTGAGTTGTTATCGGTCAGGCACATGAAGGTCATTAATCCTTTAATCTTTGAATCACAAAATGCCTTCGTCGGTGGAAGGCAAATCCTCGATGTTGTTCTTGAGGCTAAGGGGTGTGTGGAATCTAAGCTAAGAAGTGGGGAGCCAAGTAAGATGTGCAAATTAGATATTCAAAAATCTTATTATTATGTCAACTAGAGTTTTCTTTTATACATGACGAGGAGGCTGGGGTTCGGAGATAGGTGGTGATGTTTGATCAAAAGGTGCTTTTCTATTGTCAGGTTCTCTATTCTAATTAATGGGATTTTAGAGGGATTTTTCTCCGGCTCTCGGGGCTTTGGTAAGGAGATACGTTGTCTCATTTTATGTTCATATTGATGATGGAGACATTCATTCGGATGTTAGGACGCGTGGTGGAGGCAGGATCGATCAACGGTTTTGTGATTGGGCACCACTTGAATGTGAACTCAATCATGATATCAAACCTCCTATTTTTCGATGTCACTATTGTCTTCTGTAATGCAAAAGAGGTCCAGGTGCAAGCATTATTATTACTCCTTATTTGTTTTAAGGAGGTTTCGAGTATTCGGATAAATGTGGGGAAATGTGAGATGATTCGGATAGGGAGAGATAGGAACATGGAGGGTGTAGCTGAGACTCTTGGTTGTAGGATAGGCACTCTTCCATTTTCTTATCTTGGATTACCATTAGGGGATAAGATTAACATAAAGGATATCTGGGATCCTGTTCTGAAGATAATGAGAAGTAGGTTGGAAGGTTGGAAGAATTTTTATCTATCGAAAGGGAGGAGGTTGTCTTTGAGAAAAAGTATATTATCGAGTCTGCCCACTTACTTCTCGTCAATACTGCCATTACCGCGTACTGTATATAAAAATATGAAGAAGTTGATGAGATACTTTTTCTGGATAGGTAATGAGTACATATTCAAGTACTGTCTATTGGGATGGGAGGATGTTTACAAATAGATCAAGTAGGGGGGAGTAGGAGTGCAAAAAATTGAGTTATTTAACAAAGCACTCTTAGGTAAGTGGATGTCGAGATTTCCTAATGACGAGGATGGATTATGTAGGAGAACAATGGTAACTACTTGGGGGTGTATGCATCTAGGGTGGGGGTCGGGAGTGGGGCATTTTTCCCATGGGGTGGGGTTCTAGAAGCACATTCAAAGGAGTGGAAGGACTTTTTTAGACACTCAGAGTTTCACTTGGGGAGATTAACAGGATTAGGTTTTGGACATACAAATGAGGCTAGAACGGCACTCTTCAGGATTAGTTGCCCAGTATGTTCAGCTTAGGTGGGGATAAATATAGTCCAGTTTTAGATCATATGATGATTTTTGGGGATCAAGTGGAGTGGAATCCTAGGTTCATAAAACAGTTATGCGATTGGAATTTTGAGGAGGCTCATGATTTTTTTTATTTGTTAGGATCGGCCCCGCGACTGATGAATTGGGATGGCGATCTAAGATGGCAGGCAGGCATCAAAGTGGTCTTCATAGTAAGAAAGTATTATTCTATATTAAGAGGAAATGGGAACCAAAGATATCACTTCCCATGGAAAAAAATATGGAAGTCAAAGGCACCACCGAAAGTTATTTTATTTGTCTCGACTGCGACGAGACAGGCTATTTTGGCATCAAACAGCCTGTAGAAGAGAAGGCGGCTAATGGCTAGTCGCTGATGGTTGTGTAAAGAGGCGAAGAGATGACTAATAATGTGTTGTTGCATTGTTGGGTGACGATAGGTCTGTGGGATGTCTTCTTAAATCTAAGCAGGATTGCATGGGTAATGCCTAAGTCGGTGAGGGAATTATTAGTGACATGAAAACCGCCTAAGGGTTGGAAGGGGGCAAAAAAAATGTGGCGTCTGGTCCCACATTGTTGTTTTTTACGATATGGAAAGAGAGCAACTCAAGATGTTTTTAAGTTAGGAAGATTGCTCCATTTAGATCACGTGACATTTTTTCAGAGTACCTTACTAAGATGGTATAAGGAGAGTCAACCGCTTCTCTACCTATTTTTATGGAATTTATAAAGAATTGCAAACAGTCTTCTATCTATAGTTGTGTTTCTTATGAAGGCTAGGTTTAGGTTTATATTTTTGGTTATAATGTATACTCCATGTATAAGGGTTCATCTCTTTTAGTGGTTTGTTTTCATAATGCATTTAATTATCAAAATAAATTGCTACAATTATTGTCCCCTCCCCCCCCCCCCCCCCTCATTTAGACCAGTTTGCCAAAATAAAGAGCGAAAAATGTTCTTCCAGGTTCATAAAAGTATGATAAAGGAGAGTTTTGAAAAGTTTATGGAATAAGATATTTGTAAGATCCATGATTATTATAAATTTTAGTAAATCTTATAGAGGTGTCTAAATCATCTAACTTCAAAATGAGTATAGGTAATTACCGTAAGATTTCAATCATGTATGTAGTATGAACATTGTAAATACAGATGAAAGATTTTGAGGAAATTGGAATTTAAACAACCAACCATAATACCTCTAAAAGATTTTGTGGCACCATTAGTAAGCGATTTGGTGGCACAATTAGTAAGCGGTTTTGGGGAAGGTTTGTAGTTAAAGTATTTGAATTTATGATGCAGATTAGGGAGAAGCACCAAGTCAGTCTTTTGTTTCGCATTTACTTTACAATGCACATCATTCACCACATATATTTTAGTTTACTTTATTTGTAGGATTTATCTATTATTACTACATAATAAAAAAGCATTTTTCTCCCGTTAGTATTTAATTTTTCGATTTATTTTGTGTTTATATATTTACATAAAGTGTGTTTGTTCAATAGATAATCAGTTTTGGCAATTTTGGGAAATATAAAGATGTTGATGACCTTTCGAGGAGAATGAATTAAAGATTATCTGTTTTAGCAGGATTACTTATAAGTTGTTAGGCATTAGTTTTTCAATCATCATTACTTGTTTGTACATGACTTGTAATTGTCAAATGTTCACAGTTGTCATGAAGAACTTATTTCCCTTTACTGGATCCACTGTCAATATCACCACACCTTCATTTTAGTTAATGTCTCTTAATTTAGTTATGATAATGGTTTGAAAGGAAATTCAATTACTGTACAATTGTTGATTGTTGAGATGTAATTCACGTATTAAAAAATATTTTAGTTGGGATGTGATTCATGTATTAAAAAATATTTTAATTTGAGTATGTTAATAGGATATTAAATGAATAATCAATTTTCTTACAAAATTTTACAATTTCAATGACATAGTTTAGGCATCGTAAAAGAGGATACTATAAGACATGCAACATGTCCAAAAAGTATTATTCACACATAAATTTATTCATAAAAGAGTATCAACGACACATAACTAGGAGTTTTGAAAGATTTTATGGAATGCACTTTTATGACTCATTAGTTGTTATATAATAAAGTGTTTGTAAAAGTCTTCTAGAATGTGTCGTGCAATTACTTTTACGATGGTACTAAAGTGTGGTGGACAAAGTATGTTACCTAAATTATATATATGACAATTGGTTGAATAGTCTTAAGGAATAATTTTAAGATGGCCAATCCTTAGATTAAATTGAAATCTTCTTGCAAAAAGTGTTGAAATAAGCATGGGGTCTTTTAATTATGTAGCATTTTAATGGATAATATCAATCAATGATCTCACGTGCAACGCATGTGTGCGTGAACTAGTAACTACAAAACGGAGAAATATAGTTAAGTTTTCTTCTCAACTATAGCTCGACGTGGCTGCCTCTATATATCACTGACATGCGCAATAACCTGTCCATGTGGCCATCTAGGTATTAATCTCCACATCATTTGTAACACTATTCCTTTAGACATCCCTCACATCTTCCCTCCACCTCTTCCACATAGAATATCAAGGATTTTCTTCATGCCATTATAAAACCCTTGATATTCTTTCCATCTATGTAAGGATGTCCAACATATCACCGATTACCCTTCATTGATCTACCGAAAAAATCAACTTTTTTTTTATATATTTTGTACCACTACTCCACCATCTTCTCTAAAATGCTCTTCACAAATTTATACCAAATTATTGAACGCCTGGGTAGGTAACCCATGGTAGGTAATATCACGTGTGATTTATTATGAATAAGTTATTTTACCGGCCTTTGCTATTCTAAAAATTGAAGAGGAGATTAAACCCGATAAGTTTTTCATCTTTAACATGGATAATCTCCATAGACACAGGTCTTTTGGGGTTGAAAGTTCACATTCATCAATTCTATATTTCGTCAGCCATTTATTTTGTCCATGACTGGGTAGGTAACTCATGCGTGGAGCAACTAATACCAAGATCAACTAACCACCCATTTGAAAAACATAAGTATCTTTTCCTCCATTTATTGTCGGTGATCTTTACTATACTGCTGCCAGATGGATTTTGAACCACCTCAGACGGATAGACGAATTGGAAAAGGTAGTAGTTTCTTAATTATAAAGATCTCCACCATCTCAAATGTTGGGTTCCATCAAAACCCACCATCATCTTTCTTGAAAAGGGAGCCATTTTTTTACTCAAAAATATTTTTATTTTTCAATATTTAAAAAATACTTTGGTAGACCATATTGGATTTATTATGTAATATATTGTTCATCTTTATCATTAACATGTCTTATAGGCCATATCACTGGGGTTTTCTTTCATATTTAATTAATTTAATTGATCTTCAGCATACTTTCTGTTTTAATTTTGTTTGGTTGGTTTTTCATCAAGCACGGATATCGAAAGCAGTGTGTGGTTATTTGTGTTGTTTTGTTTTTATTTTTTTATGTTATCTTTTGCAACTTTAACTTTTTGTGGAATCAAATGGTTGGATCGAAAGTAGTATGAAGTATCTTTAAACTGTGTAAAGATTTTTTTCACAATCTTAAAAACAATTATTTATTAGTGAATTATCTTCAAAATATACAAAGTAGGAAAATATCGACTAATAATTCCCCACATATATAGTTAAATAACATCATACACACATATTCATAATTTTTTGTAAGCACAAACTATTGTTGCGAGTAAAAATAAATTGCTAAGGGGGTGACTGGGAAAAGACTTCTCCGAGAAGAAATCAGTTGGAGGAAAAAATCGTGATGTCATTGGTTAAGAGAGGGAGATAAGAACACTGAATTATTTCACAAGCTGGATGATGCGCATCGACGAGTTAACCATATTGGGAAAATTTTCAGTGTGTGTGTGTGGGGGGGGGGGGGGGGGGTGAGTTTGAAGAGGTCAGCAAGGTGAGGGGGTGCATTTTTCAATTCTATGAGGATTTGTTCAATGAGGAGGAAAAGTGTTTGCCTTCGCTTGATGGAGACGAGTTGGGAAGTATTTCGAGGGAAGATGCTGAGATGCTGGAGGGGCAGTTCATAGAGGAGGAGATCGTAAAAGTGTTGAGTTCGATGAGTGTTGATAAGGCACCTAGCCGAGCCGAATTCAAAATGGCTATCTTTCGATACTGTTGGGAAGTTTCAATAGAGGATGTGATGGATTTTTTTAGAGAGTTCCATGATAGAGGTTACTTTCTTAGGAGTCTGAATGCGACGTTCATAACTTTGATTGCCAAGAAAGGGGGGCCTATCGATGTTCGAGATTTCAGGACAATTCGTCTTGATTAAGAGTGCATATGAGCTTTATGTTAAGGTGTTACCGGTCAGGAATAGGAAGATCATTAACCCTTTAATATTTGAATTACAAAATGACTTCGTCGGTGGAAGGAAAATCCTCGATGTTGTTCTTGAGGCTAAGGAGTGTGTGGAATCTAAGCTAAGGAGTGCGGAGCCAAGTAAGATGTGCAAATTAGATATTCTGAAATCTTATTACCATGTCAACTAGAGTTTTATTTTATACATGATGAGGAGGATGGGGTTTGGAGATTGGTGCTGAAGTTTGATCAAGAGGTGCATTTCTATTACCAGGTTCTCTGTTCTGAATAATGGGGTTTTATAGGGATTTTTCTCCATCTCTCGAGGGCTTTCGTAGAGAGATATGTTGTCTCATTTTATGTTCATATTGATGATGGATACATTCATTCGGATGTTAGGACGCGTGGTGGAGGCAGGATCGATCAACGGTTTTGTGATTGGGCACTTGAATGTGAACTCAATCATGATATCAAACCTCCTATATGTCGATGTCACTATTATCTTCTGTAATGCAAAAGAGGTCCAGGTGGAAGCATTATTATTACTCCTTATTTGCTTTAAGGAGGTTTTCGGCATTCATATTAATGTGGGGAAATGTGAGATGATTCATATAGGGAGAGATAGGAACATAAAGGGTGTAGCTGAGACTCTTGGTTATAGGATAGGCACGCTTCCTGAAGCACCTTATACCTTTGACTTGCTTAAGTCTACATTGTATAAGTGCTCAACTAATTTGGAAATATTGACAAAATTTGTAGTCTATCCTAGAATCCAAAAAGCCTCAGAACCTATCTCTCTAATCCCCTTCAATGATCTATGAAGATACTAAATGAATCACACTACACACAATTAGAAGTGCATACATGTGTTAATATTGCTTAAAATTGAGTGTGTGTTTAATTCCCCTTTAATTGGAGCTTTAATAATTTTTGGGAATTTTTAAATATATTTTAAACCTTTTTTAAACTTTTTTTAAAACATTTTTGAATAAATGTTTTTATTAATAAAATTGGTTTATAAAGTTTTTGGGGTTAATATAATATTTTGGGAACTTCTTTTTTCACTGCATTGTTTGGTTGGGTACGATCTCAAAGCGCTAGAGACTTCAGGGTGAGGTTTTGTAATTATTTTGACGCGCGTGTGAGAGCCTATTAACAGCCAACACTTATCATCCTCCGGGCTTATGTATTTGTGCTTCTTATGTGAGAGGGTTGGATGCATTATTGTTGATCGTTGGATCATTTGTTATCAAGGGCCTGCATGCGTTCTTGGTTAATCTCAGTGCATACATATGAACCAATCACTATGCTCTTAAGCCACCGCTTTTCTATAACCATTGGATCAAGTCAAAACCCTTGAAGACTTGATCTCAGCCTTTGATTTGCCTCGATCATCCAGAGCCTTCCCCAGGCACTATATATACCCTTCCCTTCTCTACCTTAGAGAACTTTTGGTCATTCGTCTTCCTGAGAGAAAAAAAAATAAGTGAGAGAAGAGAGAAGTGAGAGAAGAGAGAAAAGAATAGAGTGAAGAGAGAGAAAGGGAAACAGTTAGCCAAAAACAAACCCTAACCCTAAACACTTCGTCTCTGAAACAAACCTCTGAAACAAACCTTCAAATAAACCCTACCCCAAACACAACCTGAGTGTTTGAGAGAGAGAGAGTGGTTTGTTCGTGTTGTTGCTTAACCTCGTGATTTCTGATCTTGTACACAACTTAAACGTTAGAGTAAGGATCTAGTTTGTTTCTCCATAGAAATATTAGATCTGACTCTGCATGTTATATTTTTCACTAGATCTGCATATTTTCAACTTGGTTTAAGAAAATCATTTATGTTTTGGTTTGAAAAATGTTTTATAGTTTCTGTTTTTACAAAACTTAACCTGACCTAGTTGGATTCGCACTTGGAGGGTTTTCAATCTCCTAAATATTTTCAAAAGAGATTGAGAAAGGTCTTGACCTATTTCTTAAGCAAGATCTCCGTGGAATCTGGGTTATATTGAAAGGTCAAAAGGTTTTTGGTTTTGTAAGAAAGAAAAATAACAAACTCACTGCATATAGACTTTATATGTAATTTGTATAGGACTGTTTGTAAATCTAAGTGTGTGTGAGTTCATGCATGTGAATAGGAATCACTACACAACCACTTAACACACTACTACACTGGAAGTGTTGTGCTTAAGATCTGAGATCATTTGAGTCGACGTAAAGAAGCTAAAGCAAAGGAAGTTAGCAAACCGGAGAACATCATCAACAAATCAGATCTATCAGAAGTTAGAAGGAGCCAAGTGGGGTATATTCCTAAACTTAGTATTGGTTGATTTGTGTGCTTGCATGTTGTGTTGTTGGTAACTGATTTTTGTTATTAGTGGATTTTTGTTTTTGTGACTTAGAAGTCACCGTGGATGTTTCCTCTGTTGGGAGAGGTTTTACCACGTTAAAAATCATTGTGTTGATTATCTTCATCTACTCACCTCATTCTTTAAGTGTGCTGAATTTTTGAAACTGCCTTAGTTTTAAAACTGATTACACAATCTTAATTAATCTCGTACATAAATTTCTTTGTAAACAAATCTTGTTTATAATTTTTATTTTCAAAAGAAAAGGGTTTCTCCAACAAACATTCAGAGTTGCTTATACAGTTTAACCTTGTGTTAAACGGCATTAGTGACGTTTTTCAATTGGTATCAGAGCCCTGTTAACTTTTTATTTCAAAGATCTTGTGTTTCTGAAATCGTTTTCTGAAAAACCTAACTATGGACGAGAAGAATGAAAGGTTTGGTAATCTGTCTAGACCTCCTCTCTTTGATGGAAACAACTTTGCTTACTGGAAAGTAAGGATGATTGCCTTCATCCAAGGGACTTTAGGAGATGATGTCTGGGATATTATCGAAAATGGATACACTTATCCTACTAAACCAGCCACTGAAGGAAGTGATGAGAGGGTAAAGAAAATCTTGAATGAATTTACCCAAGAAGAGAAAGCCATTTCTCGAAATAATAATAAAGGCAAGAATGCCATTTTTATGTCCATTAATGAGTATGAGTTCAAAAGAATCTCATCTTGTGCCACTTATAAGGAAGCATGGGACACATTAATCACTGCACATGAAGGAGACTCAAGAGTCAAAGCTACTAAAACCCAAATGCTTATCCAGCAGTACAACTCTTTGATCATGTCTGATTCTGAATCTTTTGATGATTTCTACATGAACTTAACTGATATAGTCACTAAGTTGCATGCTAATGGTATTACTTGTGATAGAAATGAAATTGTTTCTAAAATCCTAAGGTCATTACCACAAAAGTTCGACAATGAGAGGTATGCTATTGAGGAAATGAATGATCAAAACCTTACTCCTGAGCTACTCAGTAGCAAACTTAGAACTGTGGAAATGGAATTAGACTTTAAGAAACAATTGAATCATTCTCAAAGAAAACAACCTAACTCTAACTTGTGTTTTGCCTCTAAGATACCTAAGCTTGAGTCAAATTTGACCAATTCTGACTCTGATGAGGAGTGTGATATAGATAAACTAGATAATTAGATTGCCTTAATGTCTAAACAATTTAAGAAAATTGTCAAATTTCGAAACAAACAGGCAACTAAACAAGGCAAGCCTAATTATCCTACTCTGTCTAATCCCAAACCTCATGATAGAGGCTTTGACAAACATCCTAAGGACAACAATTCGAGACCCACTAGAGACCTTAAAAAGATTGAATGTTTTAGATGTGGGAAACTAGGTCACATTGCACACGACTGCAGAGTTAATCTGAATAAAGCCAACACACACAATAGAGCCAATGTCTGTAAAACTTGGAATGATTCAAGTGACTCTGATGAAGAGGAACTTGAGTCATCTAATGAACTTGACCCTTGCATGTCTTTTTATGCTAAGATCATTTACAATGATGACACTCATGTGTGTGATAATGATGCTCCTACTTCTGCTTGTGTGAATACTGCTTTGATTGGCCTAGATGCTCTGTTGTCTGAAAATGTTGCTAGTTCTAGTTCCGTGTGTGTGAGTCAAAGTGATCTCGATAATGACGATGCAAATGGGTGCGTGAGTACTAAAACTGAATCGTTAGGGGTCACTACACACACTTCACTTAGCGACTCAGACACAGATGACCTCCCTGATATCCATACCTTGTATGCTAAGACTCTTAAAAAAGGCACTAGACTGGAGAAGACTGTTAGAGACCTGACTAAGAAATTAGATGATCTAAGTCTTATAGTGAAGTCAAATGCTGAAGAGTACACTAACCAGTGTCTATCTCATCAATCTGAAATTGAAACTTTTGATCAAAAATTAAAAGAGTTGACTAAAACTAATGAAATTCTGGAAATGAAATATAAGGGAACATTATTAGAATTGGAGGAAGCAAAAACAAAGACAGCCACTGTTTTCAAAAAGTTTTCTAAGTTTGAAAACAATTCAAATTGTTTTACTGACTTTGTTGTTGACTCCAAGACCAATTCTGATGATAGAACCGGTATTGGATTTTGCCCTAAGAACAAACCACAAACTACTAAACTTGAACCTATTAAGTTTGTGTCTGGGGGCAAAAGACCAATTGAAACATGTCCAGACTTTCATTTGATTAAAAATGAATTTGATCAAAAACAACAACAGAAAGACATTGGAGAGTCTAGTACCTCTAAAGTTGAGAATGCACTTAAGACTAAATACGTCTGTCCTTTGATCAGAAAGGCTGATTCTACCTATAAGACCATACCTCCTAGGAATAACACTTCTGAACCTAAACCTGTCAAACCTATCTTTAGAAGTTTTCCTAAGGAAATTCATCCCTCAAGCAATCAATATTGCTCTTACTGTGACATTTATGGTCACTCCTTTAAAGGTTGTTATGCTAGGCGTCTAAACACCCCTATATACAATACTTCTGTCTATAAGAACTTTAACAATTCTAGGCAAAGTCGTAACAACTATGTTCTTCCAAGACAACCTGATAAGAACTCTAACTACAAAAATAGAAAGACCAAAAGTAAGAGTTCATTTAAGAGAAAGGCTCCCAGAAACTTTCCTAAACCAAAAGCTCAACTTTTTCACAACAATCAGTTTGCTGCTCCAAATGTTTTTCGACAAAAAACTGTGTCTCGAAAATTTTATCAAATAAGGGCAAACTTGCGCAAAATTAAAACTAGAGCTATTTGGGTTAGAAAAGAGGATCTTTTACCCCAAATGAAGTGTAACATTGTCATCACTGCTTTCAAAGCTGAACACACTTTATCTGGTTGGTACTTAGATTCAGGATGTTCCAAACATATGACAGGAGATGAAACAAAACTTCTAAACAAAACCAGGTTTGCTGGTGGGAAAGTAGTTTTTGGTGATGGTGTCTCGTCTCAGATCATAGGTAAAGGAACCCTAAAAGAAGAAGGAATGCCGGTTCTCAAAAATATTCTATTAGTTAAAGGTCTTAAAGCCAACCTCCTAAGTATATCACAATTTTGTGACTCTGACCATACTTTCACCTTTTCAAAGAACAATTGTAAAATTTTAAATAATAAAGGTGAATGCATTATTACAGGATTTAGAACACCTGACAATTGTTATACTGTCAAGACTAGTTCTGAAACCTGTAACATTGTCAGAATGGATGATAATAAAATCTGGCATAATCGTATGGGCCACTTAAGTTATGATATCCTTGGTAGATTGTCTAGTAAAGAGATAGTTAGAGGTATTCCTAAAATTAAACCTATTTCCAGTGTTGTCTGTGGTCATTGCCAGGAAGGAAAAATAGTTAAGACTTCGCATAAAAAGGTTAAAGACATCCTTACCTCTAGACCTTTAGATCTCATCCACATGGACCGTATTGGTCCCTCTAGAACTGTTGGTCTTTGTGGACACAGTTATATCCTTGTCATGGTTGATGATTTCACAAGATTCACTTGGGTTGCCTTCTTGAAACATAAATCTGACACGTTTCAGAACTTTTTGAAAATTCTTCTAAGAATTGAAAATGAGGACACACAAGTCAATCGCATCCGTAGTGATAGAGGGGGAGAGTTCATAGACACGGGAATAGTTAAATATTGTGACTACAACGGTTACAAACATGAATTTAGTGCCCCTAAAACTCCTCAGCAGAATTGTATTGCTGAAAGGAAAAACCAAACTCTTCAAGAGATGGCACGTGTCATGTTGCATGCTAAATCCCTACCTAAATACTTTGGGGTAGAATCCATTAGAACTACTTGTCACATCACTAATAGGGTCTATCTTAGGAAAAACTCTAACAAACCCCTTATGAGTTGTGGTACGGTAAGAAGCCTAATCTGAAATACCTAAGAACCTTGGGAAGTCAGTGTTATGTCTGTAAAGATAGAGAACATCTGTCTAAATTCGAAACTCGTGGTGATAAAGCCATCTTCTTAGGATACTCACCAAACAGTCGTGCTTATCGTATATACAATCTGCGTACTAAGACTCTTATGGAATCGATAAATGTAATTGTAAGTGACACTATTGTCGAAAATAAGATATCTGAATCACCTATTGTGGTTGAATCTGAAAATGATTTCAAAACTGATTCACCAGAAATAGATGACTCATTACCTATTGAGAGTCCAGAAGTACCTGGATGGGTCTCTAAAGATCATCCCATTGACAACGTGGTCGATAATCCTAATGAGTCAGTTCGTACTAGATCCCAGTTAAGAAATTATGCTAATTATGCATGTTTCGTCTCCCTTGTGGAACCGAAAATTTTTAATGAAGCATTGAATGACACACACTGGATTTCTGTTATGCAGGAAGAGCTTTTACAATTCGTCATTCACGATGTTTGGTATCTTGTACCTCGGCCTCAAAACAAAAATGTTATTGGAACACGTTGGATCTTTAAGAACAAATCTGATGAAAATGGGGTAATCCTTAGAAACAAAGCTAGACTAGTTGCTCAAGGCTACTCTCAAATAGAAGGAATAGATTTCAGCGAGACTTTTGCCCCTGTCACTCGTCTTGAATCTGTTGGACTTCTTTTCGCCATAGCATGTTACTTAAAATTCACACTTTATCAAATGGACGTCAAATCTGCTTTCCTAAATGGAATTATATCCGAAGAAACATATGTAGAACAACCAAAAGGGTTCATTGACCCTAAATACCCTAACCATGTCTTTCGTCTGAAAAAGGCTTTGTATGGCTTAAAACAAGCTCCTAGAGCTTGGTATGACCGCTTTTCCAACTTTTTAATGGATAAGGGTTTTAAGAGAGGAGGAAATGACCAGACTCTCTTTGTCAAACATTTTGACAAAAACATTATTATAGCCCAAGTCTATGTAGACGACATCATTTTCGGGTCAACTTCAAACTCTGAAGTTAAATCCTTTTCTACTAGTATGCATAAGGAATTTCATATGTCCCTTATGGGGGAGCTACAGCTTTTTTTAGGATTTTAAGTAAAATAGAATTCTGATGGTCTTTTTGTATCTCAAACTAAGTATGCCCTAGACCTTGTTAAGAAATTTGGTTTAGAGAATGCCAAAGTCGCCAAAACGCCTATGAGTACTACTGTTAAATTATGTAAAGATGAAACTGGTAAGTCAGTTGATTCCACTCTATACCGTAGTATGATTGGTAGCCTACTCTATCTAACTGCATCACGACCAGACATAATGTATGCTGTATATCTGTGTGCTCGTTACCAGAATAACCCTAAAGAGAGCCATTTATTGAGCGTAAAACGTATAATAAAGTATATAAGAGGCACTCTCAACCTTGGACTTAGGTATACTAAGGATACCTGTAGCACCATCATAGGTTATACTGATGCTGATTGGGCCGATTGTACTGATGATAGTAAAAGTACATCAGGTGCCTGTTATTGTGTTGGCAATAATTTCGTTGGTTGGAGAAGCAAAAAACAGAATTGCACATCTTTATCTACGGTTGAGTCCGAATATATAGCAGCAGGAAGTTGCTGTGCTCAATTATTATGGATCAAGCAGATGTTAAGTGATTATGGGATTAAAGAAGAACAATTACAATTGTATTGTGACAATCAAAGCGCCATTAACATATCTAAGAACACAGTTCAACAAGCGCGAACTAAGCATATTAAAATAAGGCATCATTTTATACGCGAACTTGTTGAGACTAAGGAATTAGAAATTCATTACCTGCCTACTGATCTGCAATTTGCAGACATGTTCACTAAACCTTTGGACTATAACAGATTTCTGTATTTGCGTAATTCTATAGGCATGGTATGCGCTGATTAAACTCTTAAAACTTTAAGTTTTACCCTTTGTCCATTTGAGACAAAATGGGGGAGAAATTTGAGTTTTATGAAGTTCATTTTTGTTCACATTTCATCTAAACTGCTTGATCTTAGTGTGTATATTTGCAACAATCTCTTCTACTGATTGTCTATCGTTTCTAGGGTAAAAATTTGTAAATAGTTGAGTTATGTAATTTTTGTCTTTCTAGGAAATGGGTAGATAGAATCTTTTGTATAGGACTAAGTTTTATTTTCTTTGTTCCCTACGAGTTTTAAGCTAACTCAAAGGATATTTTGTCTCATATTTCCAAAGGGGGAGATTGAAGCACCTTATACCTTTGACTTGCTTAAGTCTACATTGTATAAGTGCTCAACTAATTTAGAAATATTGACAAAATTTGTAGTCTATCCTAGAATCCAAAAAGCCTCAGAACCTATCTCTCTAATCCCCTTCAATGATCTATGAAGATACTAAATGAATCACACTACACACAATTAGAAGTGCATACATGTGTTAATATTGCTTAAAATTGAGTGTGTGTTTAATTCCCCTTTAATTGGAGCTTTAATAATTTTTGGGAATTTTTAAATATATTTTAAACCTTTTTTAAACTTTTTTTAAAACATTTTTGAATAAATGTTTTTATTAATAAAATTGGTTTATAAAGTTTTTGGGGTTAATATAATATTTTGGGAACTTCTTTTTTCACTGCATTGTTTGGTTGGGTACGATCTCAAAGCGCTAGAGACTTCAGGGTGAGGTTTTGTAATTATTTTGACGCGCGTGTGAGAGCCTATTAACAGCCAACACTTGTCATCCTCCGGGCTTATGTATTTGTGCTTCTTATGTGAGAGGGCTGGATGCATTATTGTTGATCGTTGGATCATTTGTTATCAAGGGCCTGCATGCGTTCTTGGTTAATCTCAGTGCATACATATGAACCAATCACTATGCTCTTAAGCCACCGCTTTTCTATAACCATTGGATCAAGTCAAAACCCTTGAAGACTTGATCTCAGCCTTTGATTTGCCTCGATCATCCAGAACCTTCCCCAGGCACTATATATACCCTTCCCTTCTCTGCCTTAGAGAACTTTTGGTCATTCGTCTTCCTGAGAGAAAAAAAAAAACAAGTGAGAGAAGAGATAAGTGAGAGAAGAGAGAAAAGAATAGAGTGAAGAGAGAGAAAGGGAAACAGTTAGCCAAAAACAAACCCTAACCCTAAACACTTCGTCTCTGAAACAAACCTCTGAAACAAACCTTCAAATAAACCCTACCCCAAACACAACATGAGTGTTTGAGAGAGAGAGTGGTTTGTTCGTGTTTTTGCTTAACCTCGTGATTTCTGATCTTGTACACAACTTAAATGTTAGAGTAAGGATCTAGTTTCTTTCTCCATAGAAATATTAGATCTGACTCTGCATGTTATATTTTTCACTAGATCTGCATATTTTCAACTTGGTTTAAGAAAATCATTTCTGTTTTGGTTTGAAAAATGTTTTATAGTTTCTGTTTTTACAAAACTTAACCTGACCTAGTTGAATTCGCACTTGGAGGGTTTTCAATCTCCTAAATATTTTCAAAAGAGATTGAGAAAGGTCTTGACCGATTTCTTAAGCAAGATCTCCGTGGAATCTGGGTTATATTGAAAGGTCAAAAGGTTTTTGGTTTTGTAAGAAAGAAAAATAACAAACTCACTGCATATAGACTTTTTATGTAATTTGTATAGGACTGTTTGTAAATCTAAGTGTGTGTGAGTTCATGCATGTGAATAGGAATCACTACACAACCACTTAACACACTACTACACTGGAAGTGTTGTGTTTAAGATCTGAGATCATTTGAGTCGACGTAAAGAAGCTAAAGAAAAGGAAGTTAGCAAACCGGAGAACATCATCAACAAATCAGATCTATCAGAAGTTAGAAGGAGCCAAGTGGGGTATATTCCTAAACTTAGTATAGGTTGATTTGTGTGCTTGCATGTTGTGTTGTTTGTAACTGATTTTTGTTATTAGTGGATTTTTGTTTTTGTGACTTAGAAGTCACCGTGGATGTTTCCTCTGTTGGGAGAGGTTTTACCACGTTAAAAATCATTGTGTTGATTATCTTCATCTACTCATCTCATTCTTTAAGTGTGCTGAATTTTTGAAATTGCCTTAGTTTTAAAACTAATTACACAATCTTAATTAATCTCGTACATAAATTTCTTTGTAAACAAATCTTGTTTATAATTTTTATTTTCAAAAGAAAAGGGTTTCTCCAACAAACATTCGGAGTTGCTTATACAGTTTAACCTTGTGTTAAACGGCATTAGCGACGTTTTTCACTTCCCTGTTCTTATCTTGGATTACCATTAGGGGATGAGTTGAAGATAAAGGATATCTGGGATACAGTTCTGAAGAGAATGAGAAATAGGTTGGCAGGTTGGAAGAATCTTTATCTATCGAAAGGGAGGAGGTTGACTTTGAGAAAAAGTATATTATCGAGTCTGCCCACTTACTTCTCGTCAATCCTGCCATTACCGTGTACTGTATATAAGAATATGAAGAAGTTAATGAGATACTTTTTGTGGATAAGTAATGAGTATAGATTCAAGTACTGTCTAGTGGGATGGGAGGATGTTTACAAATTGATCAAGTAGGGGGAGCAGGAGTGCAAAAAATAAAGTTATTTAACAAAGCACTATTAGGTAAGTGGATGTCGAGATTTCCTCATGACGAGCATGGACTATGTAGGAGAGTCATGGTATCTACATGGGGTGTATGCATCTAGGGTGGGGGTCAGGAGTGGGGCATTTTTCCCATAGGGTGGGGTTCTAAAAGCACATTCAAAGGTGTGGGAGGACTTTTTTAGGCACACAGAGTTTCACTTGGGGAGATTAATAGGATTAAGTTTTGGAAGGACGAATGGGGTTAAAATGGCGCTCTTCAGGATCAGTTTCCCAGTATGTTCAGCTTAGGTGGGGATAAATATAGTCCAATTTTAGATCATATGATGATTTTTAGGGATCAAGTGGAGTGGAGCTCTAAGTTCATAAAAGAGTTATGGGATTGGAATTTTGAGGAGGCTCAAGATTTTTTTTATTGGTTAGGATCAACCCCGTGACTGATGAATGGGGATGGCAATCTAAGATGGGAGGCAGGTAGTAAAGTGGTCTTCACAGTAAGAGGGTATTATTCCATATTTGGAGGAAATAGGAACCAAAGATATCACTTCCCATGGAAAAAAATGTGGAAGTCAAAGGCACCACCGAAAGTTATTTTCTTTGTCAGGACTGCGACGAGACAAGCTATTTTGACATCAAGCAGCCTGTAGAAGAGAATACGGCTAAAGGCTAGTCATTGATGGTTGTGTAAAGAGGCGAAAAGATGACTAATCATGTGTCGTTGCGTTGTTGGGTGACAATAGGTCTGTGGGATGTCTTGTTATCTCTAAGAAGGATTGCGTGGGTAATGCCTAAGTCGGTGAGGGAATTATTAGTGACTTAGAAACCACCTAAGGGTTGGAAGGGGGTAAAAAAATGTGGCATCTAGTCCCACATTTTTTCTTTTGGACGATATGGCAGGAGAAAAACTCAAGATGTTATTAAGGTAGGAAGATTGCGCCATTGAGATCACGTTACGTTTTTTCAGAGTACCTTACCGAGATGGTATAAGGAGAGTCAACCGCTTCTCCACCTATTTTTATGGACTTTGTGAAGAATTGCAAACGGTCTTGTATCTATAGTTGTGTTTCTGATGAAGGCTAGGTTTAGGTTTATATTTTTGGTTATAATGTGTACTCCATGTATAAGGGTTCATCTCCTTTAGTGGTTGGTTTTTATAATACATTTAATTATCAAAAGAAATTGCTAAAATTGTTGTTTCACCCCCCCCCCCCCCCCCATTAAGATCAATTTTCCAAAATAAAGAGCGAAAAATGTTCTTCTAGGTTCATAAAAGTATGATAAAGGAGAGTTTTGAAATGTTTATGGAATACAATATTTGTAAGATCCATGATTATTATAAATTTTAGTAAATCTTATAGAGGTGTCTAAATCATCTTACTTCAAAATGAGTATAGATATTTGTCGTAAGATTTCAATCATGTATGTAGCATGAACATTGTAAATACATATGAAAGATTTTGAGAAAATTGGAATTTAAACAACCAACCATAAGCGATTTGGTGGCACCATTAGTAAGCGATTTTTAGGAAGGTTTTTAGTTAAGGTATTTGAATTTATGATGCAAATTAGGGAAAAGCACCAAGCCAGTCTTTTGTTTTGCATTTACTTTACAATGCACATCATTCACCACATATATTTTAGTTACTTTATTTGTAGGATTTCTTGATTATTACTACATAATAAAAAAGCGATTTTCTCCAATTAGTATTTAATTTTTTGATTTTATTTTATGATTATTTATTTACTTAAAGTGAGTTTGTTGAACAGATACTCAATTTTGGGAAATATAAAGATGTTGATGACCTTTCGAGGAGAATGAATTAATGATTATCTGTTTTAGCAGGATTACTTATAAGTTGTTACTTATAAGTTGTTAGACATTAGTTTTTCAATCATCGTTACTTGTTTGAACGTGACTTGTAATTCTCAAATGTTCACGGTTGTCATGAAGAACTTATTTCCCTTTACTGGATCCACTATCAATATCACCACAGCTTCGTTTTAGTTAATGTCTCTTAATTTAGTTATGATAATGGTTTGTAAGGAAATTCAATTACTGTACAATTTTTTACTGTTGGGATGTAATTCATGTATTAAAATATATTTTAATTTGAGTATGTTAATAGGATATTAAATGAACAATCAATTTTCTTACAAAATTTACAATTTCAATGACATATTTTAGGCATCGTAAAAGAGGTTACTATAAGACATGAAACATGTCCAAAAATTATTATCGACACATAAATTTATTCATAAAAGATTATCAACGACACTTAACTAGGAGTTTTAAAAGATTTTATGGAATACACTTTTATGACTCATTAGATGTTATTTTATAAAGTGTTTGTAAAGACTCCTAGAATGTGTTGTGCAAATACTTTTACAACGGTTCTAAAGTGTGGTGGACAAAGTATGTTACTTGAATTATATATATAACAATTGGTTGAATAGTCTTAAGGAATCATTTTAAGATGGCCAAACCTTAGATTAAACTGAAATCTTTTGCAAAAAGTGTTAAAATAAGCATGGGGTCTTTTAATTATGTAGCATTTTAATGGATAATATCAATCAATGGTCTCGCGTGCAACACACGTGTGCGTGAACTAGTAACTATAAAACGGAGCAATATAGTTAAGTTTTCTTCTCAACTAGAGCTCGACGTGGCTGCCTGTATATATGACTGACAGGCGTAATAACATGTCCACGTGGCCATCTAGGTATTAATCTCCACATCATGTGTAACACTATGCCTTTAGACACCCCTTACATATTCCCTCCACCTCTTCCACATAGAATATCAAGGATTTTCTACATGCCATTACAAAACCCTTGATAGTCTTTCCATTTATGCAAGGATGTCCAACATATCACCGATTACCCCTCATTGATCTACTGAAAAAAATAAACTTTTTTATTTTATTTTGTACCTCTATTCCACCATCTTCTCTAAAATGCTCTTCACTAATTTATACCAAATTGTTGAATGCATGGGTCGGTTACCCATGGTAGGTAATATCACGAGTGATTTATTATGAATAAGTTATTTTATCGTCCTTTGTTGTTCTAAAAATTGAAGAGGAGATTAAACCCGATAAGTTTTTCATCTTTAACATGGATAATCTCCACAGACACGTGTCTTTTGGGGTTGAGAGTTCACATTCATCAATTCTATATTCCGTCGGTCATTCATTTTAGCCATGCCTCGGTAGGTAGCTAATACCAGGATCAACTAACCACCCATTTGAACAAATTAAGTATATTTTCTTTCATTTATTGTTGGTGATCTTTACTATACTGCTGCCATTTTTTTACTCAAAAATATTTTTATTTTTCAATATACCAAAAATACTTTTGGTAGACCCTATTGGATTTATTATGTAATATATTGTTCATCTTTATCATTAACATGTCTCGTAGGCCATATCATTGGGGTTTTCTTTCATATTTAATTAATTTAATTGATCTTCAGCAAACTTTCTGTTTTAATTTTGTTTGGTTGGTTTTTCATGAAGCACGGATATCGAAAGCAGCGTGTGGTTATTTGTGTTGTTTTGTTTTTATTTTTTTATGTTATCTTTTGCAACTTTAACTTTTGTGGCATCAAATGGTTGGATCGAAAGTAGTATGAAGTATCTTTAAACTGTGTAAAGATTTTTAGCACAATCTTAAAACCCTTCAGAATAATGAACCTCCACAACTCTACAAATCAATTGTTAATGCCATCCATTTTATGAAGACAACCTTCCTTGTTGAATGTTTATTATTTTTTCTACCATTTAATTTTTATTATCCCCCACTCCCCCATCCCATCCCATCCCATCCCCTCCCCGTGCTATAAGAAATGTATACATTACAAAAAAATGTTTATACATTCCAAAAAGTGGTATACATTCCAAAAAATGTAAACTAATTTGTATACATTCCAAAAAATGTAAAATAATTTTATTTGAGATCAATTTATTTTGGTCCCCAATAACATAATAATGATAAAAAAAAAGAAAAAAGAAAAAGTAAAAATAAAATCAACCTCCTTTGTTGACATAATAACATCCCATAGCAAATAAAAGTTACAAAATTGATAAAAACAGGGGTTAAAATAATATAAATCCAACTCAGGTGATTTATGCATACAAAATACACAATATTATACAAGTTGGCTTCCTATCTCAGTTGGTTTTGATCAGATCTCGGATACGAGTTGGATTCGGAAGTCGGTGGAAGATGTTTTGATCGGATCTCCGTTGGTTTCAGATCTCTGTCGAATATGAGCTGGTTTCGGGTTTCGTCGGAAGATGATTTCGCTGGCCTCAGTTGGTTTCGGTTTTCGGCGTCAGATGGTCATCTGAGGTATTTTGGGTCTGGTTGGGATTTCGGGTTTGGTATTGGCCGTGAGATTTAAAATGTTGGGGTTTCTCCAAACTAGGTAAATAATTCACCACGCATATGCATAATTTGCTGTAACCACAAACTATTGTTGCTACAATTATATGAACTAAAAGCGTATCATAATTGAATAGAAACAAGTCCAGTCAACACAAAAAGAACATATATATATATATATATATATACATATACAAGTTGACACAAGCCTACAATGCCTCAGATTACACACAGCAAGCATACATTCACTTAGCCCTTTGTCGAATCTTATTGAAAGAGTTGACTTCAATTAAAATCATTGGAGTATAACCAGTTGTTTCTGCACATTCTGTTTTGGAAATCTCAATGTCATGAATGGAGAGTGGAAATGGTTAATTATATCATAATATAAGAGTCAACGGGTATAACATGGCATAGGATGCATGATAAAAAATAATGGGTATAACATTATTCCAAGTGACCAAAACAAGGTGTTAAGAAATTAGAAATCCCAGCTGTAGAGATGGAGGCCACTACTCAACATCAAAGGAACCAATTGAATGAGTCCCTCATTGACACCTCTCCCTCAACCACTCCAATTTTCTATATAAGAACTTTAGACATTCACTATCAAAGTCATCAAACACCCCTCAACTCAACCTATCATCTTGACGCGGCGGTGAGCAATGAGAGCTTTCGGCGGCGGCACCTCTAGGGGCCGTCTTTGGCCACAATTCCTAATGGCATTGGCCATATTGGTAGTTTCAAACAACATAGTAGTGTCCGCAGACCCATACATTTATCAATCACCACCACCACCACCTTATGTTTACAAGTCTCCTCCACCACCCTCACATTCTCCACCACCCCCATCACCACCACCCTATGTGTACACATCTCCACCACCGCCATCACCATCTCCTCCACCACCATATGTGTACAAATCTCCACCACCGCCATCACCATCTCCTCCACCACCTTATGTGTACAAATCCCCACCACCCCCATCACCATCTCCACCACCATATGTGTACACATCTCCACCACCGCCATCACCATCTCCTCCACCACCTTATGTGTACAAATCCCCACCACCACCATCACCCTCTCCGCCACCGCCATACTACTACAAGTCTCCTCCACCCCCATCTCCTTCACCACCACCACCGTACGAATATAAGTCCCCACCACCACCTTCATCGTCACTTCCACCACCTTACTACTACAAATCTCCCCCACCACCTTCACCATCTCCACCACCACCTTATTATTACAAGTCTCCACCGCCACCAACCAAGTCACCGCCACCACCTTACTACTACAAGTCACCACCTCCACCAGTACATTCTCCACCACCACCATATTACTACAAGTCTCCTCCACTTCCGGTTATTTCTTCTCCACCCCCTTACTACTACAAGTCCCCACCACCACCTGTCCATTCACCACCTCCGCCATACTATTACAAATCTCCACCACCTCCATCGAAGTCTCCACCACCGCCACCACCTTACTATTACCAGTCTCCGCCACCACCGACCAAGTCTCCACCACCACCTTACTACTACAAGTCCCCACCCCCACATGCATATTCTCCGCCACCACCATACTACTACAAATCTCCTCCACCGCCAGTTAAATCTCCTCCAGCGCCATACTACTATAAATCTCCTCCACCTCCAGTTAAATCTCCTCTCCTACCCTACTACTATAAGTCCCCTCCCCCACCTGCTCAATCGCCACCACCACCACCATACTACTATAAATATCCTCCACCTCCCGTTAAGTCCACCCCAGCACCTTACTACTACAAGTACCCTCCCCCACCAGCACATTCTCAACCCCCACCATACTATTACAAATCTCCACCACCTCCAATTAAGTCTCCCCCACCACCATATTACTACAAATCTCCACCACCTCCATCGAAATCCCATCCATCTCCTTATTATTACACTTCGCCACCACCACCTACCAAGTCTCCTCCTACACCATATTACTACACCTCTCCACCACCGCATGCCCCCCACAACCCTCACCACCACCAGTTGGTGGTAAAGGTTGTCGGAAAAGTTTACTGCTATAAATGCTATGATTCGACATATCTAGAGAAGTCCCTTGCCAAGAACCACCTTAAAGGTACATTATTTTCAGAAACCATTCTCACTAATAGTAATCTCACTTTGCCATTACGAATTGTGGTTAAAACATTAATATTTCTATACGTAATTTTCATCATGTTAACGACCCATTCTCTTGATTTTTACAACTTCAATTTGTTGTTGTTAAGCAATTATTAGGCACTAACTACTAAGTCTTTATATCTCATTCATAAATAAATTGTTAGGCACAAACACTTGATAATTGTAGTTGTGTTACGAGAAACCAAAATTGACCTCTTAGGACACATAGCCTAAGATGAAAAATATAGTTTAGAAATATATCTCTTTGTGTGTGTTTGTTTTCTTTAAAAGTAAGATTCGGGAGTAATTATTCATTAGTGATCACATTGGCTTGGACAAATCTACTATTTTAAATATAAAGGGACAAAAAGTTAGAAATTCAAGCATGTAAAATAGAAATAAAGACTTGATTAACTCCTTTCATTTTGATATTGTGTTATATGATTAATTGTTTGAATAGTTGATGATCAATGAATACCAACATGGTTATATATCTAATTTAATGTTATTTATATATGAAACAGGTGTTGTTGTGAAAGTAACGTGCAACGTTGGGGACAAAAAGATTGTGGCATTTGGTACCACTAAGATTAATGGAAAATACAGCATCATCGTTGACGGGTTGGAATATGGAAAATATGGAGGAGCCGAGGCATGCAATGCTAAGCTCCACAAGGCACCAAAGGGTTCACAATGCAGCATCCCAACAAATCTCAATTGGGGAATGAAGGGTGCCACCCTAAGGGTCAAATCCAAGAATAAATATGAAGTTATACTCGCTGCCAAACCATTTGCCTATGGCTCTAAGACGCCTTATAAAGGATGTGAGAAACAAAAGGCAACCTCATCTCCATATTACTACACTTCCCCGCCACCACCGTCCCACAATTATATTTACAAGTCACCACCACCTCCTCCACCAACTTACGTTTATAAGTCCCCACCACCACCAAGTTACGTTTACAAGTCTCCGCCACCACCATCCAAATCTCCACCGATTCCTTACCACTACAAATCTCCACCACCCCCATCAAAGTCTCCACCATCTCTTTACTACTACAAGTCTCCCCCACCACCTTCCCAATATCCCCATCCTTCTTACTACTACAAGTCACCACCCCCACCAAAACACTCTCATTTGCCTCCATACTACTATAAATCACCTCCACCGCCCTTCCCCTCGCCTCTACCCCCATATTACTACAAATATCCCCCTCCTCCAACACCATCTCCTCCTCCACCATACTACTATAAATCCCCACCTCCTCCATTACCATCTCTTCCTCATTCGCCCTACTATTACAAATCTCCTCCACCGCCATTGAAGTCTCCTCCTCCACCATATTATTACAAATCCTCACCACCTCCATCCACATCTCCACCTCCACCATACTACTATAAGTCTCCACCTCCACCTCCACCATCTCCACCTCCACCTTACTATTATAAGTCACCTCCACCGCCATCACCATCCCCACCACCTCCATATTACTACAAATCTCCGCCACCACCATCACCATCCCTAACACCTCAATATTATTACAAATCTCCCCCACCTCCGTCACCATCTCCCCCTCCTCCATACTATTACAAATCTCCTCCACCACCATTAAAATATCCTCCTCCACCCTATTATTACGACTCCCCGCCACCTCCATCGCCATCACCACCACGTTCCTACTACTACAAGTCTCCGCCACCACCTTCACCCTCTCCTCCTCCACCATACTACTACAAATCCCCACCACCACCGTCTCCATCTCCTCCTCCCCCATACTACTACAAGTCCCCGCCACCACCATCACCATCTCCTCCTCCACCTTACTACTATAAATCTCCGCCACCACCATCTCCCTTTCCCCCTCCTCCCTATTTCTACAAATCTCCCCCGCCACCATCACCGTCTCCACCCCAATACCACTACACATCCCCTCCACCACCAGTGAAATCACCTCCACCTCCTGTCTATATATATGCTTCTCCACCACCTCCAACTCACTACTAAGCCCTAATAGCTTTGCCATTTTCTTCTAGTAATCATGTAAGTAACGATTCATTTACACATATCCCACTTTATCCATTATGATGATATGATCTATGTTTAGAACACTCAATTATATTCTCTCACTGATTTCATGTGTCTACTTTTCAGGTTTTTGTCTGAACTATACAATAAAGGAAGACCACATTAGAAGAAGAATCATAACTAAATTGTCAAAGCCAACTTGTGTACTCTATATGACCCTTCATGCTTCATTAAAGAGCATCAACAATTCTTAATTAAAGCAATTCATTTTTACTTCACTGGTGAACTTCTTACACACGGTGCTTATATTATCTACAATCGAAAAATCCTTCAAAAGTGTATTTATTCGGGTAAAGCATGACTAATAAGTGAGATACAAGTATCCCTGATTTGGAAGTGGGTTTCAGTTTATTTTTTCTCAATATGGTTTCATCTAAATTATTATTGTATCAAGAGTAAAGGATGGGCTTGTTTATTTTATTATTTATTTATTTGTTTATAATGGTCAGTTGTATACTCAAAACTTGTCCTTTGTGCACTCAAATTTTTAGTAATAAAGGATGATTTTTTTTATTGCAATTGTTCCAATCTTTGGCCCCACAAGATATTCACATGAGATATAAAACAAATTATGAGAAATCAAACAACACTATCACTCTAAATAAAAACAAAAAGCTCCTCCTATTTTCCACTTAAAAGGTAGAATGAAAACGTTGACCTCCAAGTAGATACTTGCTCGCAAATAAAGAAAGATTAAAGGAATCATTTACTCTATTTTTATACTATTTTCATTTTGAAATTTTTTGTGTTTAATTTAAATTCATATTGAGCATGTGAAGATTGAATATTAGTCGGGGTTGAAAAAATTCATGAAACTTGCCAAGTACGAAACACGCGTTCAGTTTCATTTGTAAAACATTCCATTTTGTGTGTTTTACCTTCTAAATTGGAAAAAAATAAGATGGATTGTGAAAATAATCCAATAACAAATGCACATACTAGCAAACGTATGTATCAATTGTAAATTTAAGACTTTGCCTATGCCACACTTGTGATTCATGTCGGTGACGCATCTGTGTATTTATAATTGTTAGGGTCGAGGGAGTAGTTTATATTTCTTATGGTTTATTTTGTAATTTTTATAATTATTTTTATGTTGCAAAATTATATGCATTTCTCATTGTGGAAATCCATTATTTTTTAAAATAAGTTAAAATGATTCGAATGGTCTAAACTTTTCACAACTTGGATAATTTGAATTAAAGATCAGAGTTTATGATACTTTATAGATAAACCGATACAATATATGAGATTGGTTGTAACACTTATTTTGGTTTTTTTTACATTTTTTATGTCGGTTTCAAACATGATGATAGTTTCGTAACTCGTTGTGAGAAAAAAAAAATTCGGTGCTAAATTTTTCGCCACCAATTACCCCAAATTTGCGACTAAACAAAGTTTATGTCGTCACTAAATTGGGGCAAAAAGGTTGTGGCTCATTGTTTCTTTGACGAGTTAACATTTTTCCACTAAAACTATTTTGTATTGGTGGTATAGTGGGTAACTAAAATATAAATGTGGGTATATCTCAACATACACACACTATGAGGACCCAAAAATTTTGACCCACTACTTTACTAAAAATTAAATTCACATCCTAAATAAATATTAATAGGTTTCTAATTTCAACAAACTTGACAACAAGTTTTCAATTTAATACAAGAAAATCAAAACTCTAAAATTATAATGTCTTCGATTTCAGTCGAGTTTAAACTCCTCTTAAACATCATGTATACTAGTAACACCTATGTACGTGCAATGTGTGATCATACTTGTTAGAACAAATGCAGATTAAGGAATTTCACAAATGGATGGAAGCTTACAAATTGCTAGCTAATGGTGTGGTGGGCATCATGGAACCCAAGAGGTATAATTGGAATTTTAAATACAGACCAAGTTTCTGTTATTTGTGTCCAACACTGCATAGTAATTAAGGGAATGTTTAATAGCATAGGGTGAAAAAAGTTTCCTTGGAAAATCATTAAACACTCCCAGCAGTTGGAAAATGAGAGAGATGCCTTACTGTAAGCTAAAAAAATTCAAAAGCAAATAAATGCAATCAAACGCGCTCAACAAATTGGAATTTGAGAAAGATAACTTATTTGTGATTGAAAGTAAGGATATGAAACATCATATAAAACCATACATACCTGTTCTATTTAATAGTTTATTTTGTCTCAATGTTCAAAACTTTGTCTCAATACATAATTAGTTACTAAAAATTAAAAAAAAATATTATATTGATTATCCATATCATTTTCATTCAATTGGTAACAATTTTATCTGTATATTAACAAAATTACAATACACTTCTCCACAACATAACTATTTTACCAACCAAAATAGTTTCATTAATGTCTAACATTTCAATTTGTAAATAAACGTTTCATTCTATAAATTAACCAATCATAATATACATAACTATTAACATTTCAACCAACATTAATCCTAAAATTTGAACCATAAATTCATATTAACACTAAAAATATAACCAACCTTAACCCTTTAATTCATCCATACATTGACGTGAACAATCAACACAATAAAACTAATCTTATAATTAAAATCCAGAAAAATATATAAAGGGAGAGAGGGATATGTGTGTGTGGGTGTGGGTGTGTGTATATATATATATATATATATATATATATATATATATATATATATATATATATATATATATATATAATAGAGAGAGAGAGAGAGAGAGAGAGAGAGAATGAAAAGTCTATTATTTGGAAAGAAAGAGAATATAAGAGTTTTGACTATTTATCAAAAGTCACATGAAACTTGTATATTGTAAAATAGTTGTATTTACATATATAGCTTAATATTGTTAGTAAATAATTTGTGCAACACCTAGGTTTGAAGGTTTGATCAATTTGACTTTTACGTTTGTTTGGGCTTGAATATATGTGGTTATTTGTTGTAAATGAAATCATTTTAGTTAAAACAATTGTGGGTTTATTTAAAAATGTGAATGATTTTGGAGTTCGTATCTATAATTGGTATGTATAATGTGAATAATTTGTGGGTTTATCTAAAAATAATGTGGGTTTATTTATAAATGTAATCAATAACGCAATGAATATTCTACCATAAATTGCAATTTGGTATGTATACGAGGCCTAAGGCTTTGAACTAGGTTTTGAAAATTTGATTCAATTAGGTTATAAAGTATAATTAAAATCAATTTGGTATCTATACGTGGCTCAATGTTTCAACATAGGTTTTGAAATTTGGATTCGATTAGGTTATAAAGTATAAATAAAACCAATTTGGTATGTGTGTGCGGCATAGGGTTTCAACCTAGTCTTTAAAAATTAGATTCGATTATGTTATAAAGTATAATTAAAACCAATTTCATATGCATACGCGGCTTAGGGATTTCTACCTAAGTTTTGAAAATAATTGGATTCGATTAGGCTATAAAGTATAATTAAAACTAATTTGGTATGTATATGCGACTTAGTGTTTAAACCTAGGGTTTGAAAATTTTATTCGATTAGGCTATATAGTATAATTAAAACCAATTTGGTATGTATAAATGGCTTAGGGAGGATCCCCCGTAGAGAATAATATGTTAGATGATCAAATAAACGATGCTGACGGAGTTCATGTGGTGGAAGACAATGAATCTTGTGGTGGAGGTTATCGTGTTAATGACAGTGTTGGGATAAACCTTAATGATGAATACCAAAGTTTGTATGTTAGATTGACCCAACAGGTGTACCCTAACTGTGTCAAAGATCAAACAACTTTGCGTGCCATGGTTGGTTTGCATAGTTTGAAGAGCCGTTTTGGTTTTGTTTGGCAATAGCGTGACTAGAATTCTGAATCGGGTGAAAGATTTTCTCCCCAAATAAAATACGCCTTTAAATAACTATTCGAGTATGAAGAACAATTTTAAAAGTTTGGGAATGAAGCATAAAACAATTCATGCTTGAAAGTACGATTGCATATTATACCAAAAGGAGCACAAAATCTTGATCATTGGTCAGTAGGCGGATAACCAAGATTTGTGCCAGAGCATGATTCTAATGATAACAAAGGTTCACTTTAAAATGTGCCGAAAAAGGTATTGAAACATTTCCCCGTTAAACCCATGTTGAAGATATTTTTCACAATACTATAGATAGCGGAGGCAATGACTTGGCACGCTAGGGCAAACGTACAAATAATCTCGTGTGTCATCCTATGGACTCCATTATTTGGAAAAGCATAAATTTTAATTATCCATATTTTGCCGATCAAAAGAATAATATTTGTTTGTCAATATCAATAGATGTCCAATCCATTTGTTACTCTAAACAACAATCAAAGTGTATTTTCGGTGATCTTAGTACCATTAGTCCCCCTCCTTCGTAGGGCATAAGACCATAATTTTTTATGTTGTATTTATTGATACCTAGGACAAAGTCACTAAGTGAGAACATTGTGTCTACTTGGCACCGTTGGTAGAAGAATTGATTGAATTGTGGATAGCGAGTGTGAAATAATTTAATTGTAGAAAATAAGAACAGTCCACGTTAAAAGCTAAGTTAATTTAGGCAATTCATGATTTCCCAGCTAATGGGACTTTATCGGGTTGTAATGTTAATGGTTAATTTAGGTGTCCAACTTGGATCAAGGAAAATTGGATCTCAACATCTCAAGGATAATGGAAAAATTATATAGCATTCCCATATGTCATTCTTGCCTCCCTATCACAGGTTTAGTTTTGGATGAGATGAGTTCGCTAAGGAATATATTCCCGACCCTAACATTGTAGATGGGGGAGATGAGTTCGTCGATGAGAGCGGTCAAGTCATGGGCAAACTAGTTAAACTGATAAGTTTATAATGTGAACAAATTGCTCACTATATGTTTAAAATCCATGAAGATGTCGATGAATGGAGGGAGTAAGTTCGTGTTGTAACTTTACTTCATGTTCTTATCATATATACTTTATCACCTTATTGATAAATATTGTCATTCAATGTAGATAATATAATGCATCCGGGCACAACAAAAAATGAAAGACGATTTCACATTCAGACAAGGTGACCACAAGAGGTAATTATTACGTCAAACTTACTTTGTTAAATTATAAATAATTGCAAGTTTTAAAAATTATTTAATTAACTTGTGTAATCCATAATTTCAGTTGTTGATATGGGTAATGCCACGTCCAGGCTTGCTCATCTCCCCACTGGACCCAATTCATGGCACGCGAGGACAAGAAGTATCGACTGAACGGTCATGTATTCTTTTCGATATTGTATGAGCAAAATACATTGTTATAAAATATCGACATTTCATACAAGGCTCTTACATATTTCAGGGTGAGTGTCAAAGATAAAAACACTCGTTAAAACGGAAATGACTTACTATGATTTAATTCAAAATAGTTTAGAATTAAAAAATATATATATTTCAAAGAGGTTGTTTTTTTACTGTTATTGGGTAAGAGTTCAGGACAAAAATTCTTGTAAAGTCGATTCAGGTATCAATTTGATAATGGTATACTTGTCCAAGATGAAGATCAAGGAAAATATGAATGAAGAGTATTTTTTTATGCAATTGAAAATCTCAAGCAAGTCTTTTACTCAGACGATATCAATAACGAGTTGTGTTCAGTCGTATTACACGCGCCAAAGCATCTAACTAGTAGCGTGGATGACCTGGCTTCCCCTACCTCATATCAATCCGTTTTGGATGACAACCTGAAGTTGAAATAATTTCTAGATACTTAAAATGAGTAGAGTTATTTGTGTTTTAAAATGTATTGACGATTCCAATTTGTAACATGTAGTTTGAAATAATCTTGAACATTAATTTATTGTTTGTTAATTCTAATGTTGGTTCTTATATTAGAATAGTCGTGTGAGTATTTCCATTTTATTCTTATATCCCGCTTGAGTATTTTCGTTTGATTTACTAATGATATAAGAATTTAAATAAACAAAACTATTCTAAAATTAGTGGGTAGCATAAAATATAACATAAATCAAATGGAAACTAGTTTTGTTTTATTTAAATTCTTATATCCTAAAGTTGAGGATTTCCATTTGATTTATCTTATATTTTATGCTACTAAAGTCTTTTTTTTTTGGCAAAATATGACTTCATCAGGCCATCAGACCCCGCGAAAAGTGGTTGTGACGGGGGATCTTCCAACAATAAGCCCGTCAAGTTTAAAAAGTATGGGAGCGTAGCTGAAAATAAGATTAGTCTACAGATGAGGTTGTTGGAGTTGCAGAGTGAAGATGGATATTATAAAACTGCTATCTTTGGAAGGATTCCTACCACTTGGATCTTGATTGTACAATATTCTATCTTTTTTCTTCAGAGGATGTCAACCAACTGAGTTTGTCGAGTACAGAGTTTTGTTCTTGAGGAACGTGGGGAATAAAAATATCCCTAACATTAATGTTGGACATAAAAAAATGCTCCCAAAAAAGATAAATAGACATGAAAATAAAAATATTACTACTAAAAAGATAAAAATAAATCCCATGACCTCTCATGTTTGTCAGAGAGAGAGAGAGAGAGAGAGAGAGAGAGAGAGAGAGAGAGAGAGGAGGCCTAAAAGAAAGGAAAATAGGTTGGTTAGGTATGTTTAAGTTAGTTATTAATGAGTTGTTCACTTATGCGTTAAATCGAGATTGTCTATTAACTAAACGGGTTTAAACGAATATAGTTAAGATGTATTTCGATTATTAAGAGGTTGAGGAAATATCTCTCATTAAGTAAATGGGCTTATATCTCTCGCGAAATAAGTTTCTCTCTAAATTTCTAACACTAAAAATATCTCTCTAAAAAGTTTTCTCTTGAGAGTAAATATTTTTCTCTATAAAATTTTCTTTTTATATTAATAATGTCTTTTGCTATCTAAAGAACATTTATCCACCTCATTCACTCAATAAAAATGTTCCCGCACTAATTTTCTAATGTGTCTTTCAATGTAATACTAACACAAAATACTCGTTGTAAACGTTTTTCCCTCTAAAATATATATGTCCCTAAAATTATAATATATTTCTCTAATTAAAATTGTAATCTTTTTTGCTCGCTTAAAAAGTTTGGTTTTATAAAATGCTATATCTTTTTCAATAGTTAGGTTGCAACCGGAGAATCATTTTCTCCCATAATCACCCAATAAAGATAAGGGTATTTTTACTTTTCCATATGAGATAATGTCATAATTAGGAATGTCAATGTGGAAGATTTGATTCGGATGGTGCCCTCCTCACCCCCTTTATCATGCCCAAACCCCAACCCCGACTCCGATTACCCCGCCCCGTTCAAAAAGCCTGGAGGGGACCTGAACCCATCCCACACATTTTATATGAAATTTTTAGGGGATCATCCTATTCAGCCCTATTTACATGGGACATTTTCTAATAGGTCCTATCGCAACATTTTTTCCTTAATAGGACCTATTTGTACATATAGTGAATATTCACTGTATGTTTACAAATATGGCCTACTGGAATAAAAATCTTTTTTCATGGGACATGATGGAGCAAAAAAAATGTTAGGACCTATTGAACTACAAACTTAGTAAATGGGACTAATTGATAAAAACCCTATTTTTTAACTAATTTTACATAAGTATTGTACAAATAGACTAATTTGTAAATATACATTTCATCTATAATAATAACAAAACTATAAATAAAACTGTAAAATGTGCTATAAGAAATGTATACATTCCGAAAAATGTGTGTACATTCCAAAATAATGTAAACTAATCTTTATACATTCAAGAATGTGCTACAACAAATGTATACATTCCAAAAAAGTTGTATACATTACAAAAAATGTAAACTAATTCGTATACATTCTAAAAAAAAATTATAAGAAATGTATACATTCCAAAAAATGTAAACAATTTTTTATACATTCCAAAAAATGTATTATAAAAAATGAAAACTAATTTGTATAAATTTAAAATAAAATGTAAACAAACCGTTTCAAATATGATAATTAGTTAAACTCCAGGCGTTACTCGAGTGGCGGCAAGCGATAGAGAGATGAGCAACAAAGGGGAGAAAAGATGGCAGTGACAGAGAATAGATTCTTAAGGGCTTTGGGCATGAGGGCTTTAGGCGGCAACAAAGAGATGAGAGACGAAGAGGAGATGAGGCTTTGGACGGAAAGGAAAGGGAAGGGGACCAACGGGATGAGCGACTAGAAATGGGAGGGAGGAGGACAATAGAGAGATGAACGAGAGGGGAAAGGGTGAGAAATTTAGTGAAGTGAGTGAATGGAGAACAAAAGGATGTAAAAAAACTAAATTTCAATATATATATATATATATATATATATATATATATATATATATATATATATATATATATAATATATAAGGGTATATTTTAAATAATACCCTTAAATGGGTCGGGTTCGAGGTTTTTATAGATAAAACCCAATACCGATCTTTTTTTTTTATTTTGACCCCAAATGTTTGCATTTTCACGTAGATTATTGTAATGTTTTAGATTGTTATAATTCTCCATGGATTCGAATAATATAATTTGACAACTAGTAAATCGTATTACAAAATTTATAAAATTTAATAGGTAATTGGGTATGTATAAACACAAAATAAAGGAATACGACCTTGGCTTGAAAACTTTAATATTTGTAGAAATTGGCATATGTTATAATAGTGATATCGTTGGGACTGTTGGACTGCGTATGTTATATTAGGTAGGTTTTAATCATAAAATAAACTAATTCACTATACCAAAATACAAAAAAAAATCACCAAAGTTCGGCCAGTTATTGTCACGGTCTTTGACCATGACAAAAAAACACGTGTGTTGTCAGATCCTTGACCATGATAAGAGATGATATATATTTTTTGTCACGGGCTCGTGACAAGGACCGTGATAAAAAAAGTCGAAATTCCAACACTAAAGCCCCTCATTCACCTGTAATACGCCGAGATTTTTGGGACAATAATTAATTATTTTTGGGAGAAATAAATATTAATTTAATTAGAGAATAATTAAATTGGCATTTGAGGTAAAAATTTGAAGATGTTAGAAAGTTATTCGAATGTGGATTCTGAAAGTGTAGTTGATTCCGGAAGGGTTGAGATAGTCGAAAAGACTGTACTTGGGTCTTATTTGGGTTCCGAAATATTTTAAGTTTGTTTGGCTCGAATTAAAGTGACCGAGTCATTTAAAGTGTGTATTATCATTTAAAGATGTGTATTTTGGGAGTTAAGGCCTTAAGCCTACGAGAGAACAAATATCCTTAGAGAGAGAGAAAGAAAGAAAGAGAGAAATAGAGAGAAGAAGAAAAGAAGAAGAGAAAGAGGAGAAAACTTGGGATTTTCGACAATCCATGATTTCGAGGACGAATCAGACTCTACAAATTTGAGGCAAGTGATTAAACTTGCTAAATAATTGTTGTGCATCATTTATTTCATGATTTGTAGATAAAATTGTGAATTTTGGAGTTAAAATGTTAAAACCAAGATTTTGGGTAAAATATTAGATTTGTTGTGTATATAATGGATTTGAGGTTACAAATTAGTTGAGGTGTGTTATTTGATGAGTATTAATGTTATATATATGTTTGGGTTGAAGAGGAATGGTTGGAAGATGATAAAAGCGAATTTTGGGAATTTTTGGCTTTGATGAAAATAGCCATTCTCGTAGCTTCTGATAGGCCGAATCAATTCGGCCCCTTACCGAATCAATTCGGAATGTTGCAGGTGCCTAGGTCTTAGTGATCGAATTGATTCGGACCCAAGATGAATCGATTCAGACTGAGACAGAAGCCCAGGTCTTTGGATCCGAATCGATTCGCCTTGGAGGCCGAATCGATTCGCTGGGTCGAATCAATTCGGATTGGGCCCGAATCGATTCGGAAACAGGGCAGTTTTGAGGATGTTTTTCTAGAGTGAGTTTCATCCCATTTCATTTGAGTTTGTCGATTGGGAACCTCAATAGGAGTTATGAGAAGAATGTTTTGGATACTTTTAGGGAGTTTCCCTTATGAGAAATTATTGGAGTCATATAGACTTAATGCGAGAAAATACCGATTAGAGAGTATCGTATCGACAAAGTGGGGAAGCCCACTATCATTGATAATTCTGTGTGGAGATAATTATGGGTTTATAAGAGAGAGTTAGGATACGCTTAGTGATAATGGATTTTCGAATTTTATCCCAAATGGGAAAACTTTAAAGGTTCATACGATCGATTGAACCATATAATGGATTGAGAATAATAAATGCTGATAGATGTGCATACGGAT
Source organism: Sambucus nigra (assembly GCA_949130495.1). Taxonomy (NCBI): domain Eukaryota; kingdom Viridiplantae; phylum Streptophyta; class Magnoliopsida; order Dipsacales; family Adoxaceae; genus Sambucus; species Sambucus nigra. The sequence continues at coordinate 691,959,924 of OX422209.1, forward strand.
ATAGAGAGTATCCTTAATGTAAATTGAAATGGGAGATGTTTCACACTTAACGTAAATATCCTTAATGTTGATCGAGGTGCATTAGGATATAGAGAATATCCTTAACGTAAATAGAATTGAGAGACGATTCATATAATTAGAACTGAGGTGTGGACTTCAAGTGAGAAATAGTATAGTGTATACTAAGTGGGGAAGTTATGTGAGTTATTGACGAATAGTATATCGAGAGTAATATATGCTAAATGATAATATTATTTCCTACATGCCTAAGAGCGTAATAAGAGTATGTAATAGTGTGATATATATATATATATATATATACCTTGTGTGATAGTATACATTTATACGATGTGATGATGTAAGTATATCTTGTGTGAATGATATATATATATATATATATATATATATATATGTGTGTGTGTGTGTGTGTGTGTGTGTGTGTGTGTGTGTGAAGCATACCCCCTCTATGCTATCGTGGGAAGTTACGCGATGTGGGTGAGGCCCCTGTCTTGAGGAGCAGGGTGCGTATAGTCTCCAGGTCATAGCGTTCATTTATTATTGTGTGATTTTTATTAGGTGTGAGGCGTGGTGGGTATGTTTCTTCTCATTGCCAGGGAGGAACTATGACCGCTTCCCGTGCATTTTGATTTATTGTTTTACCATGGAGGTGTGATAATAGTCCGATATGTGGTAACCTGGGATAAAGTGAGTAATTCCTCGAAGATGATAGCATTAAGAACCCGCGTCCTCGAGTTATATCTCATTGGGATGGTTATTATTATACTTGTGTGAATAGTATATTAATTGTATATGATTATGTGTTATCATATTTGTCTCTAGAGTAAAGAGACATAAGAAGATTGATTGAATCTCATTTCGGGAGATTTTATCCGAATGAATTGCGATGAGTATATTAAAGTGGAAATGAAGAGTAGTTAATTATATGAGTATATAGATTACTTTGGGTAGCGAGGGCATAATGGACCTCAACAACCAACATTGCCAATGAGTAGTGTATCGGGGGGTTCCTTGTTTGGATTTCGCTTGCGAGACGTCCCACACACGAAATGCAGTGCAATGTTGGAAGTGAGGAGAAGTTAGTCCTTAGTGCTCATCATATAAATTAGTATGTATATCTCAATAATTGACCGTGCCAAGGAGTAGTGTATCGGGGGAATTCCTTATTTGGATTTCGCTTGCGAGACGTCCCACCTACGAAACGTCGTGCACTGTTGAGAGTTGAGAATAATAAATTAATTAGTGATAATAATTTGGGTTATACGCGTCATGCATTAAGGGAAAAATAAATCATAATAATCAATATTGCCAAGGAGTAGTGTATCGGGGGGGGGGGGGGGGGTTCCTTGTTTGGATTTCTCTTGCGAGATGTCCCACGCACGAAATGCAGTGCAGTATTGAGAATTGGGAGAAGTTTAGTCCTTAGAACCTAGATGCTAATAACTCATATATATTTATATATATTCTAAGTGTTCCTCCACAAGGACTCCATTGATTTTATCCATCCAGTGTATTCGTGGAGCTTTGGCAGTAGCGGAATGTTGCGGTATTTCGATATAGTTGAATCCTATCTTTTGTATATCTAGATTAGTATTTAGTTTGTATATCGGGTTTATACCCAAGTGTTGTAGGGTAGCACTTTTATATTTTTCCTCTCAGAGTATTGTATTGTCTGTGACCCGACAACATATTCGGGTAATTTATTTGGTACATTTTTTTGTACTCTTATATTAGTCTCTTTTATATAATTTGAGCATGTGTGTGTCTCTTATCTTATTTAGATGTTATGTTGTTGGTTAGTTGTTGCATGGTTTTGTTTTAGAGATGTAAATAAAATGTTTTAAAAAATTTTTAGCACCCTCTTTTTGTAGTAATGGGTAGTTAGCCGTGTTTATTTTAGAATCGTCAGTAGATGCTGAGAATGATCCAGTTGAGATTCCTGATTATTTTAGTATAGGTCTGGCCACCCGTTATTATTTTGAGCGGGGTGTCATAGGTGGTATCAGAGCATCAGGTTCTAGTCTCTTTAGGATCTGTGTGGGATTACTGCGATCTTCCGTAAGCGTTCTTGATGTAGAGCCCTATTATTAAGACTGTTGTGTTCATACGTCTATATTTTCTTCTGTGATGAGAAAATAATTGAAAGGCATTCTGATACAATTGTTCTTGTTTTAGATGCCACCGAAGAGAATTCGTTCAGCCAAGGCAAATAAAGGGGCTGAGAGTGTGGAACCCCAAATGCCTCAAAGGACTATGACTATAGATGAAGTTGTCAGTATTGTGGCACAAGTAGTAACTGCTGCCACTTCTGTAATGGCGAACCAAACTGCAACCCAAACCCATTCAGGACAGTCTTTGTAGGAAAGAGTGAGGGTAGATTTTTGGAAAGGGCATCCTCCAGAATTTTCAATGGGATTTGATGAGATGGCTGCAAGTCGATGGAAGAGTAGTATGCAAAGGCACCTTCGTATGGTCGAGTGTAGTGAAGTGCATAAGTAATTTTTAGCCACCTTTAAGTTGAAGGGTGCAGCTCTCCATTGGTGGGAGTCTGTCACCACCTCAGAACAGAGAGATACATTGCCCATAACAGAGTTTTGGGAACTCTTTGACCGAAGGTATTTTCCTTTCGCGATTCAAAAGGAAATAAGGAGGAAACTGGTGGATGTGTTTCAAGGTAATCGAACGGTGGCCGAATATGAAGAGGAATTTACTCGATTGGCGAATTTAGTACCTGAGGAGGTAAATACGAAAGAGAAGCGTATATCAAAGTTTGTGCGACGTTTAAATTGGCAAATTCGATAGCATTTGTTAGGGAACCCAACGTTAGTGACTTTCACCGAGGTAGTGAATGCGGCATTATTATAGTGTCATGAATATCGTCTTCGTTCGCAAGGGGGTAAGAACTTTAGAGATTCGGGTTCATCAAGTAGGTCTGGTAAAGAGAATACCAGTAATGCCAGTGGGTATAATTCGGACTATAGAGGTTCGCAACAGCGTTTTGTTCCTCAAGATGGGCATATAGGATTTGCAGGAAGATGTTTATTTTGTAAGGAAATAGGTCATAGAAAGAGAGATTGCCCTAAAAGAGGTAAAGGACCACGTTTTGAAGAAGTTTTGGAAATGAAACTCGTACAGCTGATTCGAGGTCAGTTTAGGCCGTAGGACTTTGTGTGGGAACCCATTAATGAAGAGAGGCAATCAAACTAGAGAGGTATGATGTAAGTTATTTTCCTTTGTGAATAGGATTATGCTATATGAGACTTTGGGAGTATTATATGTGAGATAGTTATGAGAGGGTAGTGATATAACCCAATTATGTATGGAATGAACCAGAAAGGAGTTTTGAGCAAGTGAGGCTCTTATGTTAGTATCTTTTGAGAGAATAGATTATTTTGTAATGTGCTAGAAGGAGAGCTATAACATTGTGGTGGATGTAAGAAATTTTGTAATGTGTTAAGTAGTAATGATAAATCTATTTGATTTATAGTCGTGCTAGACTTGTATATTTGTTATATTCTAGCTATGAAAGAGCCTAGTGTATGGCAATATATTATTATGATGTGAGATATTACTATTACTGAGAGGAATTCAGAATTTAGTGGATTATTGTTGGGCGAGAGATTCTAGCTCATAATTATGTTGATTTGGAGAACTATATATTAGTATGAGTATGAGAATTGTTAAAACCTTGTGTCTTGAGCATAAGGTATGTTATTTACAATGTCGAAAGACATAAACTATTTTCAAAATGAACTTTTTATAGGCCTTTGGGCAATATAAAAAAAAATTATTTGCATAAAAATATTTTTAAACTCTTGTCCCGATTTAACAAACTCTCAATCCCCGACGTCGCTATATATTAGTGTATTGGGAGGGTTCTTTGTTTGGATTTCGATTGCGAGACCTCACCCGCATGAAAGTAGCGAATGTCAGGAATTGAGAGGAGTTAAATCTTTGGACCTTTCAAAATTGTTATATTATTAGTATGTTAGTATATTTTTAGAATTGTTGTACTATTGAGGCAAGTGAAGCCTAATTATGTTTATACGAGTAGAACTCGAATAAAGGGTGTATGGGTGCCCTAGTTGTTAAAATTGGTTTTATAAAATTAAAATATTTCATCGTGAGAAGTGGGAGGTTTGGGTATAGTGTTAGTGAGGATATGTTTCGTAAAACTAGTTGAGCTTTGGAGTATTAGTCTTAGCTTAATTTCGAGTGAGAAATTATTGTAAGTGGGGAAGTCGGTAATACCCCGAGATTTTTAGGACAATAATGAATTATTTTTGGGAGATATAAATATTAATTTAATTTGAGAAAAATTAAATTGGTATTTGAGGTCAAAATTTGAAGATGTTAGAAAGTGATTCGAATAAGGATTCAGAGGGTGCAGTTGATTCCGGAAGGGATGAGATAGTCGAAATGGCTGTACTTGGGTCTTATTTGGGTTCCGAAACATTTTAAGTTCGTTTGGCTCGAATTAAAGTGACCGGGTCATTTAAAGTGTGTATTATCATTTAAAGATGTGTATTTTGGGAGTTAAGGCCTTTTAAGCCTACGGGAGAACAAATCTCCTTAGAGAGAAAGAGAAAGAAAGGACTCCATTGATTTTATCCATCCAGTGTATTCGTGGAGCTGTGGCAGTAGCGGAATGTTGCGGTATTTCGATATAGTCGAATCCTATCTTTTGTATATCTAGATTAGTATTCAGTTTGTATATCGGGTTTATACCCAAGTGTTGTAGTGTAGCACTTTTATATTTTTCCTCTCATAGTATTGTATTGTCTGCGACCCGACAACATATTTGGATAATTTATTTGGTACATTTTTTTGTACTCTTATATTAGTCTCTTTTATATAATTTGAGCATGTGTTTGTCTATTATCTTATTTAGATGTTATGTTATTGGTTAGTTGTTGCATGGTTTTGTTTTAGAGATGTAAATAAAATGTTTTAAATTTTTTTTAGCACCCTCTTTTTGTAGTAATGGTTAGTTAGCTGTGTTTATTTTAGAATCGTCAGTAGATGTTGAGAATGATCCAGTTGAGATTCCTGAATATTTTTGTATAGGGCTGGCCACCCGTTATTATTTTGAGCGGGGTGTCACAGGTGGTATCAGAGCATCAGGTTCTAATGTCTTTAGGATCTGTGTGGGATTATTGCGATCTTCCGTAAGCGTTCTTGATGTAGATCTCTATTATTAGGACTGTTGTGTTCATACGTCTATATTTTCTTCTGTGATGAGAAAATAATTGAAAGGAATTCTGATACAATTGTTCTTGTTTTAGATGCCACCGAAGAGAAGTCGTTCAGTCAAGGCAAATAAAGGGGCTGAGAGTGTGGAACCCCAAATGCCTCAAAGGACTATGACTACAGATGAAGTTGTCAGTATTGTGGCACAAGTAGTAACTGCTGCCACTTCTGCAATGGTGCATCAACCTGCAGCTCAAGCAACCCAATTAAGTTATTTTCCTTTGTGAATAGGATTATGCTATATGAGACTTTGGGAGTATTATATGTGAGATAGTTATGAGAAGGTAGTGCTATAATCGTATTATGTATGGAATGAACCAGAAGGGAGTTTTGAGCAAGTGAGGCTCTTATGTTAGTATGTTTTGAGAGAATAGGTTATTTTATAATGTGCTAGAAGGAGAGATATAACTTTGTGGTGGATGTAAGAATTGTTGTAATGTGTTAAGTTGTAATGATAAAGCTATTTGATTTATAGTTGTGCTAGACTTATATATTTGTTATATTCTAGCTATGAAAGAGCCCAGTGTATGGCAATATATTATTATGATGTGAGATATTATTATTACTGAGAGGAATTCAGAATTTAGTGGATTATTGTCGAGCGAGAGATTCTAGCTCATAATTATGTTAATTTGGAGAACTATATATTAGTACGAGTATGAGAATTGTTAAAACCTTGTGTCTTGAGCATAAGGTATTTTATTTACAATGTGGGAAGACATAAACTGTTTTATAATAAACTGTTTTCAAAATGAACTTTTTATAGGCCTTTGGGTAATATAAAAAAAATTATTTACTTAAAAATATTTTTAAACTCTAGTCCCGATTTAACAAACTCTCAATCCCCAACGTCGCTACATATTAGTGTATTGGGAGGGTTCGTTGTTTGGATTTCGCTTGCGAGACCTCCCCCGCATGAAAGTAGCAAATGTCAGGAATTGAGAGGAGTTAAATCTTTGGACCTTTCAAAATTGTTATATTATTAGTATGTTAGTATATTTTTAGAATTGTTGTACTATTGAGGCAAGTGAAGCCTAGTTATGTTTATACGAGTAGAGCTCGAATAAAGGGTGTATGGGCGTCCTAGTTGTTAAAATTGGTTTTATAAAATTAAAATAATTCATCGTGAGAGGTGGGAGGTTTGGGTATAGTGTTTGTAAGGATATGTTTCGTTGAACTAGTTGAGCTTTGGAGTATTAGGCTTAGCTTAATTTCGAGGGCGAAATTCTTGTAAGTGGGGAAGTATGTAATACACCGAGATTTTTGGGACAATAATGAATTATTTTTGGGAGAAATAAATATTAATTTAATTTGAGAAAAATTAAATTGGCATTTGAGGTCAAAATTTGAAGATGTTAGAAAGTGATTCTAATGAGGATTCTGAGGGTGCAGTTGATTCCAGAAGGGTTGAGATAGTTGAAGTGACTGTACTTGGGTCTTATTTGGGTTTCGAAATATTTTAAGTTCGTTTGTCTCGAATTAATGTGACCGGGTCATTTAAAGTGTGTATTATCATTTAAAGATGTGTATTTTGGGAGTTAAGGCTTATTAAGCCTACGAGAGAACAAATCTCCTTAGAGAGAGAGAAAAAAAGAGAGAAATAGAGAGAAGAAGAAAAGAAGAAGAGAAAGAGGAGAAAACTTGGGATTTTCGGCAATCCGTGATTTCGAGGACGAATCAGGCTCAACAAATTTGAGGCAAGTGATTAAACTTGCTAAATAATTTTTGTGCATCATTTATTTCATGATTTGTGTATAAAATTGTGAATTTTGGAGTTGAAATGTTAAAACCTAGATTTAGGGTAAAATATTAGATGTGTTGAGTATATAATGGATTTGAGGTTACACATTAGTTGAGGTGTGTTATTTGATGAGTGTTAATGTTATATATATGTTTGGGTTGAAGAGAAATGGTTGGAAGATGTTAAAAATGAATTTTGGGAATTTTTGGCTTTGATGAAAATAGCCATTCTCGTAGCTTCTGATAAGCCGAATCGATTCGTCCCCATACCGAATCGATTCGGAATGTTGCAGGTGCTCAAGCCTGAGTGATCGAATCGATTCAGATCCAAGCCAAATCGATTCGGACTGAGACAGAAGCCCAGGTCGTTGAACCCGAATCGATTCGCCTTGGAGGCCGAATCGATTCGCTGGGCCGAATCGATTCGGATTGGGCCCGAATCGATTCGCCTTGTTGGTTTGTTGTTGCATGGTTTTGTTTTAGAGATGTAAATAAAATGTTTTAAATTTTTTGGCACCCTCTTTTTGTAGTACTGGGTAGTGAACTGTGTTTATTTTAGAATCGTCAGTTGATGCTGAGAATGATCCACTTGAGAATCCTGATTATGTTGGTATAGGGCTGGCCACCCGTTATTATTTTGAATGGGGTGTCACATCACCACCACCCCCCCCCCCCCCCCCCAAAAAAAAAAACATTATATCTTTCCTCACTCTTATCAATTTGGTTGCCTTATATATATAATATGATGTAATAGTTTTTGTAAAACTATCTAACTTTGGTAGATATGGCATTTATACTTTTTACGTATGATATTTTTAACATTTCTTGTCCATGCATGAAATGTCATTCTAAAAGTTTTTTTTAATAAATATATATGTGATTATTATATTATTTTTTAATAAATATGTTTTTTAAAATATATATATATATATATATATTTTAAATATTTTTTAACTTTTTTTAATTATTTAAAAAAAATCAATTTTTAAAGGTGTTTTTTTTAAAAAGGCGGGTTATTATGGGCTGAGTTTAATCACGGGGGCAAATTTATCGTCGTGCCCTCAGCACGGGCATCCGCTAGTGTATATATAGTTGTAGTTGTAGTTGTTGAATTCATAAGTTTGTTTGTTGTACAATGTAATACCCCGTATTTTTTAGCTGCTAGAATTTAATTAATTCGGGCATTTTTAAATTACACGTGTCCAGTAATTTAATTAAAATACAATATTGTGTGTGTTTATTAAATATCGATCCGAAGAGATTATGATTAATATTTATGAAATAAATTTACTAAGTGTGTAGGAAATAAGAAGTGATAATTATTATACGTCATAGTGAGTAATATCGATGGGACTACGTTATATCTCAATCGGGAGTCGTGTGTAGTCTATGTTAAGGTCGAGCTAGAAAATTTATGTAGAGCGACTCAGATGGCGATTTCGAGGTCACGGTTGATTCCTAAAGGGCCGAAATAGGCGGAAAAGAGTACTCGAGCGTATTGTCCAGGGCATTTTTAGATCAACCTGATACTATATAAGGGTATTTTGGTCACTTGGGAGTTTAGGATTGGCAAAAATTCGAATTTTACAATTATATATCAAGCACTTCGGTGTAGAGGCTAGAGTTACAATACTTGTGAGAGAAGAGAGTCCATAAGAGAGGGTAGGAAAAGGGTTCTTAAGCTAATCTACACAATGTTTCACCATCGTCGTCGCCTGAATTAAGAACGGAGCAAGGAGAAGACGCATGCATCACCTAGCAATAAAAATCAAACCACTCAACCCCAAGGCAAGTGTTTAAACTTGCAATTCTTTTGAGTACTTATATTTCTCATGATAGTGTAAGGTTTATATTGCATGAAAACATGATTTTTGGGATGTATATTGGGATTCGATTCAAGCTTTGTTAGGATATCATCTTTGAAATCAACCTCATGTTAATGTAACACAAAATATGATATTTTGGATTAAAAAGAATGATATAAATATGGGTTCTTGAAGATGAACATGCAAGAAAGTTAAACCTAAGGTATATAGGAATAAAGGTAGAATTTAATACTGTTTAATTTGAATTTCATAATGATTTGAGAGTATGATAACGTTAGAAACTGTATAAACATTCCTTTATAAAGTGTGGTTAATTTGGTTGGGCGTTTGAATGAGTTTCATGGAGGTTTGGTTGTGTAAATATAGCAGAAATACATTTTTGAAGAGGTTGATTTGCTGGTGTCGATCGATCGATGACTCGATCGATCGATCAATTTGGTCGATCGATCGACGATTGCTGAAAATGGAATCTGTGTTTATTTATGTAGTTTTCTTTACCAATAATTATGGGGGACTTTAGTAATGGTTTATGAACTATATGAGGACTTGGAAATTATCAATAGACCTATAGGTAAAGCTTCGACTTAGTCATTATGAGGGTAAAATGAGACTATGGCCTACGAGATTATACGATTATTTTGGATATCTGGAACTTAAAAATAGGTTAAGGGAAGCATAAATGATGACCGAAAATTGATACCAGTAGAGTAGAAATGTATTAACTACTGCAAATATTAAGGGTTAACTAGGACCCTTCAAGTAGTGAGTGATACCCGGGAAAACAAGAAAGTTATATGAGGTGCGAATATTTAGTACATTGGGTATTTGGGACATACAAGAAATATATTGGTTATATTTATAGGTCGTGTGAATACCTATTATGTGCATTTTATATATCTAAACATACCTACGCTTCCTGATATCACGGGAGGTTAGGCGTGATAGGCAATCCTACCTTGGCGATGCCATCAAGGTCTAGATGTGTTCCCCTGGACATAGGCTACTATTTGAGTGTACGATATTGTGAACGGTCATTTGGGTGCATTAGGTATATGCGTAGCCCCAAAGCTTAGGACTATGTTCGCCTTCATTATGTGTTTATTTGATTTATGGATCGAGGGAGATTCCGAACCGATAATCCTTGATGTGGTATGTGAGGTACATGAACTCGATAACAAAGTATGCATGCATCGTGGTTCTCATTTTAAGGATGATATAGTTGTATATATAGATAGCATGATATATATATACATACACGTGTGATTTGTTTTACTCTTGTGTGGTAGTAAAATATATAGATAATGTATAACTAAAGTAACTTAAGTATGATAAACTTAATTAATAGTTCAAATATAATATTCGACTAATATTGATTATGGTTTTATGGTAGCGTATCGTATGGGAGATATGGGTTAGATAAGTACATTAGTGGTTAAATATATGCTTATTGGGACTAGCTAGGTTGGTTAGCATAACTAGGTGAGTTTAATTGAAGACGTTGGGTGCGCATTATAATTGAGCGGTGAGGAACTCAAGGGAGTGCGCACGAAACTAACGTGTGTATAATAACTTCTCTTATTGCATTTTAAATACTTGCTAAATATTTTTCAAAGGTTTTAGGCTCTGACTCATATAAAATCTATTTTTAAAACTTTTAGGTGTCCATTCACAAGTACGCCAAACATGATGATCCATTCCAGGGATGCGTAGCTGCAGAACTTTTAGAGGCATGCGGGGCTTGAGTAGACGCTTCAGTTAATTCATTTATATTCCAAGATTCATATTCAGTTACTTTAGTTGGTCATGTTTCCCTCTCAATTTAGAGTTTTAGTATGATTTGGATGTTGAATATGGAGTCGATGGTTTATTCGGCATTCATTCTTTTATTTAGTATATCTTTCGATGTTCTAGACTTCAATTATTGTGTGAATGGTTTATACTATTTTTATTTCCGCAAATTACTGTATGTTAATGAAAGGTAAAATTTGTCACTGGTTTATTTTAACTTATATGGTTAGTAATTTAAAAAGGTTTTGACAGCTATGCTAAGAATGAACCAAATGAAATTCATGTTTATTTTAGTAAAGGACTGATCACTCATGATTAAAATAGGGGGTGTCACAAAAAATAATTGTATTCACATGTATGTATTTTACATGGTAAGAAAACAGCTTGTGCCCTTTTTCCATACTTCAAATGACTTCCACCTAGGCATGAGCTCATAAGACATTTGATGATGTTCTTATCGTCATACATAATATGTAATACATTAGCTCCACATTTGGAATACCACCTTTAAATTTTTGAACCTGAAAGCTTTCTCACAGGTAGCCTAAGTTTGACCCCACTCGGCAAAAAATTAAAGCCTTTATAAAATCTAAACCTGTTATCGGGAGGAAACAATCTTATATGGGAATACTATATAATTTTTCCACTATCCATGAGTTTGAGATCCAGTTTCCTAAACACAAATGGGACATCCAAAGTAACCATGAATATTACAACCCGATACCATAAGCTAGAAAATCACGAATTGCCCAAATAACCATAGCTTTTAATACGAACTCTTCCTATTTCCTATAGTCAAATTCTTCACACCCGTTACCCTCAACTCATTCAATTCATCTACCGTTGGTGCTAAGTATACATCGATGTCTCCACCTGATGCCTTTGTCCCAAGTATCAACAAAGACAACATCAAAAATTCTGGTCACATGCACAACGAAGGAGGGCGATTTAGGAGTGCTAAGATCACCGCCATACACTTTGATTGGTGTTTAGAGTGACAAATGGATTAGACCCATCTATTCATTGACAACATATGGGTAGTGAAAATTTATGCTTTTCCAAACGATTGAGTCCATAGGATGGTGCATGATATTATCCTCACTTTTTCCCTAGCATGGGAAGTCATTATTCCAATCCACAAATATATGAAAAATCTCTTCAAACTGGGTCTAATGGTGAAATATTTCAATACTTTTTTAGGCATTTTGCTAAGCGCACCTCTTTTATCATTAGAATCTTTCCCTGACATATATCTAGGTTCCCAGCATTCAAGCATGAATCATACTACAAGCATGAATAAAATACTTCATTACCAAACCTTTAAAACTGTTCTTCATACTCGGATAGTTATTTTGAAGCATATTTTATTTGGTGGGCGAACCCTTCACCCAATTCAAAATTCCAGTTATGCTATTGCGAGACAAACCAAAATGGATTTTCAAACTATGGAAACAAACCATACCAGTCATGGTTTTAATTTTACTTTTTAACAGAATCGAATCTAATTTCAAAGCCTAGGTTGTGACCTTAAGCTGCGTATACATACCAAATTGGTTTTATTCAAATTTTATAACCTAATCGAATCCAAATTTCAAAACCTAGGTTGAAAGTCTAAGCTGCGTTTACATACCAAATTAGTTTTAATTATACTTTATAACCTAATCTAATCTATTTTTCAAAACCTAGTTCAAAACCCTAAACCATGTATACATACCAAATTGGAAATTATGGTATAATGTTCATTGTGTTCTTTGTTACATTTATAAATAATCCCACAAATTATTTTTAAATAAACCCACAAATTATTTACATTATAGATACGAAATCCAAAATCCTTCATATTTTTAAATAAACCTACAATTGTTTTAACCAAAATGATTACATTTACAAACAATAAACACATATATTCAAGCCCAAACAACTATCAAAGTTAAATTGAATAACCCTTCAAACCTAGGTGTTGAACAAGTTGTTTCTGACAGTACGAATCTATACATGTACATATAAGTATTTTACAACAAACAAACACATATATTCAAGCCTAAACAAATAACAAAGTCAAATTGTTCAAACCTACGTTTCGCACAAGCTGTTTTCTTATCATTTAAAATACATACATGTGGATACAACTATTTTATGTGACACCCCCTATTTTAATCAGTCCTTTACTAAAATAAACATGAATTTCATTTAATTCATTCTTAGCATAGCTGTCAAAACCTTTTTAAATTACTAACCATATAAGTTAAAATAAACCAGTGACAAATTTTACCTTTCATTAACATACAGTAATTTGCGGAAATAAAAATAGTATAAACCATTCACACAATAATTGAAGTCTAGAACATCGAAAGATAAACTAAATAAAAGAATGAATGCCGAATAAACCATCGACTCCAGATTCAACATCCAAATCATACTAAAACTCTAAATTGAGAGGGAAACATAACCAACTAAAGTAACTGAATATGAATCTTGGAATATAAATGAATTAACTGAAGCGTCTACTCAAGCCCCGCATGCCTCTAAAAGTTCTGCAGCTACGAATCCCTGTAATGGATCATCATGTTTGGCGTACTTGTGAATGGACACCTAAAAGTTTTAAAAATAGATTTTATATGAGTCAGAGCCTAAAACCTTTGAAAAATATTTAGCAAGTATTTAAAATGCAATAAGAGAAGTTATTATACACACGTTAGTTTCGTGCGCACTCCCTTGAGTTCCTCACCGCTCAATTATAATGCGCACCCAACGTCTTCTATTAAACTCACCTAGTTATGCTAACCAACCTAACTAGTCCCAATAAGCATATATTTAGCCACTAATGTACTTATCTCACCCATATCTCCCATATGATACGCTACCATAAAACCATAATCAATATTAGTCGAATATTATATTTGAACTATTAATTAAGTTTATCTTACTTAAGTTACTTTAGTTATACATTATCTATATCTTTTACTACCACACAAGAGTAAAATAAATCACACGTGTATGTATATATATCATGCCATCTATATATACAACTATATCATCCTTAAAATGAGAACCACGATTCATGGATACTTTGTTATCGAGTTCATGTACCTCACATACCACATCAAGGATTATCGGTTCAGAATCTCCCTCGAACCATAAATCAAATAAACACATAATGAAGGCGAACATAGTCCTAAGCTTTGGGGCTACGCATATACCTAATGCACCCAAATGACCGTTCACAATATCATACACTCAAATAGTAGCCTATGTCCAGGGGAACACATCTAGACCTTGATGGCATCGCCAAGGTAGGATTGCCCATCACGCCTAACCTCCCATGATAGCAGGCAGCGTAGATATGTTTACACACATAAAATGCACATAATAGGTATTCACACGACCTATAAATATAACCAATATGTTTCTTGTATGTCCCAAATACCCAATGTACTAAAGATTCTCACCTCATATAACTTTCTTGTTTTCCCGGGTATCACTCACTACTTGAAGGGTCCTAGTTAACCCTTAATATTTGCAGTAGTTAATACATTTCTACTCTACTCACATCAATTTTCGGTCATCACTTATGCTTCCCTTAACCTGTTTTTAAGTTCCAGATATCCAACATACTCGTATAATCTCGTAGGCCATAGTCTCATTTTACCCTCATAATGACTAAGTCGAAGCTTTACCTATAGGTCTATTGATAATTTCCAAGTCCTCATATAGTTCATAAACCATTACTAAAGTCCCCCATAATTGTTGGTAAAGAAAACTACATAAATAAACACATATCCCATTTTTAGCAATCGTCGATCGATCGACCAAATTGATCAATCGATCGAGCGACACCAGCAGATCAACCTCTTCAAAATGTATTTTTGCTATATTTGCACAACCAAACCTCCATGAAACTCATCCAAACGCCCAACCAAATTAACCACACTTTATAAGGAATGTTTAAACAGTTTCTAACGTAATCATACTCTCAAATCATTATGAAATTCAAATTAAACAGTATTAAATTCAACCTTTATTCCTATATACCTTAGGTTTACCTTTCTTTCATGTTCATCTTCAAGAACCCATATTTATATCATTCTTTTTAATCCAAAATATCAGATTTTGTGTTACATTAACATGAGGTTGATTTCAAAGATGATATCCTAACAAAGCTTGAATCAAATCCCAATATACATCCCAAAAATCATGTTTTCATGCAATATAAACCTTACACTATCATGGGAAATATAAGTACTCAAAATAATTGCAAGTTTAAACACTTGCCTTGGGGTTGAGTGGTTTGATTTTTATTGCTAGATGATGCATGCGTCTTCTCCTTGCTCCGTTCTTAATTCAGGCGACGACGATGGTGAAACATTGTGTAGATTAGCTTAAGAACCCTTTTCCTACCCTCTCTTATGGACTCTCTTCTCTCCCAAGTATTGTAACTCTAGCCTCTACACCGAAGTGCTTGATATATAATTGTAAAATTCGAATTTTTGCCAACCCTAAACTCCCAAGTGACCAAAACACCCTTATATAGTATCAGGTGGATCTAAAAATGCCCTAGACAATACGCTCGAGTACTCTTTTTCGCCTATTTCGACCTTTTAGGAATCAACCGTGACCTCGAAATCGCCATCTGAGTCGCTCTACATAAATTTTCTAGCTCGACCTTAACATAGACTACACACGACTCCCGATTGAGATATAACGTAGTCCCGTCGATATTACTCACTATGACGTATAATAATTATCACGTATTATTTACTACACGCTTAGTAAATTTATTTCATAAATATTAATCATAATCTCTCCGGATCAATATTTAATAAACACACACAATATTGTATTTTAATTAAATTACTGGACACGTGTAATTTAAAAATGCCCGAATTAAATAAATTCTAGTAGCTAAAAAATACGGGGTATTACATTGTACAACAAACAAACTTATGAATTCAACAACTACAACTACAACTACAACTACAACTATATATATACTAGCGGATGCCTGTGCTGAGGGCACGACGATAAATTTGCCCCCGTGATTAAACTCAGCCCATAATAACCCGCCTTTTTAAAAAAAAACACCTTTAAAAAATGATTTTTTTTAAATAGTTAAAAAAAAGTTAAAAAATATTAAAAATATAAATATATTTTAAAAAACATATTTATTAAAAAATAGTATAATAATCACATATATATTTATTAAAAAAAACTTTTAGAATGACATTTCATGCATGGACAAGAAATGTTAAAAATATCATACGTAAAAAGTAAAAATGTCATATCTACCAAAGTTAGATAGTTTTACAAAAACTATTACATCATATTATATATATAAGGCAACCAAATTGATAAGAGTGAGGAAAGATATAATGTTTTTTTTTTTTGGGGGGGGGGGGGGGGGGGTGTGATGTGACACCCCGTTCAAAATAATAATGGGTGGTCAGCCCTATACTAACATAATCAGGAATCTCAAGTGGATCATTCTCAGCATCAACTGACGATTCTAAAATAAACACAGCTCACTACCCAGTACTACAAAAAAAGGGTGCCAAAAAATTTAAAACATTTTATTTACATCTCTAAAACAAAACCATGCAACAACAAACCAACAAGGCGGATCGATTCGGGCCCAATCCGAATCGATTCGACCTCTAAGGCGAATCGATTCGGGTTCAAAGACCTGAGCTTCTGCCTCAGTCCGAATAAATTCGGCTTGGATCTGAATCGATTCGATCACTCAAGCCTGAGCACCTGCAACATTCTGAATCGATTTGGTATGGGGCCGAATCAATTCGGCCTATCAGAAGCTACGAGAATGGCTATTTTCATCAAAGCCAAAAATTCCCAAAATTCATTTTTAACATCTTCCAACCATTTCTCGTCAACCCAAACATATATATAACATTAACACTCGTCAAATAACACACCTCAACTAATGTGTAACCTCAAATCCATTATATACTCAACACATCTAATATTTTACCCAAAATCTAGGTTTTAACATTTCAACTCCAAAATTCACAATTTTATACACAAATCATGAAATAAATGATGCACAACAATTATTTAGCAAGTTTAATCACTTGCCTCAAATTTGTAGAGTCTGATTCGTCCTCGAAATCACGGATTGCCGAAAATCCCAAGTTTTCTCCTCTTTCCCTTCTTCTTTTCTTCTTCTCCCTATTTCTCTCTTTATTTCTCTTTTTATCTAAGGAGATTTGTTCTCTCGTAGGCTTAATAAGCCTTAACTCCCAAAATACACATCTTTAAATGATAATACACACTTTAAATGACTCGGTCACTTTAATTCGAGCCAAACGAACTTAAAATATTTTGAAACCCAAATAAGACCCAAGTACAGTCATTTCGACTATCTCAACCCTTCCGGAATCAACTTCACCCTCAGAATCCTCATTCGAATCACTTTCTAACATCTTCAAATTTTGACCTCAAATTCCAATTTAATTTTTCTCAAATTAAATTAATATTTCGTTCTCCCAAAAATAATTAATTATTGTCCCAAAAATCTTGGTGTATTACAGACTTCCCCACTTACAAGAATTTCGCCCTCGAAATTAAGCTAAGCCTAATACTCCAAAGCTCAACTAGTTCTACGAAACATATCCTCAGAAACACTATACCCAAACCTCCCACCTCTCACGACGAATTATTTTAATTTTATAAAACCAATTTTAACAACTTGGACGCCCATACACCCTTTATTCGAGCTCTACTCGTATAAACATAACTAGGCTTCACTTGACTCAATAGTACAACAATTCTAAAAACATACTAACATACTAATAATATAACAATTTTGAAAGGTCCAAAGATTTAAC
This sequence comes from Sambucus nigra, assembly GCA_949130495.1. NCBI lineage: Eukaryota > Viridiplantae > Streptophyta > Magnoliopsida > Dipsacales > Adoxaceae > Sambucus > Sambucus nigra. The sequence continues at coordinate 691,977,385 of OX422209.1, forward strand.
TCCTCTCAATTCCTGACATTCGCTACTTTCATGCGGGTGAGGTCTCGCAAGCGAAATCCAAATAACGAACCCTCCCAATACACTAATATATAGCGACGTTGGGGATTGAGAGTTTGTTAAATCGAGACTAGAGTTTAAAAATATTTTTATGTAAATATTTTTTTTTATATTACCCAAAGGCCTATAAAAAGTTCATTTTGAAAACAGTTTATTATAAAACAGTTTATGTCTTCCCACATTGTAAATAAAATACCTTATGCTCAAGACACAAGGTTTTAACAATTCTCATACTCATACCAATATATAGTTCTCTAAATTAACATAATTATGAGCTAGAATCTCTCGCCCAACAATAATCCACTAAATTCTGAATTCCTCTCAGTAATAATAATATCTCACATCATAATAATATATTGCCATACACTAGGCTCTTTCATAGCTAGAATATAACAAATATATAAGTCTAGCACGACTATAAATAAATAGCTTTATCATTACAACTTAACACATTACAACAATTCTTACATCCACCACAAAGTTATAGTTCTCCTTCTAGCATAATACAAAATAATCTATTCTCTCAAAAGATACTAACATAAGAGCCTCACTTGCTCAAAACTCCCTTCTGGTTCATTCCATACATAATAGGATTATAGCACTACCTTCTCATAACTATCCCACATATAATACTCCCAAAGTCTCATATAGCATAATCCTATTCACAAAGGAAAATAACTTAATTGGGCTGCTTGAGCTGCAGGTTGATGCACCATTGCAGAAGTGGCAGTAGTTGCTGCATGTGCCACAATACTGACAACTTCATCTGTAGTCATAGTCCTTTGAGGCATTTGGGGTTCCACACTCTCAGCCCCTTTATTTGCCCTGACTGAACGACTTCTCTTCGGTGGCATCTAAAACAAGAACAATTGTATCAGAATGCCTTTCAATTATCTTCTCATCACAGAAGAAAATATAGACATATGAACACAACAGTCCTAATAATAGGGCTCTACATCAAGAACGCTTACGGAAGATCGCAGTAATCCCACACAGATCCTAAAGACACTAGAACCCGATGCTCTGATACCACCTGTGACACCCCGCTCAAAATAATAACGGGTGGCCAGCCCTATACTAAAATAATTAGGAATCTCAACTGGATCATTCTCAGCATCTTCTGACGATTCTAAAATAAACACGGCTAACTACCCATTACTACAAAAAGAGGGTGCTAAAAAAAATTTAAAACATTTTATTTACATCTCTAAAACAAAACCATGCAACAACTAACAAACGACATAACATCTAAATAAGATAAGAGACACACACATGCTCAAATTATATAAAAGAGACTAATATAAGAGTACGAAAAAATGTACCAAATAAATTACCCGAATATGTTGTCAGGTCACAGACAATACAATACTCTAAGAGGAAAAATATAAAAGTGCTACACTACAACACTTGGGTATAAACCCGATATACAAACTGAATACTAATCTAGATATACAAAAGATAGGATTCGACTGTATCGAAATACCGCAACATTCCGCTACTTCCACAGCTCCACGATTACACTGGATGGATAAAATCAATGGAGTCCTTGTGGAGGAACACCTAGAATAATTTAATAAATATATATACATAGCAAGAGAAAATATAAACAGGTCAGAGCCCGAGGTGTGAAAACATTGTTAGAAAAGTCCATTAAAATGCATTATAACATGATTAAAGAGGAGTCGCATTCTCTATAAAATTCTACTCACCGCGCAACTAAACGTATGCATATGATCCTCAAATAATTGCCCGAAACTATCTAGGGCAATAATCTAACCTACCCCCAAATATATACTCATTTAAAATCCATTTAAATCATAATACTCAACTTCTACTACTTTCAATCCCAATTATTCGTACTCTTACTTAACCTATAAAATCTACATAAACATTCTCTTTTACTAGAATTTCTCATATTTTGGTTAAGTACATATATATATAAATATATATGAGTTATTAGCATCTAGGTTCTAAGGACTAAACTTCTCCCAATTCTCAATACTGCACTGCATTTCGTGCGTGGGACATCTCGCAAGCGAAATCCAAACAAGGAACCCCCCCGATACACTACTCCTTGGCAGTATTGATTATTAAGATTTATTTTGCCCTCAATGCATGACGGGTATAACCCAAATTATTATCACTAATTAATTTATTATTCTCAACTCTCAACAGTGCACGACGTTTCGTGCGTGGGATGTCTCGCATGCAAAATCCAAACAAGGAACCCCCTGATACACTACTCCTTGGCACTGTCGATTATCGAGATATACATACTAATATATATGACGAGCACTAAGGACTAACTTCTCATCACTTCCAACATTGCACTGCGTTTTGTGCGTGGGACGTCTCGCAAGAAAAATTCAAACAAGGAACCCCCGATACACTACTCCTTGGCAATGTTGGTCGTTGAGGTCCATTATACCCTCGATACCCAAAGTAATCTATATACTCATACAATTAACTACTCTTCATTTCCACTTTAATATACTCATCGCAATTTGTCCGGATAAAATCTCCCGGAATGAGATTCAATCAATCTTCTTATGTCTCTTTACTCTAGAGACAAATATAATATCACATAATCATATACAATTAATATAATATTGCCACAATTATAATAATAACCATCCCAATGAGCTATAACTCGAGGACGCGGGTTCTCAATGCTATCATCTTCCAGGAATTACTCATTTTATCCCAGGTTACTACATATCGGACTATTATCACACCACCATGGTAAAAGAATAAATCAAAACGTACGGGAAGCGGTCATAGTTCCTCCTCGGCGATGAGACGAAACATACCCACCACGTCTCACCCCTAATAAAAATCACACAATTATAAATGGAAGCATTGACTTGGGGACTATATGCACCCTGGTCCTTAAGCCAGGGGCCTCACCCACATCGCGCAACTTCCCGTGATAGCATAGAGGGGGTATGCTTCACATATATATATCATTCACATAAGATATACATACATCATCACATCGTATAAATGTATTCCATCACACAAGGCATATATATATCACACTATTAAATACCCTTATTACGCTCTTAGGCGTATAGGAAATAGTATTATTATTTAGTATATATTACTCTCGATATACTATTCGTCAATAACTCACATAACTTCCCCACTTATTATACACTATACTATTTCTCACTTGAAGTCCACACCTCACTTCAATTTATATGAATCGTCTCTCAATTATATTTACGTTAAGGATATTCTCTATATCCTAATGCACCTCGATAATCATTTAGCATTAATGAAACATCTCCCATTTCAATTTACGTTAAGGATACTCTCTATATCCGTATGCACATCTATCAGCATTTATTATTCTCAATCCGTTATATGGTTCAATCGATCGTATGAACCTTTAAAGTTGTCCCATTTGGGATTAAATTCTGAAATCCATTATCACTAAGCGTATCCTAGCTCTCTCTTATAAACCCATAATTATCTCCACATAGAATTATCAATGATAGTGGGCTTCCCCACTTTGTCGATACGATACTCTCTAATCGGTATTCTCTCGCATTAAGTCTATATGACTCCAATAATTTCTCATAAGGGAAACTCCCTGAAAGTCTCCAAAACATTATTCTCATAACTCCTATTGAGGCTCCCAATCGACAAACTCAAACAAAACGAGATGAAACATACCCTAGAAAAACATCCCCAAAATTGCCCTGTTTCTGAATCGATTTGGGCCCAATCCGAATCGATTCGGGCTCAGTCCGAATCGATTCGTCTTGGGTTCGAATCAATTCGGTCACTCAGACATGGGCACCTGCAACATTCTGAATTGATTCGGTAAGGGACCGAATCAATTCGGCCTATCAGAAGCTACTAGAATGGCTATTTTCATCAAAGCCAAAAATTCCCAAAATTCATTTTTATCATCTTCCAACCATTTCACTTCAACCCAAACATATATATAACATTAATACTCATCAAATAACACACCTTAACTAATTTGTAACCTCAAATCCATTATATACCCAACAAATCTAGTATTTTACCCAAAATCTAGGTTTTAACATTTTAACTCCAAAATTCACAATTTTATCCACAAATCATGAAATAAATGATGCACAACAATTATTTAGCAAGTTTAATCACTTGCCTCAAATTTGTAGAGTCTGATTCGTCCTCGAAATCACGGATTGCCGAAAATCCCAAGTTTTCTCCTCTATATCTTCTTCTTTTCATCTTCTCTCTATTTCTCTCTTTCTTTCTCTTTCTCTCTAAGGAGATTTGTTCTCCCGTAGGCTTAAAAGGCCTTAACTCCCAAAATACACATCTTTAAATGATAATACACACTTTAAATGACTCGGTCACTTTAATTCGAGCCAAACGAACTTAAAATATTTCAGAACCCAAATAAGACCCAAGTACAGTCATTTCAATTATCTCAACCCTTTCGGAATCAACTGCACCCTCAGAATCCTCATTCGAATCACTTTCTAACATCTTTAAATTTTGATCTCAAATACCAATTTAATTTTTCTCAAATTTAATTAATATTTATTTCTCCCAAAAATAATTCATTATTGTCCTAAAAATCTCGGGGTATTACCGACTTCCCCACTTACAAGAATTTCTCACTCGAAATTAAGCTAAGACTAATACTCCAAAGCTCAACTAGTTTTACGAAACATATCCTCACTAACACTATACCCAAACCTCCCACTTCTCACGATGAAATATTTTAATTTTATAAAACCAATTTTAACAACTAGGGCACCCATACACCCTTTATTCGAGTTCTACTCGTATAAACATAATTAGGCTTCACTTGCCTCAATAGTACAACAATTCTAAAAATATACTAACATACTAATAATATAACAATTTTGAAAGGTCCAAAGATTTAACTCCTCTCAATTCCTGACATTCGCTACTTTCATGCGGGTGAGGTCTCGCAATCGAAATCCAAACAAAGAACCCTCCCAATACACTAATATATAGCGACGTCGGGGATTGAGAGTTTGTTAAATCGGGACAAGAGTTTAAAAATATTTTTATGCAAATAAATTTTTTTTATATTGCCCAAAGGCCTATAAAAAGTTCATTTTGAAAATAGTTTATGTCTTTCGACATTGTAAATAACATACCTTATGCTCAAGACACAAGGTTTTAACAATTCTCATACTCATACTAATATATAGTTCTCCAAATTAACATAATTATGAGCTAGAATCTCTCGCCCAAAAATAATCCACTAAATTCTGAATTCCTCTCAGTAATAATAATATCTCACATCATAATAATATATTGCCATACACTAGGCTCTTTCATAGCTAGAATATAACAAATATATAAGTCTAGCACGACTATAAATCAAATAGATTTATCATTACTACTTAACACATTACAAAATTTCTTACATCCACCACAATGTTATAGCTCTCCTTCTAGCACATTACAAAATAATCTATTCTCTCAAAAGATACTAACATAAGAGCCTCACTTTCTCAAAACTCCCTTCTGGTTCATTCCATACATAATAGGGTTATATCACTACCCTCTCATAACTATCTCACATATAATACTCCCAAAGTCTCATATAGCATAATCCTATTCACAAAGGAAAATAACTTACATCATACCTCTCTAGTTTGATTGCCTCTCTTCATTAATGGGTTCCCATACAAAGTCCTGCGGCTTAAACTGACCTCGAATCTGTCGTACGAGTTTCATTTCCAAAACTTCTTCAAAACGTGGTCCTTTACCTCTTTTAGGGCAATCTCTCTTTCTATGACCTATTTCCTTACAAAAGAAACATCTTCCTGCAAATCCTATATGCCCATCTTGAGGAACAAAACGCTGTTGCGAACCTCTATAGTTCGAATTATACCCACTGGCATTACTGGTATTCTATTTACCAGACCTACTTGATGAACCTGAATCTCTAAAGTTCTTACCCCCTTGCGAACGAAGACGATATTCATGACACTATAATAATGCCGCATTCACTGCCTCGGTGAAAGTCACTAACGCTGGGTTCCCTAACAAATGCTATCGAATTTTTGAATTTAAACGTCGCACAAACTTTGATATATGCTTCTCTTTTGTATTTACCTCCTCAGGTACTAAATTCGCCAATCAAGTAAATTCCTCTTCATACTCGGCCACCATTCGATTACCTTGAAACACATCCATCAGTTTCCTCCTCATTTACTTTTGAATCGCGAAAGGAAAATACCTTCGGTCAAAGAGTTCCCAAAACTCTGTTATGGGCAATGTATCTCTCTGTTCGGAGGTGGTGACAGACTCTTACCAATGGAGAGCTGCACCCTTCAACTTAAAGGTGGCTAAAAATTACTTATGCACTTCACTACACTCGACCATATGAAGGTGCCTTTGCATACTACTCTTCCATCGACTTGCATCCATCTCATCAAATCCCCTTGAAAACTCTGGAGGATGCCCTTTCCAAAAATCTTCCCACACTCTTTCCCACAAAGACTGTCCTGAATGGGTTTGGGCTACTTGAGATGCAGGTTGATGCGCCATTAAAGAAGTGGCGGCAGTTATTGATTGTGCCACAATACTGACAACTTCATCTGTAGTCATAGTCCTTTGAGGCATTTGGGGTTCCACACTCTCAGCCCCTTTATTTGCCTTGACTGAACGACTTCTCTTCGGTGGCATATAAAACAAGAACAATTGTATCAGAATGCCTTTCAATTATTTTCTCATCACAGAAGAAAATATAGACGTATGAACACAACAGTCCTAATAATAGGGCTCTACATCAAAAAGCTTACGGAAGATCGCAGTAATCCCACACAGATCCTAAAGACACTAGAACCTGATGCTCTGATACCACCTGTGACACCCCGCTCAAAATAATAACGGGTGGCCAGCCCTATACTAAAATAATCAGGAATCTCAACTGGATCATTCTCAGCATCTACTGACGATTCTAAAATAAACACGGCTAACTACCCATTACTACAAAAGAGGGTGCAAAAAAAAAATTAAAACATTTTATTTACATCTCTAAAACAAAACCATGCAACAACTAACCAACAACATAACATCAAAATAAGATAAGAGACACACACATTCTCAAATTATATAAAAGAGACTAATATAAGAGTACGAAAAAATGTACCAAACAAATTACCCCAATATGTTGTCGGGTCACAGACAATACAATACTCTGAGAGGAAAAATATAGAAGTGCTACACTACAACACTTGGGTATAAACCCGATATACAAACTGAATACTATTCTAGATATACAAAAGATAGGATTCGACTATATCGAAATACCGCAACATTCCGCTACTGCCACAGCTCCACGAATACACTGGATGGATAAAATCAATGGAGTCCTTGTGGAGGAACACCTAGAATATATATAAATATATATGAGTTATTAGCATCTAGGTTCTAAGGACTAAACTTCTCCCAATTCTCAATACTGTACTGCATTTCGTGCGTGGGACATTTCGCAAGCAAAATCCAAACAAGGAACCCCCCTGATACACTACTCCTTGGCAGTATTGATTATTAAGATTTATTTTGCCCTCAATGCATGACGGGTATAACCCAAATTATTACTACTAATTAATTTATTATTCTCAACTCTCAACAGTGCACGGCATTTCGTACGTGGGACGTCTCGCAAGCGAAATCCAAACAAGGAACCCCCCCGATACACTACTCCTTGGCACTGTCGATTATCGAGATTTACATACTAATATATATGATGAGAACTAAGGACTAACTTCTCCTCACTTCCAACATTGCACTGCATTTCGTGTGTGGGACGTCTCGTAAGCGAAATCCAAACAAGGAACCCCCCGATACACTTTTATCATCTTCCAACCATTTCTCTTCAACCCAAACATATATATAACATTAACACTCATCAAATAACACACCTCGACTAATTGGTAACCTCAAATTCATTATATACACAATAAATCTAATATTTTATTCAAAATCTTGGTTTTAACATTTTAACTCCAAAGTTCACAATTTTATCCACAAATCATGAAATAAATGATGCACAACAATTATTTAGCAAGTTTAATCACTTGCCTCAAATTTGTAGAGTCTGATTCGTCCTCGAAATCATGGATTGTCAGAAATCCCAAGTTTTCTCCTCTTTCTCTTCTTCTTCTCTTCTTTTCTTCTTCTCTCTATTTCTCTCTTTCTTTCTCTCTCTCTCTCTAAGGATATTTGTTCTCCCGTAGGCTTAAAAGGCCTTAACTCCCAAAATACACATCTTTAAATGATAATACACACTTTAAATGACTCGGTCACTTTAATTCGAGCCAAACGAACTTAAAATATTTCGGAACCCAAATAAGACCCAAGTACAGTCTTTTCGACTATCTCAACCCTTCCGGAATCAACTACACTTTCAGAATCCACATTCGAATAACTTTCTAACATCTTCAAATTTTTACCTAAAATGCCAATTTAATTATTCTTCAATTAAATTAATATTTATTTCTCCCAAAAATAATTAATTATTGTCCCAAAAATCTCGGCGTAATACAGGTGAATGAGGGACTTTAGTGTTGGAATTTCGACTTTTTTTATCACGGTCCTTGTCACGAGCCCGTGACAAAAAATATATATCATTTGTTATCATGGTCAAGGATCTGACAACACACGTGTTTTTTTGTCTGGTCAAGGACCGTGACAATAACTGGCCGAACTTTGGTGATTTTTTTTGTATTTTGGTATAGTGAATAAATTTATTTTATGATTAAAACCTACCTAATATAACATACGCAGTCCAACAGTCCCAACGATATCACTATTATAACATATGCCAATTTCTACAAATATTAAAGTTTTCAAGCCAAAGTCGTATTCCTTTATTTTGTGTTTATACATACCCAATTGCCTATTAAATTTTATAAATTTTGTAATACGATTTACTAGTTGTCAAATTATATTATTCGAATCCATGGAGAATTATAACAATCTAAAACATTACAATAATCTACGTGAAAATGCAAACATTTGGGGTCAAAATAAAAAAAAAGATCGGTATTGGGTTTTATCTATAAAAACCTCGAACCCGGCCCATTTAAGGGTATTACTTAAAATATACCCTTATATATATATATATATATATATATATATATATATATATATATATATATATATATATATATATATTGACATTTAGTTTTTTTACATCCTTTTGTTCTCCATTCACTCACTTCACTAAATTTCTCACCCTTTCCCCTCTCGTTCATCTCTCTATTGTCCTCCTCCCTCCCATTTCTAGTCGCTCATCCCGTTGGTTCCCTTCCATTTCCTTTCCGTCCAAAGCCTCATCTCCTCTTCATCGCTCATCTCTTTGTTGCCGCCTAAAGCCCTCATGCCCAAAGCCCTTAAGAATCTATTCTCTGTCACTGCCATCTTTTCTCCCCTTTGTTGCTCATCTCTCTACCGCTTGCAGCCACTCGAGTAACGCCTGGAGTTTAACTAATTATCATATCTGAAACGGTTAGTTTACATTTTATTTTAAATTTATACAAATTAGTTTGCATTTGTTATAATACATTTTTTGGAATGTATAAAAATTTGTTTACATTTTTTGGAATGTATACATTTCTTATAAAAAAAATTTAGAATGTATACGAATTAGTTTACATTTTTTGTAATGTATACAACTTTTTTGGAATGTATACATTTGTTGTAGCACATTCTTGAATGTATAAATATTAGTTTACATTCTTTTGGAATGTACACACATTTTTCGGAATGTATAGATTTCTTATAGCACATTTTACAGTTTTATTTATAGTTTTGTTATTATTATTGATGAAATGTATATTTACAAATTAGTCTATTTGTACAATACTTATGTAAAATTAGTTAAAAAATAGGGTTTTTATCGATTAGTCCCATTTACTAGGTTTGTAGTTCAATAGGTCCTAACATTTTTTTTGCTCCATCATGTCCCATGAAAAAAGATTTTTATTCCAATAGGTCATATTTGTAAACATACAGTGAATATTCACTATATGTACAAATAGGTCCTATTAAGGAAAAATTGTTGCGATAGGACCTATTAGAAAATGTCCCATGTAAATAGGGATGAATAGGAAGATCCCCTAAAAATATCATATAAAATGTGTGGGGTGGGTTCAGGGCCCCTACAGGCTTTTTGAACGGGGTGGGGTAATCGGAGTCGGGGTTGGGGTTTGGGCATGATAAGGGGGGTGAGGAGGGCACCATCCGAATCAAATCTTCCACATTGACATTCCTAATTACGACATTATCTCAGATGGAAAAGTAAAAATACCCTTATCTTTATTGGGTGATTATGGGAGAAAATGATTCTCCGATTGCAACCTAACTATTGAAAAAGATATAGCATTTTATAGAACCAAACTTTTTAAGCGAGCAAAAAAGATTACAATTTTAATTAGAGAAATATATTATAATTTTAGGGACATATGTATTTTAGAGGGAAAAACGATAACAACGAGTATTTTGTGTTAGTATTACATTGAAAGACACATTAGAAAATTAGTGCGGGAACATTTTTATCACTGTTCTAAAAAACCCGCCTAGGCACGCCTAGGCTTAAGGCTTGGGAGGAACGCCTCGCCATACGCTTTTCACGCCTTATTCTTGGTAAAACCCTTAAGGTGCACTTTTTTCTAAAAACAACAATGTTTTAGTGAAACGATATCGCCTTTTAAAGAATTTATTTACAAACCATACCATTATCTTATCCAAAATAATCAAATAGTATTTTAATTTGCATATATTCAGACATATTTTTATGATATGTGAAATTTTTGTATTTTAATAGCCTTGTTATGGTTATAAAATATTAATATATATGAACAAGGCCTAAACGCCTTTTCATGCCTTTTTACGCCTAGGCCCGCCTAGGCTTCTAAGGCTTAAGGCTTGGCCTCCACGCCTCAATCACGCCCCGCGTTTTTTAGAACCTTGATTTTTATTGAGTGAATGAGGTGGATAAATTTTCTTTAGATAGCGAAAGACATTATTAATATAAAAAGAAAATTTTATGGAGAAAAATATTTACTCTCAAGAGAAAACTTTTTAGAGAGAAATTTTTAGTGTTAGAAATTTAGAGAGAAACGTATTTCGCGAGAGATATAGGCCCATTTACTTAATAGGAGATATTTCCTCAACCTCTTAATAATCGAAACCCATCTTAACTATATCCGTTTAAACCCGTTTAGTTAATAGACAATCTCGATTTAACGCATAAGTGAACAACTCATTAATAACTAACTTAAACATACCTAACCAACCTATTGTCCTTTCTTTTAGGCATCCTCTCTCTCTTTCTCTCTCTATCTCTCTCTCTCTCTCTCTCTCTCTGACAAGCATGAGAGGTCATGGGATTTATTTTTATTTTCATGTCTATTTATCTTTTTTGGGAGCATTTTTTTATGTCCAACATTAATGTTAGGGATATTTTTTATTCCCCATGTTCCTCAAGAACAAAACTCTGTACTCGACAAACTCACTTGGTTGACATCCTCTGAAGAAAAAAGATAGAATATTGTACAATGAAGATCCGAGTGGTAGGAATCCTTCCAAAGATAGCAGTTTTATAATATCCATCTTCACTCTGCAACTCCAACAACCTCATCTGTAGACTAATCTTATTTTCAGCTACGCTCCCATACTTTTTAAACTTGACGGGCTTATTGTTGGAAGATCCTCCGTCAAACCCACTTTTCTCTGGGTCTGATGGCCTGATGAAGTCATATTTTGCCAAAAACAAGACTTTAGTAGCATAAAACATAAGATAAATCAAATGGAAATCCTCAACTTTGGGATATAAGAATTTAGATAAAACAAAACTAGTTTCCATTTGATTTATGTTATATTTTATGCTACCCACTAATTTTTGAATAGTTTTGTTTATTTAAATTCTTATATCATTAGTAAATAAAACGGAAATACTCAAGAGGGATATAAGAATAAAATGGAAATACTCACACGAATATTCTAATATAAGAACCAAAATTAGAATTAACAAACAATAAATTAATGTTCGAGATTATTTCAAACTACATGTTACAAATTGGAATCGTCAATACATTTTACAACCCAAATAACTCTACTCATTTTAAGTATCTAGAAATTATTTCAACTTCAGGCTGTCATCCAAAACGGATTGATATGAGATAGGGGAAGCCAGGTCATCCACGCTACTAGTTAGATGCTTTGGCGCGTGTAATACGATTGACCACAACTCGTTATTGATATCGTCTGAGTAAAAGACTTGCTTGAGATTTTCAATTGCATAAAAAAAATACTCTTCATTCATATTTTCCTTGATCTTCATCTTGGACAAGTCTACCATTATCAAATTGATACCTGAATCGACTTTACAAGAATTTTTGTCCTGAACTCTTACCCAATAACAGTAAAAAAAACAACCTCTTTGAAATATATATATTTTTTAATTCTAAACTATTTTGAATTAAATCATAGTAAGTCATTTCCGTTTCAACGAGTGTTTTTATCTTTGGCACTCACCCTGAAGTATATAAGAGCCTTGTATGAAATGTCGATATTTTATAACAATGTATTTTGCTCATACAATATCGAAAAGAATACATGACCGTTCAGTCGATACTTCTTATACTCGCGTGCCATGAATTGGGTCCAGTGGGGAGATGAGCAAGCCTGGACGTGGCATTACCCATATCAACAACTGAAATTATGGATTACACAAGTTAATTAAATAAGTTTTAAAACTTGCAATTATTTATAATTTAACAAGGTAAGTTTGACGTAATAATTACCTCTTGTGGTCACCTTGTCTGAATGTGAAACCGTCTTTCATTTTTTGTTGTGCCCGGATGCATTATATTATCTACATTGAATGACAATATTTATCAATAAGGTGATAAAGTATATATGATAAGAACATGAAGTAAAGTTACAACCCGAACTTACTCCCTCCATTCATCGACATCTTCATGGATTTTAAACATATAATGAGCAATTTGTTCACATTATAAACTTGTCAGTTTAACTAGTTTGCCCATGACATGACCGCCCTCATCGACGAACTCATCTCCCCCATCTACAATGTTAGGGTGAGGAATATATTCCTTAGCGAACTCATCTCATCCAAAACTAAACCTGTGATCGGGAGGTAAGAATGACATATAGGAATGTTATATAATTTTTCCATTATCCTTGAGATGTTGAGATCCAATTTTACTTGATCGAAATTGGACACCCAAATTAACCATTAACATTACAACCCGATAAAGTCCCATTAGCTGGGAAATCATGAATTGCCTAAATTAACTTAGCTTTTAACGTGGACTGTTCTTATTTTCTACAGTCAAATTATTTCGCACTCGCTACCCACAATTCAATCAATTCTTGTACCAACGGTGCCAAGTAGACACAATGTCCTCACTTAGTGACTTTGTCCTAGGTATCAATAAAGACAACATCAAAAACTATGGTCTTATGCACTACGAAGGAGGGGGACTAATGGTACTAAGATCACCGAAAATACACTTTGATTGTTGTTTAGAGTAACAAATGGATTGGACATCTATTGACATTGACAAACAAATATTATTCTTTTGATCGGCAAAATATGGATAATTAAAATCTATGCTTTTCCAAATAATGGAGTCCATAGGATGACACACAAGATTATTCGTACTTTTGCCCTAGCGTGCCAAGTCATTGCCTCCGCTATCTATAGTATTGCGAAAAATATCTTCAACATGGGTTTAACGGGGAAATGTTTCAATACCTTTTCCGGCACATTTTAAAGTGAACCTTTGTTATCATTAGAATCATGCTCTGGCACAAATCTTGGTTACCCGCATACTGACCAATGATCAAGATTTTGTACTCCTTTTGGTATAATATGCAATCCTACTTTCAAGCATGAATTGTTTTATGCTTCATTCCCAAACTTTTAAAATTGTTCTTCATACTCGAATAGTTATTTAAAGGCGTATTTTATTTGGGGAGAAAATCTTTCACCCGATTCAGAATTCTAGTCACGCTATTGCCAAACAAAACCAAAACGACTCTTCAAACTATGCAAACCAACCATGGCACGCAAAGTTGTTTGATCTTTGACGCAGTTTGGGTACACCTGTTGGGTCAATCTAACATATAAACTAGGGGTGGCCATAGGCCCGAGGCCCGCCAAGCCCGCCCAACCCGTCCAATGAAAAAATAGGGCTTGGGTAAGGTGAATAGGCCCGCAAAGCGGGCTTGGCAAAATTTTATAGGCCCGATTTTTTTTCGGGCGGGCTTGGGCATGAGTTCTTAAGCCCGATGAGGCCCGGCCCGGCCCGAGGCCCGAAAAATATATATATAATATTAATATATATATATTTATATATATGTGGGGTGGGGGGAACTTTTATAAATATAAAAACATATACTAAGTCTTTTCATGTAGAGTGAGAAACTTTATATATGGACTTTGTAAGATATGGAGTTTAAAATAGATTTTAAATTAAAAAATTGGTCTTTAAATAAAAAAATAGGTATTTTAATTTTTTAAAAAAATCTTTTAATTAATATAATATGGCCCGATCGGGAGGGCCTGGGTAAAGAGCTTTCAAATCTGGGCGGGCTTGGGATTACGTAATAAGGCCCGATCTGGGCCCGATCGGGCTTGGAATAGCCGTTAATTTTTCAAGCCCGGCCCGAGCCCGATCGGGCCTGCCCAGGCCCGGCCCACGGCCACCCCTAATATAAACTTTGGTATTCATCATTAAGGTTTATCCCAACACTGTCATTAACACGATAACCTCCACCACAAGATTCATTGTCTTCTGTATTGTCTTCCACCACATGAACTCCGTCAGCATCGTTTATTTGATCATCTAACATATTATTCTCTACTGGGGATCCTCCCTAAGCCATTTATACATACCAAATTGGTTTTAATTATACTATATAGCCTAATCGAATACAATTTTCAAAACCTAGGTTTAAACACTAAGTCGCATATACATACCAAATTAGTTTTAATTATACTTTATATCCTAATCGAATCCAATTATTTTCAAAACTTAGGTAGAAATCCCTAAGCCGCGTATGCATATGAAATTGGTTTTAATTATACTTTATAACATAATCGAATCTAATTTTTAAAGACTATGTTGAAACCCTATGCCACACACACATACCAAAATGGTTTTATTTATACTTTATAACCTAATCGAATCCAAATTTCAAAACCTATGTTGAAACATTGAGCCATGTATAGATACCAAATTGATTTTAATTATACTTTATAACCTAATTGAATCAAATTTTCAAAACCTAGTTCAAAGCCTTAGGCCTCATATACATACCAAATTGCAATTTATGGTAGAATATTCATTGCGTTCTTGATTACATTTATAAATAAACCCACATTATTTTTAGATAAACCCACAAATTATTCACATTATACATACCAATTATAGATACGAACTCCAAAATCATTCACATTTTTAAATAAACCCACAATTGTTTTAACTAAAATGATTTCATTTACAACAAATAACCACATATATTCAAGCCCAAACAAATGTAAAAGTCAAATTGATCAAACCTTCAAACCTAGGTGTTGCACAAATTATTTACTAACAATATTAAGCTATATATGTAAATACAACTATTTTACAATATATAAGTTTCATGTGACTTTTGATAAATAGTCAAAACTCTTATATTCTCTTTCTTTCCAAATAATAGACTTTTCATTCTCTCTCTCTCTCTCTCTCTCTCTATTATATATATATATATATATATATATATATATATATATATATATATATATATATATATATATATATATATATATATATATATATATATATATATATATATGTACACACACACCCACACACCCACACACACACATATCCCTCTCTCCCTTTATATATTTTTCTGAATTTTAATTATAAGATTAGTTTTATTGTGTTGATTGTTCACGTCAATGTAAGGATGAATTAAAGGGTTAAGGTTGGTTATATTTTTAGTGTTAATATGAATTTATGGTTCAAATTTTAGGATTAATGTTGGTTGAAATGTTAATAGTTATGTATATTATGATTGGTTAATTTATAGAATGAAACGTTTATTTACAAATTGAAATGTTAGACATTAATGAAACTATTTTGGTTGGTAAAATAGTTATGTTGTGGAGAAGTGTATTTTAATTTTGTTAATATACAGATAAAATTGTTACCAATTGAATGAAAATGATATGGATAATCAATATAATTTTTTTATTAACTAATTATGTATTGAGACAAAGTTTTGAACATTGAGACAAAATAAACTATTAAATAGAACAGGTATGTATGGTTTTATATGATGTTTCAAATCCTTACTTTCAATCACAAATAAGCTATCTTTCTCAAATTCCAATTTGTTGAGCGCGTTTGATTGCATTTATTTGCTTTTGAATTTTTTTAGCTTACAGTAAGGCATCTCTCTCATTTTCCAACTGTTGGGAGTGTTTAATGATTTTCCAAGGAAACTTTTTTCACCCTATGCTATTAAACATTCCCTAATTACTATGCAGTGTTGGACACAAATAATAGAAACTTGGTCTGTATTTAAAATTCCAATTATACCTCTTGGGTTCCATGATGCCCACCACACCATTAGCTAGAAATTTGTAAGCTTCCATCCATTTGTGAAATTCCTTAATCTGCATTTGTTCTAACAAGTATGATCACACATTGCACGTACATAGGTGTTACTAGTATACATGATGTTTAAGAGGAGTTTAAACTCGACTGAAATCGAAGACATTATAATTTTAGAGTTTTGATTTTCTTGTATTAAATTGAAAACTTGTTGTCAAGTTTGTTGAAATTAGAAACCTATTAATATTTATTTAGGATGTTAATTTAATTTTTAGTAAAGTAGTGGGTCAAAATTTTTGGGTCCTCATAGTGTGTGTATGTTGAGATATACCCACATTTATATTTTAGTTACCCACTATACCACCAATACAAAATAGTTTTAGTGGAAAAATGTTAACTCGTCAAAGAAACAATGAGCCACAACCTTTTTGCCCCAATTTAGTGACGACATAAACTTTGTTTAGTCGCAAATTTGGGGTAATTGGTGGCGAAAAATTTAGCACCGATTTTTTTTTTCTCACAACGAGTTACGAAACTATCATCATGTTTGAAACCGACATAAAAAATGTAAAAAACACCAAAATAAGTGTTACAACCAATCTCATATATTGTATCGGTTTATCTATAAAGTATCATAAACTCTGATCTTTAATTCCAAATTATCCAAGTTGTGAAAAGTTTAGACCATTCGAATCATTTTAACTTATTTTAAAAAATAATGGATTTCCACAATGAGAAATGCATATAATTTTGCAACATAAAAATAATTATAAAAATTACAAAATAAACCATAAGAAATATAAACTACTCCCTCGACCCTAACAATTATAAATACACAGATGCGTCACCGACATGAATCACAAGTGTGGCATAGGCAAAGTCTTAAATTTACAATTGATACATACGTTTGCTAGTATGTGCATTTGTTATTGGATTATTTTCACAAACCATCTTATTTTTTTCCAATTTAGAAGGTAAAACACACAAAATGGAATGTTTTACAAATGAAACTGAACGCATGTTTCGTACTTGGCAAGTTTCATGAATTTTTTCAACCCCGACTAATATTCAATCTTCACATGCTCAATATGAATTTAAATTAAACACAAAAAATTTCAAAATGAAAATAGTATAAAAATAGAGTAAATGATTCCTTTAATCTTTCTTTATTTGCGAGCAAGTATCTACTTGGAGGTCAACGTTTTCATTCTACCTTTTAAGTGGAAAATAGGAGGAGCTTTTTGTTTTTATTTAGAGTGATAGTGTTGTTTGATTTCTCATAATTTGTTTTATATCTCATGTGAATATCTTGTGGGGCCAAAGATTGGAACAATTGCAATAAAAAAAATCATCCTTTATTACTAAAAATTTGAGTGCACAAAGGACAAGTTTTGAAGATACAACTTACCATTATAAACAAATAAATAAATAATAAAATAAACATGCCCATTCTTTACTCTTGATACAATAATAATTTAGATGAAACCATATTGAGAAAAAATAGACTGAAACCCACTTCCAAATCAGGGATACTTGTATCTCACATATTAGTCATGCTTTACCCGAATAAATACACTTTTGAAGGATTTTTCGATTGTAGATAATATAAGCACCGTGTGTAAGAAGTTCACCAGTGAAGTAAAAATGAATTCCTTTAATTAAGAATTGTTGATGCTCTTTAATGAAGCATGAAGGGCCTTATAGAGTACACAAGTTGGCTTTGACAATTTAATTATGATTCTTCTTCTAATGTGGTCTTCCTTTATTGTATAGTTCAGACAAAAACCTGAAAAGTAGACACATGAAATCAGTGAGAGAATATAATTGAGTGTTCTAAACATAGATCATATCATCATAATGGATAAAGTGGGATATGTGTAAATGAATCGTTACTTACATGATTACTAGAAGAAAATGGCAAAGCTATTAGGGCTTAGTAGTGAGTTGGAGGTGGTGGAGAAGCATATATATAGACAGGAGGTGGAGGTGATTTCACTGGTGGTGGAGGGGATGTGTAGTGGTATTAGGGTGGAGACGGTGATGGTGGCGGGGGAGATTTGTAGAAATAGGGAGGAGGGGGAAAGGGAGATGGTGGCGGCGGAGATTTATAGTAGTAAGGTGGAGGAGGAGATGGTGATGGTGGTGGCGGGGACTTGTAGTAGTATGGGGGAGGAGGAGATGGAGACGGTGGTGGTGGGGATTTGTAGTAGTATGGTGGAGGAGGAGAGGGTGAAGGTGGTGGCGGAGACTTGTAGTAGTAGGAACGTGGTGGTGATGGCGATGGAGGTGGCGGGGACTCGTAATAATAGGGTGGAGGAGGATATTTTAATGGTGGTGGAGGAGATTTGTAATAGTATGGAGGAGGGGGAGATGGTGACGGAGGTGGGGGAGATTTGTAATAATATTGAGGTGTTAGGGATGGTGATGGTGGTGGCGGAGATTTGTAGTAATATGGAGGTGGTGGGGATGGTGATGGTGGTGGAGGTGACTTATAATAGTAAGGTGGAGGTGGAGATGGTGGAGGTGGAGGTGGAGACTTATAGTAGTATGGTGGAGGTGGAGATGTGGATGGAGGTGGTGGGGATTTGTAATAATATGGTGGAGGAGGAGACTTCAATGGCGGTGGAGGAGATTTGTAATAGTAGGGCGAATGAGGAAGAGATGGTAATGGAGGAGGTGGGGATTTATAGTAGTATGGTGGAGGAGGATATGGTGTTGGAGGAGGGGGATATTTGTAGTAATATGGGGGTAGAGGCGAGGGGAAGGGCGGTGGAGGTGATTTATAGTAGTATGGAGGCAAATGAGAGTGTTTTGGTGGGGGTGGTGACTTGTAGTAGTAAGAAGGATGGGGATATTGGGAAGGTGGTGGGGGAGACTTGTAGTAGTAAAGAGATGGTGGAGACTTTGATGGGGGTGGTGGAGATTTGTAGTGGTAAGGAATCGGTGGAGATTTGGCTGGTGGTGGCGGAGACTTGTAAACGTAACTTGGTGGTGGTGGGGACTTATAAACGTAAGTTGGTGGAGGAGGTGGTGGTGACTTGTAAATATAATTGTGGGACGGTGGTGGCGGGGAAGTGTAGTAATATGGAGATGGGGTTGCCTTTTGTTTCTCACATCCTTTATAAGGCGTCTTAGAGCCATAGGCAAATGGTTTGGCAGCGAGTATAACTTCATATTTATTCTTGGATTTGACCCTTAGGGTGGCACCCTTCATTCCCCAATTGAGATTTGTTGGGATGCTGCATTGTGAACCCTTTGGTGCCTTGTGGAGCTTAGCATTGCATGCCTCGGCTCCTCCATATTTTCCATATTCCAACCCGTCAACGATGATGCTGTATTTTCCATTAATCTTAGTGGTACCAAATGCCACAATCTTTTTGTCCCCAACGTTGCACGTTACTTTCACAACAACACCTGTTTCATATATAAATAACATTAAATTAGATATATAACCATGTTGGTATTCATTGATCATCAACTATTCAAACAATTAATCATATAACACAATATCAAAATGAAAGGAGTTAATCAAGTCTTTATTTCTATTTTACATGCTTGAATTTCTAACTTTTTGTCCCTTTATATTTAAAATAGTAGATTTGTCCAAGCCAATGTGATCACTAATGAATAATTACTCCCGAATCTTACTTTTAAAGAAAACAAACACACACAAAGAGATATATTTCTAAACTATATTTTTCATCTTAGGCTATGTGTCCTAAGAGGTCAATTTTGGTTTCTCGTAACACAACTACAATTATCAAGTGTTTGTGCCTAACAATTTATTTATGAATGAGATATAAAGACTTAGTAGTTAGTGCCTAATAATTGCTTAACAACAACAAATTGAAGTTGTAAAAATCAAGAGAATGGGTCGTTAACATGATGAAAATTACGTATAGAAATATTAATGTTTTAACCACAATTCGTAATGGCAAAGTGAGATTACTATTAGTGAGAATGGTTTCTGAAAATAATGTACCTTTAAGGTGGTTCTTGGCAAGGGACTTCTCTAGATATGTCGAATCATAGCATTTATAGCAGTAAACTTTTCCGACAACCTTTACCACCAACTGGTGGTGGTGAGGGTTGTGGGGGGCATGCGGTGGTGGAGAGGTGTAGTAATATGGTGTAGGAGGAGACTTGGTAGGTGGTGGTGGCGAAGTGTAATAATAAGGAGATGGATGGGATTTCGATGGAGGTGGTGGAGATTTGAAGTAATATGGTGGTGGGGGAGACTTAATTGGAGGTGGTGGAGATTTGTAATAGTATGGTGGGGGTTGAGAATGTGCTGGTGGGGGAGGGGACTTGTAGTAGTAAGGTGCTGGGGTGGACTTAACGGGAGGTGGAGGATATTTATAGTAGTATGGTGGTGGTGGCGATTGAGCAGGTGGGGGAGGGGACTTGTAGTAGTAGGGTAGGAGAGGAGAATTAACTGGAGGTGGAGGAGATTTATAGTAGTATGGCGCTGGAGGAGATTTAACTGGCGGTGGAGGAGATTTGTAGTAGTATGGTGGTGGCGGAGAATGTGCATGTGGGGGTGGGGACTTGTAGTAGTAAGGTGGTGGTGGAGACTTGGTCGGTGGTGGCGGAGACTGGTAATAGTAAGGTGGTGGCGGTGGTGGAGACTTCGATGGAGGTGGTGGAGATTTGTAATAGTATGGCGGAGGTGGTGAATGTACAGGTGGTGGTGGGGACTTGTAGTAGTAAGGGGGTGGAGAAGAAATAACCGGAAGTGGAGGAGACTTGTAGTAATATGGTGGTGGTGGAGAATGTACTGGTGGAGGTGGTGACTTGTAGTAGTAAGGTGGTGGCGGTGACTTGGTTGGTGGCGGTGGAGACTTGTAATAATAAGGTGGTGGTGGAGATGGTGAAGGTGGTGGGGGAGATTTGTAGTAGTAAGGTGGTGGAAGTGACGATGAAGGTGGTGGTGGGGACTTATATTCGTACGGTGGTGGTGGTGAAGGAGATGGGGGTGGAGGAGACTTGTAGTAGTATGGCGGTGGTGGAGAGGGTGATGGTGGTGGTGGGGATTTGTACACATAAGGTGGTGGAGGAGATGGTGATGGCGGTGGTGGAGATGTGTACACATATGGTGGTGGAGATGGTGATGGGGGTGGTGGGGATTTGTACACATAAGGTGGTGGAGGAGATGGTGATGGCGGTGGTGGAGATTTGTACACATATGGTGGTGGAGGAGATGGTGATGGCGGTGGTGGAGATGTGTACACATAGGGTGGTGGTGATGGGGGTGGTGGAGAATGTGAGGGTGGTGGAGGAGACTTGTAAACATAAGGTGGTGGTGGTGGTGATTGATAAATGTATGGGTCTGCGGACACTACTATGTTGTTTGAAACTACCAATATGGCCAATGCCATTAGGAATTGTGGCCAAAGACGGCCCCTAGAGGTGCCGCCGTCGAAAGCTCTCATTGCTCACCGCCGCGTCAAGATGATAGGTTGAGTTGAGGGGTGTTTGATGACTTTGATAGTGAATGTCTAAAGTTCTTATATAGAAAATTGGAGTGGTTGAGGGAGAGGTGTCAATGAGGGACTCATTCAATTGGTTCTTTTGATGTTGAGTAGTGGCCTCCATCTCTACAGCTGGGATTTCTAATTTCTTAACACCTTGTTTTGGTCACTTGGAATAATGTTATACCCATTATTTTTTATCATGCATCCTATGCCATGTTATACCCGTTGACTCTTATATTATGATATAATTAACCATTTCCACTCTCCATTCATGACATTGATATTTCCAAAACAGAATGTGCAGAAACAACTGGTTATACTCGAATGATTTTAATTGAAGTCAACTCTTTCAATAAGATTCGACAAAGGGCTAAGTGAATGTATGCTTGCTGTGTGTAATCTGAGGCATAATAGGCTTGTGTCAACTTGTATATGTATATATATATATATGTTCTTTTTGTGTTGACTGGACTTGTTTCTATTCAATTATGATACGCTTTTAGTTCATATAATTGTAGCAACAATAGTTTGTGGTTACAGCAAATTATGCATATGCGTGGTGAATTATTTACCTAGTTTGGAGAAACCCCAACATTTTAAATCTCACGGCCAATACCAAACCCGAAATCCCAACCAGACCCAAAATACCTCAGATGACCATCTGACGCCAAAAACCGAAACCAACTGAGGCCAGCGAAATCATCTTCCGACGAAACCCGAAACCAGCTCATATTCGACAGAGATCTGAAACCAACGGAGATCCGATCAAAACATCTTCCACCGACTTCCGAATCCAACTCGTATCCGAGATCTGATCAAAACCAACTGAGATAGGAAGCCAACTTGTATAATATTGTGTATTTTGTATGCATAAATCACCTGAGTTGGATTTATATTATTTTAACCCCTGTTTTTATCAATTTTGTAACTTTTATTTGCTATGGGATGTTATTATGTCAACAAAGGAGGTTGATTTTATTTTTACTTTTTCTTTTTTC
The DNA here is from genome assembly GCA_949130495.1 of Sambucus nigra. Taxonomy (NCBI): domain Eukaryota; kingdom Viridiplantae; phylum Streptophyta; class Magnoliopsida; order Dipsacales; family Adoxaceae; genus Sambucus; species Sambucus nigra. The sequence continues at coordinate 692,000,545 of OX422209.1, forward strand.
TTTTTTTATCATTATTATGTTATTGGGGACCAAAATAAATTGATCTCAAATAAAATTATTTTACATTTTTTGGAATGTATACAAATTAGTTTACATTTTTTGGAATGTATACCACTTTTTGGAATGTATAAACATTTTTTTGTAATGTATACATTTCTTATAGCACGGGGAGGGGAGGGGAGGGGATGGGGGAGTGGGGGATAATAAAAATTAAATGGTAGAAAAAATAATAAACATTCAACAAGGAAGGTTGTCTTCATAAAATGGATGGCATTAACAATTGATTTGTAGAGTTGTGGAGGTTCATTATTCTGAAGGGTTTTAAGATTGTGCTAAAAATCTTTACACAGTTTAAAGATACTTCATACTACTTTCGATCCAACCATTTGATGCCACAAAAGTTAAAGTTGCAAAAGATAACATAAAAAAATAAAAACAAAACAACACAAATAACCACACGCTGCTTTCGATATCCGTGCTTCATGAAAAACCAACCAAACAAAATTAAAACAGAAAGTATGCTGAAGATCAATTAAATTAATTAATTATGAAAGAAAACCCCAATGATATGGCCTGCGAGACATGTTAATGATAAAGATGAACAAGGAATAAACCCGTGTAAAGATTATGTCTAAAGTGCGTGCTTAAATAGGCTCAAGTGTAAGCCTATCGCTTAAGTAATAAATCCGATAAGACGGGATCGTATCCATAGGGAACTAGGATGAATGCTCGTAACGACGAAGGAATAGAAGACTAACCCTAAATTGATTCGAGAAAATAAAGTAAAAGATAATTAATTGTGGAACTAAACTCTACTATCTAAATGAAATTGGAATTTACATTACTGACTACGCTACATGCACAGGAACAAAACTATTCTAATTAATTAAATATGAATGAAGAAAATGTAGGTTAGGATACAATCCCTCATACCCTTGTAGATTTACGGGATAAAATATTAGCTTTTGAATTAGAGAGTTGATCAAACCTAGTCTTTAGTAATCATAAGCATTACATATATGAAGGTACTAACCAACATCATACGTAATCAAAGGAAAAAATAAAGCGATGTTGAATAGCCAACACGCACATCGCATCCTAAAACACCCCAGTTTCCTAGGACAAACGAGGTTAAAAGACCTACAATCATTGTGATCACTACATAACACGATTCGATCAAAATTTAATTCAAAACCTATTTTCTATTCATGTAAAGTACATCATGTCGGGTTCATGCATCCCAACCCTTGGAAATCTATCTGGACATAATTAAACTACGCACGAACACAAAATCTATTATGCAGGAATTCATAACTACATGAAAAATTGGGAAGAAACTTTTAAATAAGAATTGCAACCTAGTTCTATGAATAATCAGACAATAATGTAAAAGCAATTGAAATCAGAAAGGAAACAATAAATGGAATGAAGAAAATTCTAGATTAATGCTTAAAACTGAATAATTATTGAAGAAATTAAATCCTAGGGTTCTTAGTTGCAAAGGTCCTCTAAAACTATTAAAAAGAGAGCTCCCTAAAGTCTGGGTATTAGTTGGAATAAATACTCTATGGAATTACAAGAGTTTGAGCTAGATACAACTCTACATTTGACAAATATAAATCATAAATTCTCCACCCAGACTGGTCCAGTCTGGTCCATCGGTTCGGTCCGGTATATACCAAATCGGCTCATTTTTGCTTCAAATCAAATCGGTTCGGTAGTTTACATTATTCAGGAACTTTAATAAATCTGGACCGGTTCATTTTTGGGAATAACCAGATCGGTCCACCCTTGACAGAAACTTTGCCTTCACTTGATCGGTTCGCTCTTTGCTCACACCGGATCGGTCCTGATATCCTTTTCTTTCTGGTCTTTGTTGTGAAGTTCTCTCATTTTTTAAACTTCATAACTTTGATACAGGACTTGAATTTGGATGACGTTTCTTCCTATGTGCTTGTAGACTTGAGGTCTTCAACTTTCATTTTGGTTCCTCGTCCGAACTCTAGATGTAAAGTTTCTCTTTTACCCTCTGACTTTCTTCCTTGGTTTCTCGATTTTGAGTTTCCTCTTCTCTTCACTTGTATAAAATACCTGTAAAAGCATAAAGAATAAACGAAACTCGATGCACTATATAGGAAATGTCAGTAGCACGAATATGATATAAATCGATACGTTTTACATGTTATGAGGTGATAAAAGCCTCTAAATTAAGGGGATAAATCGAAAGACTTTATGCCTAATCAAACCCCCTAACTTAGAACTTTGATCGTCCCGAGCAATGTAAAAGAATCAAAACTAGTCTCAACTCTTGAAAATTAATTTATTAATATATAATACCTCTTTTGCGAGCAAGCGATTGCATTTAGTGTATACACAAGACTTTAAACCCCTAGGTTATCCTAGTAGAAACGAGTTTTGTCTCATGAGGGTTCGCAGTGAATATACCCACAAAATTCGGTTTTGACTCAAACAAAATTCAAAATACCTAAAAATTATATAATTTAAACCTTTCTAAAAATAATCACCATAAATTTATATTCTCAAGTCTCAATTTGTCGTGTGTGTGTGTGCTGTAGCAGGGGCTTAATGATAAGCCTATTATTAAATGATATTAAAGATGATTAATATTGACAAAGTCCATGTGTTCATGCGACTGAGGTATTATTATGCGCGTATAACATATCACGCGTATTTATGTATTATTAATGCATTAACTAGATAATATTCTAGTATTGAGGGTTTGATATATGTTATGGGACACATGCCACTTAAAATAGTACATGTATCACCACGGGTAATTTGACATGTGGTGACCCACTTGGGTTGGTTTTTGCTATAAATAAGCCTCACCACCATACATTTTAAAGAGATCTTCTTGGGAGTAGAAGAGTCATTTTCTTGTCTTATGAGTTTTTAGAGAGTTTGAGAAAAGAGTTTTGAGATGAGTTTTAACACCTCCCACCTCTCCGAAAAACCACCACAGTGAGTTTTCCGGCGAATAGTACGAACCCATGAACTACGCTGACTTTGATTTCGAGTATAAAGGATACGTAGGCGCAATCGAAGTTTCTCAAGTGAAACACGTACAAAAATCCGATATTTCCCCATATTTAAACTACCCTCTTACATTTGGCGACTCTGCTGGGGAGGTATTCACGATTTTTATCGTGTAACACCTCATTCGTGATCGGAAAAGTGGACGGAGATAGAGGAAAGCGGTTGACAAAGCAACATTCTGCTCTAACATTCACCAGAGAAATGTTCAACTCCATTTCACATAAGGAATCTAATACTTCTATCTTATTATTTCTCATGCTTTATATATAAAAAAAACTATGATATATTTATATGTAAATATTAGTTGAGATGTCTATTTTGAAAGTATGCTCTAGACATTAATATTTATATAAGAGGTCGAATAATATGTGTTTGCGTAAAAAATTTATTGATGAAACTATTAAAACTCATGTATATTTGTTTTTGCACATGAGAGAGGCTGAAAAAAAGTTATCATTTGAAGTATGAATGCTAACATGATGCAATTGTTATGCGCCAATGGGCCTCAAATTGTCTCTAAATTTGAATGATCATTTGGCCTGAACTATTTTCAATGAGGTGACTCAATGAAAAAAAAGGGCTTTCATGAAGAGACATTCTTAAAAAGATAATGATGTACCTCGATTAAATTAATTGATGGACTGCAACAATTTAATTGTGTTTCGTAACTAAACAGCCTAAAAGGTAGAAAGTACTGACTAAAAGCAAATAAGTCATGTCTTGTTGTGAATAAATAGTAAAATAGTGCAAGTAGATAATATTTTACATTATGATATACTGGGATATTTTCAAAATCACATGGTCGTACAATACATCAATAGGTTAGGCCACATGAGTAGGCTTGTGTGTGGCTATCACAGATTGATTATGAAATGTGCAGTACAGTTATGGATAAACCTTTATAACTTGAGTACAACAGCATAATAGATTTTCTTAGATTTTCTATACCGTGTGAAACTTCAGCAACAGTACACTATCAATTGATAAAGATATATCTTTGAAATATTCTCGCTAGTGATTTATACATTTTGGAGTCACAAACCGAGTAACCTTTGAGGTTTCCCATATCCTTGCTCCGAAGAACGTTACCTCCGATAGAAACTGACGAATCTTTGCTCCAATGAACCTCTTCACGATAAAGCTCGACTGAACTGTAGCACCTGTTCTAAGAGATTCATCCGAAGAAACTCAAAAACCCAGTCACACCTGAGATTTTTCGAAAAATCGAAAGACCACATCTAAGATCCCTCGCGTTTTGATATATGAAACTTCGCGAAAATAACTCTAAGCTGACTCAAGAGAGTACTAGAACCGATTCACCTCAAATGGGTACACACCAAATCACCGTTCGAAACGGCTAGAGCAAACAGATTCAACCCATAACCAACGAACTTCGCTTTAATATAGCGCGAGATTACATCTGGGTACGAAACTGAATCGGCCTCGGTTAACTAAACCGATTCACCAAACATTTTGGGAGAAAAGGTCAAATCGAGGCACCAATGAGTCCGATCCACCAAAGGGATTTGAAAATCGACTCACCGGAAATCAAAAGTTAACGAACCTCCGGAGTTAATTTATCGACTAAACTCAGATTCAAACCGGGTGAAACTACAACTGTGATTTTTGGAAATGACCAACCATGTAGTTAAACCTTAGTCCACCTCAAATTGAAGAACCTGTTTGAAGAAACTCAAAATCGGATCATCATTTGAGTGACCTTCTTCCTGATTCGGCATAAAATTTTGAGATCCATCGTTTTATGATTTTGCATTGGATGAATCTCACTTTTTTTTTGCATTTTGAGGTCCATCGAAAATCCCTTGCTGGAACTTGACCATGAGTATGGTCAACGACCAACTCATGTTCTTGATCTCTTGTCCCTCTTTATGGTCCCTTGCACCTAAAACGAAAAAAGGGGTATATTTTTATGTTGAATAATGCTCACAAAATAAATGTGACGGCTAAAGTAAATTGGCATGAATTGAGCATAACGCCTTGGATACTTTATATTACACGTTGGTGACTATTATTTGATTTTACATGTTGGAATCTCACTTGACACATGTTAAATTCAAAGTCTTTGCGGTTCCTCGGACATGGCACTTGTTGGAAAAAAAATTCCCTAAGCATACTTGCCACCAAATTAAAATTAGAGTATTATGAATATTTTTGAATGTGTTTCTTGAATATGAATGAGTTTATTTTATTTTGATGGTGATAAAATAAAATAGAGGGATAATAGCTTGGAGTTTCTAGAAATTTTGATAAATTCATTTTAAATTTTTTTGTAGCATCCTTCATTTATGGATTCTTTTGATAACGATACAAGTATTTTCTCATAAAAGACTTACTTTAAAAAGTTTTCGAATAAGTAAGATTTTTTTTTATATATATTTTATATGAGAAAATGTAGATTAGATGAGGCTGAATATCTAAATGTATATGTATTTTATGGACTATGAACCACGGTATAAAAGTTTGTTGATTATTGATATACATGACTGTTTATCTAACGATTTTGGAAAAGAGAATTTACAGAAAACTTGAAAGTATACGACACCTGGATTATGCAAATCAGAAATACGTTGGCCATAATCAATTGAATACGCTTGTGATATATATATATATATATATGTGTGTGTGTGTGTGTGTGTGTGTGTGTGTGTGTGTGTGTGTGTGTGTGTCCTTGCGATAGTATTTTATCTTTGTTTCAAACATCCCAAACGAAAGAACGCGTGAATACTTGATTTTCTTTCACTAGGAGAAATAATTTATTTTGATATATGTATCATTGCCATATGGTAATACCCAAATTGATGTGATAAATTCATGAGTTATGCTGATGAGTTGAGAAGCTTTAAAATCATTAAATGGGGCATATTTTTTTTAGATAGAGGAAGTATAGTGAATCACCGTTTGTGCCAAATAAAATAAAATAAAGGGGGCATGGTGAGAATTGTACTTGGATATTTCCTGAGTTTTACTAACCACTTGCAATATTATGTTATTGTGTCAGAAAGATATGATTTTGCAGAGGCTTCTGAATGAGAACATATTGAGCGATGCTAACATCAAGCCATTGTTCAAAGGTATGATAGTTTGCGATATTCCCCCAAAAGAAATGTAATGACTAGATTTCTTTCATTTTTTCAGGTGGGAAATGTAAATGGTATATGTAATTTATTTTATTTTATCTTGAGATAAAATAAAATAAAGGGGGGAAATGGATATTATGATGTAATGTAGCTTTTTAGTTTAAATCTTCTTCGACATCCTCCACGATAAGGTTAGATTGATGAACCTTTAGAGTATAGTAACATCCAATCAGGCCATTACAAAAGCTTTTTTCGTTTCTTTTGCAAAGAGTTTAAATGGGTTAATTAGTTGTCACTCAGAAATTGACAAAGTTATAGTCATCCTTCAGATATGTCATCATATTACGATAACTTTGCGAGTATTGAGATAAGTCTTCTATAGAGGTGTATTATATTCAAAAAACTTTATCAAATTGGTCGGTAGTTGAATCACGATCGTTATGACTTGACCCGTCCGAAGAAGTTGGTCATTTATGGAAACAGACGAAGTACCACACTCAGTTTGTCATTCGACTAGTATGGGCTCCCGTCCTGAAAAAGTGATACAGAATAATGAGTTTACAACAAATCTTAACAAGTGTTTTCATTGTTAAGTCACCGTTATAGGTGGATTTACGAAAAATCTTAACAAGTGTTTTCATTGTTAAGTCACCGATACAGGTGGAGTTTACGAAAAATATTAACAAGTGTTTTCATTGTTAAGTCACCGATATAGGTGGAGTTTACGAAAAATCTTAACAAGTGTTTTCATTGTTAAGTCACCGTTATTGGTGGTGTTTACAAAAAATCTTAATAAATATTTTCATTGTTAAGTCACCGATATAGATGGAGTTTACGAAAAATCTTAACAAATGTTTTCATTGTTTAAGTCACCGTTATATGTGTCTTAACAAGTGGTTTTCATTGTTAAGTCACCGTTATAGGTGTAGTTTACGAAAAATCTTAAACAAGTGTTTTCATTGTTAAGTCACCGATATAGATGGAGTTAACGAAAAATCTTAACAAGTGTTTTCATTGTTAAGTCACCATTATAGGTGGAGTTTACGAAAAATCTTAACAAATATTTTCATTGTTAAGTCACCGATATAGATGGAGTTTACAAAAAATCTTAACAAGTGTTTTCATTGTTAAGTCAGCTCTAATGGTGGAAGAAAAATCTTAACAAAGTGTGTTTTCATTGTTAAGTCACCTCTAAAGGTGGGGTTTGCAAAAAACCTTAAACAAATGTGTTTTCATTGTTAAGTCACCTCTAACGGTGGAGTTTGCGAAAAAACTTAACAAGTATGTTTTCATTATGAAGTCAGCTCGTAGGTGCGAGTTTGCGAAAAACCTCAAAAAGTGGCAATTTGGGCGAGTCAATAATACGTACATGCACAAGAAATCTCATTGTGATTAAAACAAGTCAAAAACATGTGCATGAACTAAAAGATTAAAAGAGAACGATGAAACCATAATAATACTTCCACCGAGCTTGGTTGAGAATGTTGAAAGAGAACGATGAAGTAGCTATTATGTGTCCATGATAATACTTTTTACCAAAAGCAGAGTTACGAACAACCACGATAAAATCGTGGATGCATGTTCATTTAAATAGGAATGGGGGTAACACTCAAAGTATATCATTCATATGAAATGAATTATAAAAGGGGTCATTCGAAATAACCTATGAGATCAAAGCCTTAAAAGAATTGAGATTTAAGATATGAGATATGAGATTGATGTATATCATGTAACTGAGATATGAAATATGAGATTTCAGTATATCATAAAATTTGAGATATGAGGTAAAAGTACATCATCAAGATTAAATGAGGTACGGGATTGTTACCCACGATTCACAGGTTGATCGAACATATCAAAACCGACTAACACTGTTTCGTACATACATTCGATATAGTTTAAACATGCATCAATATATCAACTATATGTACGAGGGGTGACCAAGCATAAATTCTTCTGAATTTAGCCCCTTAAGTTAGTGATTTTGATATCCCGAACAAGGTAATTGAACCAATTTTATTCCGTATCATTGCCATTGATTGTTTCTAACAATTTCCCCGAGTTTCGTGTATTTTGATGGATTTTACAGGAATTTAGTGCAAGAAAAGAGAGAAAGAAACCGGAAGAAAGGAAAGGAAGAAAAGTCAAAGGGTAAAAGTGTAAATTTCTATCCAGAATTCGAATTCGACACCTAAAGGGAAGTTGAAGTGCTTGATTTCACAAGAATATCGGAAGAAACGACACTCAAATCGGAGCTCGAGATCAAAAGTTATGGCCAGTTAACGAAGAAAAGGAAAAAGTCAACCTGGAAGAAATCGGACCGATCCGGTGGGAACCGATCCGAAATGACCCAAATCTAGTAGACCCCGGATGGATGACAAATCGATGACAATAGAACCGATCAGGTGGATACCGGACCGATCCGGTATAATAAAAAAAGAACCGATCCGGTGGCTGAAAAATGGACCGATCTGAGGGATATCCGGACCGGTCCGGTCATGCGAAATCCTGGCATTTATTGTGAAGATTTTGATGTGCATAGCTGGTGAAATCTTGCGCCACAAGCAACTCTGGCTGTCAAATTCGTGCTACTTGATTCTATAAAAGCCCATGCCCTACTTCATTCTAAAGGAGATTTTCTTGGAGAGATTTTTAGAGAGAGGAATTCAGAAGTTAGGAATTTTTCATTTTCTTGATAAACCCTAGTTTGTAAGGTTAAGAGAGAGACTACAATTTCTGGATTCAAACTCTTTTCCTGTTGCTGAAATCAAGTATAACAATTCCATTCTCTTAGTTGGTATCTATGTTAGTTAAATTTCAATGGCTTTGCAAATTATTTTCAATAGTTGTTAGATCTATAATTCTGTGTATGAAGTTGTTCTTTAATCAAATCATGTCTAGCTAAATTCTTAAGGGTTGGGGTACATGAACTCACTCCGAGGCAAATTACTTATATAGAAAATAGAGGGTAAATTAAATTCTGACCGAATCGTGAATGAAAATTATACAAACATAGTCAATCTTTTAATCTCTCTTGCCCTAGGTTTTTGAGATGTTTAAGAATGCTTTGCGAGTGTAATTGTTCATTCACCGCTTTATATTTACCTTTGATTTCATATGCTGAGGGCTAGATCCTTCATATATGTAATGCTTAGGATTTATAAAGGCTGGATTTAGTCAAGAATTTTAATTTTCAATTCTAGTATTCTACACGGTAATTCGTTAAGGTTTGAGGGATTGTACCCTACCCTATTTTCTCTCATTTGTCAATCTAATTTCTTCACAATTTTTAGTTTCTTTTTCTTGAAAGAAAATTTTTATTTCACTAGAAATTTCCCAATCATTAATCATCTTTTCATATTTCTTTGGAGGAATCATTTCAAGATTTAATAACTTCTCCTACACCAGTGCCAATTGTTGATCCCCGTGGATACGATCCCGACTTGTCGAATTATTACTAACGCGACAGGCTTGCACTTGAGCCTAGAGAAAACGCACTTTTGAGACAAATTCTTAGTCGCGTTAAGTTTTTGGTGCCGTTGCCGGGGATTATCAATTGGTATAATTTAGGAAAGTGATTTTAATCTACAAGTGATTTCAAAAAAAAAAAAAAAAATCTTTTTACATCTCATCTCTTATGCGCTTATATGCAGAATTCATCTTCCACCCAAGTTCACGAAAATCCTATTGTCGAAGAAAATTCTGAAAATTCTCATACCACTGACTCTCCTCATTTTTGGGTTCCACCTCCTTCGCCTAACAATTCAATCACAAGACACTCATCGAGTCAAACACTGAGTGAGAATTCTGAATCTTTCGGTAGTAATATGTCGGTACACGGTAGTGTTGGTGTTGGTGCTGGAGAGGATGAGATACCATACCTTCTCATGAAAGATTTGTTATTTCCAGAGAGAACTGTTACCCCTGGTTGCATTTTACTCCCGTATAATGCCGGTCAGTTCCACTTTCGAAATGGTATGATTCAAATTCTTCCCACATTTCACGGGATGGATTCGAAAAAACCATATCTCCATATTAAAGAGTTCGAGGAAGCATGTGAGACGTTTGGTGACCAAGCTTGCCCACAAGATGTTATCCGGTTAAAGCTTTTCCCTTTTTACTTAAAGGATAAAGCGAAGACCTGGCTATGGTCGCTACCCCCAAATTCCGTATTATCCTGGAGAGATATGCAAACCAAGTTTCTCTCCAAAAATTTTCATCAACACAAAACCAATTATGTTAAAGCCCAAATACAATCTTTTTGACAAAATGAGAATGAGGCCTTCGACAAGTGTTGGGAGAGATTTCAGGAGTTAGTTAATGCTTTCCCACATCATGGATTTGAAAAACATCATTTGATTTCATTTTTCCATCAAGGCCTTACTTTAGCATCTAAACAACTTGTTCAAACCATGTGCGAAAGACCTTTTTGGGAGTTAGACTCAAGCGATGTTGAGGCTCATCTGAAATATGTAGCAGAGACTACCCAAGCATGGGATATTTCTGATCCCAATAGTCAAAATAGAAATAGACAAGTGTCCAATGTGCCTGCTGCGTCCGGTATCTATCACTTGGACAAGGACACTTTGTTGGATCGAAAGTTTGAACAATTAGAGAAGAATTTTAGAGACATGCTTGAAGTGCGATTGAGAGAAGTAGTTGGACCCGCGCAAGTCGGGAAGGAGAAAGTGTGTGCCATTTATGCTGCAGGTCATTCTACCAAAGGATGTCCTACCATCCCTGCATACAAGGCAATGTACACTGAACAAGTTGAGGCAATAGGGGGGTTTCGCGGAAATTATAACGCACAGCAAGGGAATTTATACAATCAATCATGGAGGAATCACCCTGGTTTCAACTATGGACACCCACAGGGGGGGATGGCTCCTAACCCACATATGACTCTACCACCACCTCCTCAATTTCAGTAAGTGGCTCCTCTAATGCCAAATCCTATGCAGGTACCACCTCCTGGTCCTTATATTGCTTCACCTAGGCGATCTCTTGAAGATAACTTGAATCAATTCATCCAATCTCAAAAAGAGAGCAATGCTAAATATGATCGAATGTTCACTGAAATTCATACTAGCATCTCTAGGTTGCAATCTGCAGTGAATACTCAGGAGAAGGGTAAATTCCCAGCCAAAGGCCAAAGACCTCCTCTTCAAGGACAACCCACGGTTAGCTCCACATCATCGGATTTTCCAGAACAATGTCAAGCTGTTACTACTCTTCGTAGTGGCCGCGTAATTGATCTAGCACCAAAACTTCCAAAGGAGAAAGATGAGGGAGTTGAACCTGAAATTCCCAAGGAATCTAAAACTTCTGAGTCTGCTGAGACTCCATCGGATACGAAAGACAAAGATGAGGGAGTTGAATCTGAAATTGAAGTCAAACTGCCAACTGCTGCTCCGTTTCCTCAACGCTTACCTCCACCCAAAAAAGGGGCGTCGCGTACAGAAGTGTTGGATGTGTTGAAGCAAGTAAAATTGAACTTGTCATTCCTTGATGCTATTCAACAAATTCCAGCATATGCTAAGGTCATCAAAGATCTTTTGACTGTCAAACGACGGCTCAAGGTGAAGAAGAATGTTTTCTTGGCACAAAATGTGAGCTCGGTCCTTCTCAATGATCTTCCACCAAAATTCAAGGATCCTGGTGCACCCACAATTTCATGTGTCATAGGAGAAAAAAGAGTGGAAAAAGCATTGCTTGACTTAGGTGCGAGTGTGAACATCCTTCCATACTTCATCTATAAACATCTTGATTTAGGTGATTTAAAACCTACCCGAATCACTCTACAGTTAGCTGATCGAACAGTGAAAGTGCCTCGTGGGGATGTAGAGGATGTGATAGTTCAAGTGGACACGTTCTACTTCCCTGTTGATTTCGTCATTTGGGACACAGAGCCTGCTCCCCATGTGAGAAATCATGTTCCAATAATATTAGGCCGTCCTTTTTTAGCTAATGCTAATGCTTTGATCAATACACGGAATGGCCAAATGCAACTCACTTTTGGAAACATAACTCTCGAGACCAATATTTTCAATGTCGCTAACCAAATGGGTGATGAGGTTGATCTTATTGAAGAAGTGGTGGATGAACACATCGAAAAAATCATAGGAGGAGATGCATTGGAAGTGTGTTTAGTGCACAGTGGTGAGAAAAAGAGTCGTTATACTGCGTTTGAGCATGAGGTGGAAGAGTTGGAAACTTGGTTACAAGAAGAAGAGAGTTTTGAGAGTTTAAGAGATGTTGACTGGATTTCTAGGTTTGAAGAATTGCCTCCGAGGGAGACAACCATGATTCCCTCTGAAAATAGATTTCCTAGTCTTGAGTTGAAGAAACTACCCTCACATGTTAAATATGCTTTTCTGGGAGATAATGATACATTTTCTGTTATTGTTTCTTCCAGTTTAAAAAAAGAGCAAGAGGGTATGTTGTTGGATGTGTTACGGAAGCATAGAAATTCTTTTGGTTGGACTATAGCAGATTTGAAAGGTATAAGTCCATTGATTTGTACCCATAAAATCCATCTTGAGGAAGAGGTGAAGCCCTCGCGTGAGATGCAAAGGCGATTAAACCCAACCATGAAAGATGTTGTAAGAGCAGAAATTATCAAATTGCTAGATGCTGGGATTATCTATCCCATTTCTGATAGTAAATGGGTGAGCCCAATTCAGGTCATTCCAACTAATACCTCAACGCACCACCACCGGGTGGCGTGTATGCATTGACTACCGAAAGCTCAATGCTGGAACTAGAAAAGACCATTTTCCCTTACCGTTCATCGATCAAGTGATTGAACGAGTGGAGGGCCATCCTTACTACTGTTTCCTAGATGGGTATTCTGGTTATAATCAGATTGAAGTGGATATACTTGATCAAGAAAAGACGACTTTTACATGTCCGTTTGGTACGTTTGCCTATAAACGTATGCCATTTGGGTTATGTAATGCGCCAACAAATTTTCAAAGGTGCATGCTAAGTCTCTTTAGCAACATGATTGAAAAAGGTCTTGAGGTGTTCATGGACGATTTCAGCGTTTTCGGTCCATCTTTCGACCAATGTTTAGCTAATCTTGAAAGAGTTCTATTTCGGTGTGTTGAAAAAGACTTAGTTCTCAATTGGGAAAAAATGCCATTTTGTGGTCACCGAGGGTGTAGTTTTAGGCCACATAGTCTCATCCAGGGGGATTAAAGTTGATCGAGCAAAAATCGAAGTAATAGCTGAGTTACCCCCGCTGAAATCACTTAAAGATGTGAGGTCCTTTCTAGGCCATGCTGGATTTTATAGAAGATTTATCAAAGACTTTAGCGCCATCGCTAGACCTTTGAGTAATCTTCTCATGAAGGACACTCCATTTGAATGGAATAAAGCATGTCAAGAAGCTTTTGATAAACTTAAAAGCATGCTAATTTCCGCTCCTATCATGCAAGCTCCTGATTGGTCACTCCCATTTGAGCTTATGTGTGATGCAAGTGACTACGTAATTGGGGTCGTTCTTGGACAGAGAAAAGACAAGAAAGCTCATGTTATTTACTATGCTAGCAGAACATTATCTGGCCCTCAGCTTAATTACTATACTACAGAGAAAGAGTTACTAGTAGTCATTTTTGCTCTAGATAAATTCCGTTCTTACATTGTTGGGTCGCCCATCATTTGTTTCACTGATCATTCGGCTCTAAAATATATCTTGAGTAAGAAAGATGCCAAACCCCATCTAATCAGGTGGATCCTACTCTTACAAGAGTTTAATCTCTCGATTCAAGATAAGAAAGGAGTAGAAGACGTCGTTGCTGACCATTTGTCACGACTCTCGTCCGACGTACCTATTGATCCCATTCCCATAGACGAGTATTTTCCGGATGAAAATCTATTTGCTACTTCTTCTCTCCCCTGGTTTGCGGATATAGTCAATTATCTTGTCACTGGAATTGTTCCCTCTAATTGGACTCCGCAAGAGAGAAGGAAGTTCATTACATGGTCACACATGTTCTTTTATGATGATCCATATTTGTTTAAGTATTGTGTTGATCAAATCATCCAGAGATGTGTACCTGATGAAGAAATCCAAGGGTAATTCGATTATGTCATTCGGAAGCATGTGGAGGTCATTTTTCCAAAAATAAAACTGCTGCGAAAATCCTTCAAAGCGGTCTCTATTGACCCACAATCTTTCGGGATGTGAATAATTTTTGCAAATCATGCGATAGATGCCAAAGAATGGGAGCTATTACTCATCGTGACATGATGCCATTGACCCCAATTCTAGTCTTTGAGTTGTTTGATTGTTGGGGTATTGAGTTCATGGGTCCCTTTCCACCTTCTTTTGGTTTTCTATACATCCTTGTCGCTGTAGACTACGTCTCAAAATGGGTAGAGGCCATAGCTACAAGAACGAATGACAATAAGGTGGTGATAAAATTCATTCAAGAAAATATACTTTCTCGTTTTGGAATGCCTAAGGCCATAATCAATGATAATGGAACCCATTTTTGCAATAGGCCTATGGAGAAGCTAATGAGAAAGTATGGAGTTGTCCATAAAGTTGGAACAACTTATCACCCTCAATCGAATGGCCAAGCCGAGCTCGCCAATCGGGAAATTAAAAATATCTTGGAAAAGACAGTCGAACCTAATAGGAAAGACTGGTCTCTCAGATTGAATGATGCGCTCTGGGCATATAGAACAGCATACAAGAATCCCCTTGGGATGTCCCCATTTTGATTTGTGTATGGCAAGCCTTGTCATCTTCCGGTTGAGATCGAACACAAAGCGTATTGGGCTATCAAAAGGGTGAACTTCAATATGGATAAAGCCGGTGAAACATGTAAACTTCAGTTGAACGAGTTAGAAGAAATACGCAATGATGCGTATGAAAGTGCTAAAATATCCAAAGATCGAATGAAACGAGCTCATGACAGAATCATTCGTAGGAAAGAGTTTCATTCGGGAAAAAAAGTACTTCTTTACAACCCGAGGTTGCACTTGTTTCCCAGAAAATTACGGTCAAGATGGTCGGGTCCATTCATTGTGAAAGAGGTATTTCCCCATGGAGCTGTTGAACTCAAAGATGAAAAAGGGGGAAACACATTTAAGGTCAACGGGCATCGTATTAAGCCGTATGTGGAAGCAATCATCATTGAAGGCGACACAATCTGGTTGTCAGACCCCATTTATGGGGACTGACTGAAAAAGAAAGGTGAGGTCGTCGCACCCCCGACATGTATGGGGTGATTGTTATACATAAGAGTCTTAGGAGTTAGGAGTCATAAGTACGTATTAGGCCCGGGGTAGGGAATCCAAGGATTTTAGGGTGTTAAGGTTTCGATGAGCATTACGGGAATTTTGAAGTGAGAGAAGTTGAAAAGGAATCATTGGAATGGAGAAAAGGAGCATAAACAGTGAGAAGAATAGAGAAAAGGAAATTCTGAGAATTCAGCAGACCGGATCGGTCCGGTCCAGAATTAAAAGAACCGATCCGGTTAAGTAGGATCGGTCCGGTCCAGAATTAAAAGAACCGATCCGGTTAAGTCAGATCGGTCCAGTCCTATAACCGGATCGGTCCGGTAATCTGCATAATACTACTTCCCGAGGTTCACACCTCTTCAATCCAAACCAAATTCATTCCCCCAATCCCTTTTTTTCCCTAAAAAAAATTCGTCCCTCCTATTTCCCCCTATCCATTCCCTCCTATTTCATTATCCATCCTATAAATACATCCATCCCACACCCCATTTTCCTTCACACCTCCATATCCTCTCTTCTCTCTCGCTTTCTGTCTACTCTTTCCATATCCATGGCTGCTCCCCAAAAATATACCTCCATTGAAGTCCTGCCCGATGGCAATGGCGAATACCGTTCTCGCCGTGAAGCCAATTGGTGTCGGCGGTTTTTCAGTCCAACCCGAAAAATTCACATTGAGCGTTAAATCCTTTGGGATCAACTGCCTAATTCTGTCACAGCCATGTTCATGACAAGAGGCTGGTGCAGATTTTTTAATGAACCATATGAGGCAGTTTGGGAAAATGAAGTGCGTCAATTTTACGATTCACTTGTCCGTACCGCTGAATTCGAATCCCAAGCTTTTGTGGATTCCACGCCAATACCGTTCTCACTTGAAATTCTGGCCCAGAAACTCGAGTCTTACGGTGTGACCACTCCAGATCAATTTGATTATCCTAGTCCCGATCTCGTTCTCACCAAGGCAGTTTGCATCTCAAGAATCAAGCCCAGCGCAGTTTGGAATACCGAGACTTTTCCCGTTGGTCAGTTATCCGACAAGGCACGGTTCACGTTTCAGATTGTTTGTGCCAATATTTTGCAAACCTCCAATGATTCAGCAATACGCCCGCGTCAAGCTACAATGATGTATCACTTGTTTGACCATGCAACTGTTATCAATTTGGCCCGTACATTTTACACTGATATTCTCTTTGTGGCTTACTATAAAAAGGGTCGGGCACCTCTTCCTTATGGTCGTCTCATTACATCCTTGCTTAAGGATGCCGGGATTGAAGCACCCCAATATCTTATAAACTTGCCTAATCCATTAGGGAAAGAATCCCGCACTCGAAGTGAAAGGCAAATTCAGCTAATCCGTGCAAGGCGCGGTGGCGATTCGAGTGATGAGGACACCGATGAGGAAGAGGACGTTGCTGCTGAGGATGTTGAGATGGCAGAAGGGGAGGAGGAAGAATATGATGAAACCGCTGATCCGGATTATGTTCCGGTTGGTACGGGTTTGACTGAGCGCGTTCTTTTTCTTGAAACGCATTTCGACGGGTTCGTGACGTCATACGAGAGGGATATGAGTTTGGTCCTGCGTATGCAGGCGGACTTGTACCGTCTTCAGTTGGGTCCCGAGGCCCCCTTCCTCCCTATGATTACAATCCTTATGATCCTGCTACTCCCGGACCTTCCCGTCCCCCACCCGCCCCTTAGGATGTCCCGCTACCCCTTTATGTTTTATTACTTATGTTTGTGATGCTTTGTTTACACAGTTGTGTTGTATTATACAATTTTCATTATGATATTTGCTTGTTTTATTTATCGCACTCCTAATGTTGTCTTATTTATCTCTCTCATCCATTTGATTGAGGACAATGCAAATCACTAAGTTAGGGGGGATGACAAGTGCGTATTCATAAAACATCGCATATATGTATAAAAAAAAATAATTGATAAAAGCCAAAAATATTTTTCTTCAAAATAAATAAAAATTGGAATTTAAAATTTTAAAAAATATCACCCTTATTCTATTTAAAGTCTCAAATTGTTAACAATCAAATTGCACTAAGCCAAAATTGATCGAAGATGGAAATTGAAAGAAAATTGACGACTTAACGAATAAGTGTGGAGATTGATCAAACCCGGTGAGATTTCGAGCCTTTCAATTTTTTATGAGTTTTTAAATCAATCCGAGTTTATGATTACTCAAAGTTCTTTTCAGTGTTTTAATAAGTCGTTGATGATCTCAATCCTTTGTTTTGATCGGTTATGGGAAATGTGTGAAATGTTGTCTCGAAATTCGTGCTAAATATATCTCTTAACTTAAGTAATCTCGAGATGCATATGGTAATGTGATTAGCAATTTGGACGATGAAGTAGGCCATCGTTTGTTACCCAAAAATATTGGCCATAAAAAGATGTGAAAAATTATCCCTTTGCAACCCAAGTTGAGCCTAATAAATATTTCTCTTTCGTTTGATAACCCGAAAAACCCAAATAGCCCAGAATTGCGAAAATGGAATATTCATTAATTCCGAAAAGTGCAATAAAAAGGGGCAAGAAAAAAAATAGAAAATTCTCAAAAAAAAATAGCGAGAAAAGAAAAGGGTGAAAAATAAAAAAAGAAAAAAAAATAAAAAAAGAAAGAGAAAAATGAGCAAATGCCGAAAAAAAACACTAATGGACGTCATCAGGACATTTTCCAATTCCGAACATTCTGTCCATTCCCATTTTTACCCTTTACACCTTTTAACCCAAAAAGTCCTAACCGAGTCCAAATTGCGAAATTGGTTACCGCGTGGAGAGCTAAGACATGAAAAGATAATAAAAGAGATAAAAATGGTGTGAACTAGAGGTGATGTTCCCATTTCCTAATAACTGTATTCCGATGATGAGATCTTTTCACCATATATTTTCTTCTTTTCAATTTTGTATGCATGAATTTGTGTCCATTATATTTACTCTTTATATCATGCATACCGAGAGAAAATAGCCACAATCCGAGTGATTCGTTTGTGAGTGCATCCGTAAGAATTTGAATCAAAACGAATTTTCGAAAAGTAACGTAATGCTCAATCGGTGAAAATTTGAGGTTTAATTTCTGGCTTTACACACACACACTATAGTTTGAGACATTTTAATATGAATTTATGGTGATTATTTTTCGAAAAGTTTAAATTGTACAATTTTTAAGTATTTTGATATTTATTTGAGTCAATAAAGAATTTTGTGGGTATATTCACTGCAAACCCTCACGAGACAAAACTCGTCCTACTAGGGTAACCTAGGGGTTTAAAGGCTTGTTTCATACGCTAAATGCAATCGTTTGGCTACGAAAAAGGTATTCTATCCTAATAAAAGAGTGGAGCATTAAACTAATTTCTTTTACATTGCCCGGGACGTGCAAAGTCCTAAGTTAGGGGGATTTGACCAAGCATAAATTCTTCTGAATTTAGCCCCTTAAGTTAGTGATTTTGATATCTCGAACAAGGTAATTGAACCAATTTTATTCCGTATCATTGCCATTGATTGTTTCTAACAATTTCCCCGAGTTTCGTGTATTTCTGATGGATTTTACAGGAATTTAGTGCAAGAAAAGAGAGAAAGAAACTGGAAGAAAGGAAAGGAAGAAAAGTCAAAGGGCAAAAGTGTAAATTTCTATCTAGAATTCGAATTCGACACCGAAAGGGAAGTTGAAGTACTTGATTTCACAAGAATATCGGAAGAAACTACACTCAAATCGGAGCTCGAGATCAAAAGTTATGGCTAGTCAAAGAAGAAAAGGAAAAAGTCATCCTGGAAGAAATCGGACCGATCCGGTGGGGATCGATCCGAAATGACCCAAGTCCAGTAGACCCCCGGATGGATGACAAACCGATGACAGCAGAACCGATCCAGTGGATACCGGATCGATCCGGTATAATAAAAAAAGAACCGATCCGGTGGCTGAAAAACGGACCGATCTGAGGGATATTCGGACCGGTCCGGTCATGCGAAATCCTGGCATTTATTGTGAAGATTTTGATGTGCATAGCTGGTGAAATCTTGCGCCACAAGCAACTCTGGCTGTCAAATTCATGCTACTTGATGCTATAAAAGCCCATGCCCTACTTCATTCTAGAGGAGATTTTCTTGGAGAGATTTTTAGAGAGAGGAATTCAGAAGTTAGGAATTTTTCATTTTCTTGATAAACCCTAGTTTGTAAGGTTGAGAGAGAGACTACAATTTCTGGATTCAAATTATTTTCCTGTTGCTGAAATCAAGTATAACAATTCCATTCTCTTAGTTGGTATCTATGTTAGTTAAATTTCAATTGCTTTGCAAATTATTTTTAATAGTTATTAGATCTATAATTCTGTGTATGAAGTTGTTCTTTAATCAAATCATGTCTAGCTAAATTTTTAAGGGTTGGGGTACATGAACTCACTCCGAGGCAAATTACTTATATAGAAAATAGAGGGTAAATTAAATTCTGATCGAATCGTGAATGAAAATTATACAAACATAGTCAATCTTTTAATCTCTCTTGCCCTAGGTACTTGAGATGTTTAAGAATGCTTTGCGAGTGTAATTGTTCATTCACCGCTTTATATATCGTCAAAATCCTCGAAGGTGAGTTCGACCAAGAAAAGTAAAACCAAGGTCTGCCTTTGACTGTGTTCTTTTGTATATATTGCAAAAGAAAAGGCCACCTCAGGGAGTTTTGCTATAGTATGGGTCGGACACGACGTACTACTGCTCTACCATAGCATACTGATGATTTTACCAGTCTGAGAGAGCGAGTTGAGTTTTTAGCTGCCACATCACAGAGTTTGATGGAGGAATTCTGACGAATGTCTTTACCGTCAGTGAATGCTTCTCACATTTCGGCTAAAACCAACAACAATAAAGGTAAACAAAAGGTCACCAATGCTTGGGTACCTAAGAAAGATAAAAAGGCCTTTGTTGTTCATGTCGCTCTCAAAGCACATAATACCTCACAATGGTATTTTGATAGTGGGTGCTCTAGACATATGACAGGTGATGCCTCATTTTTTACTTCTCTTGAGGATTATCAGGATGGTAGAGTCACCTTTGGAGACGGGAGCAAGTTTAGCATTGTAGGACGTGGTACTTTAGAGTTACCAGGATTTCCTAAGCTAGAGAATATTTTGTACGTCAAAGGTTTGAAAGCAAACCTTCTCACTATTAGCCATCTGTGCGACGCTGACTTTGTCGTAAAGTTTGGCCGGGATGCGTGTAAGGTCTATAATCAAGCCGGTAAACTTTTAGTGCAAGGGGTGAGGACAGAGGATAATTGTTATGGGACTGAGCCCACATCCTCACTTTGTTCTGCAATAGCGTCACGATCACTCTTATGGATATGTGGCATCAACGTCTAGGTCACGTGAACGTTAGAGATCTGAATAGTTTAGCTAAAAAGGACCTAGTACGTGGCTTACCATCACTTGGAAAGCCAACTTCCATGGTTTGTGGACCCTTTTAGTTGGGAAAGAAAATTCATAGCTCTCATAGGAAGTTGCATTCCATTACCACCTCCCGTGTGCTTGAGCTGATTCACATGGATCTTATGGGTCTTACTCGTACGGAGAGTTTGGGTGGTAAGAGATACATTCTCGTGATGGTGGACGATTTCTCCAGATATTCGATTGTAGGTTTTCTGAGAGAGAAATCTGATGCTGTAGAATTTTTAACGACCAAGTGCCATGTCCTCCAAAATCAACACGGAGTCACTATTAATAGGATCCGTAGTGACAACGGCAAAGAATTTAAAGAAGCAAAAGTAGATCTCTACTGTGATAGCCTTGGGATCAAACATGAGTTTTCTGCTATGAAGACTCCTCAGTAAAATGGGATCGTTGAGAGAAAGAATCGAACGATCCACTAAATGGCTAGATCTATGCTTCTAGGTCGTAATGTTTCTAGGGGATTTTGGGCAGAGGCAGTGTCTACTGCATGCCACACGGTGAATAGGGTTTACCTGCGTCCACTCACACTTAAGATGCCTTATGAATTATGGACTCACAAGAAATCCAACCTTGCATATTTCCGTGTTTTGGGGAGTAAATGCTACATCCTACGGGATAGAGATCAATTAGGAAAGTTTGACTCCCGAAGCGACGAGGGAATATTGCTAGGCTATTCATCGAATAGTAAAGCCTACCGGGTTTTTAATCTGAAGAGCTCCATGGTTATGGAGACTGTTGATGTAAAAAATTAGATCACTCTAATTATTCAATCACAGATAAATAAATGAGACAAAGAATTTTAAAGTGGTTCAGCCTTATAAGAATGGCCTACGTCCACTGTTATGTTATTGCTGAGTGTTTGGGAATTCTCGATTACAAGTTCTCTCAAAAATTCCGGTCCCCTTGAATGAGGGTAATACGATGTATTTATAGCCTTGAGGCTATAATCTGAAAGGGTGATACATTAAATGATATACATATTAAAGGGTAATTCATTTAATGCTCTTCAAGCGTATGCGTCAAGATAATAAGCATTCAATGAATAGTTGAACTGTTGATTATTTGGCAATCAATGCTGTGGCCGAGATGCAGCTCGGACCGCCTTAGTTGCTCGTTACTCAAGAGTTCCTCGGAGCACTGGAGTTCCTCGGAGTGTAGTAGTTCCTCGGAGTATCCTTGTTGCTCGGAGCGAACATGATTTGGTCGGGGGAATGAACTTCCTCGTTGCTATTGTGCCACGTAGATTGACACGTGTCTTCTTATTATTCGTCCATATCAGCATACTAATTTTGGTATCAACAGAAGCCCACAATGTTTTATATTTCGAACTTTGAGGAGTATGGAACATTCTTTCTCGGTATATGGCAATATTAAATGATCTTCCTGGTTTTTAGGAACATTTCTCCGTATTTGAATTTCCTTCCAAATTCGCAGAATCCGCCTTTTTGCATTTTTATAAGCGCTTCGATCTTCATGCATTTTTTGTCCTTTTAGCCGCCGGTAGCGTAATAGTTTCCTTTTTGTAATCATTTCTTTCGCCGTTTCCCAAGGCAAAGTATTTAAACTTCATAGGCAATCCCACCGTCTTCTACCTTTTCCAATTTTTTGCTTTCGAGTTTTCCATAGTCATTCTTTCTCTTGTGCGTTCATCCTTGTCTTCGTTCGTTGTCAACAAATCTTCCTTTTTCTTATAAGATCTTCTTCCTTCTTCTTTTATTCACCATGATTTATGTTATTGAATCTCTTGAGAAATTCCGTTCTGATTTTTCCATTCCATCTTGGGTAACTTTGGAGGATCTTTCTGAACCTTCAAATTATTTTCGTTTGGCTGAGGGACATTGGTTCCCCAGCCTCTTTATTGCTGAATGTGGATTTTCTTTTCCACCCAATCCTTTATGCTTAGAGTTCTGTCATCATTTCGATGTTGTTCCTACAAAAATAGCCCCCAACACATGGAGAATAGTTTATGGGGTGCATAGGTTAAATCAAACTCATGGAACTCATATAGGAATTCCTGAGATTATGTACTGTTATAGATGGGTTATTCTAGACAATGTTTATTATTTAAAAACTAGATTTTTGAATAGGGCTTTAGTAGTCAATCTCCCTGATGCTAATAGGGATTATTTTGAACATGGGGTAGTTATCAAAAATTGGCAACATGCCCCTTTGGTTGGAGATGAAGTATATGAAGGTCCCAAATGCCCTCCATATGGCAATGGGATAGGTTATTTTCATTTTATTTTATTTCTGAAATTATGATTTCATTGTGTTTGAATAAATGTGTGATTGACATTTCAATATATATTTATTTGCAGTTGACAGCAAAAGAAAGACTCCCAAAGAATTAGAAGTTAATATAAAGCATTTGAAACATATCTGGAGTTTGCATCAGAAAGTTGCAGACGAGCACGTCAGGTCTGCTTCATACTTGTTACAGTACAGGAGCTATACATCATCCTTTACTGCTCGTCCTGTGGTCAGCATTAGTGAACCATTGCCAGCTTCTGAGGATTCTTCACCAGACTCTCACATTCCTTTGAGTCAAAAAATGGGCAAAAGAAGAGTTCCTGCTATCTTCGAGGAGACTTCCTCTGCTGGAGATGGAAAAAGAAACAAGAATGACGTCCCAAAGGGGATAAATAAAGTAGATGCTGCCCCTTCTGTTGCTCCTCAGAAGGCTGCCGAGAAGCCCCCAGTGGCTCCTAGTAAGAAGGATGCACTTGTGGAAGTGATCACCATTTCCCTAACCAAAAGCTCTTCTTTGGTTGAAACTGTTGAAGTGCCACCGAGGAGACTGAAGAAATCCTCCTCGGTCAGTTTTTCTGAAACCATTCCCCAGCTCCAAGCTAGTGGAGCTGGTGTTCCAACCATTATTCCCCCGAGTTTTGCAATGAGCTCGGTAAAGACTTGGACTATTCCTGAAGTCCAAGGAATTGAGGAGAACATGTCTAGGGATATGCTGACATCCCTAGCTACTCGTCACATTGCTTCAGTAAGTTTCTCTTATCCTGAGTTTTTCTTTCTTTCCATCAATACATATGTCTCTGTGCTGATTTATCATTATTTCCATTTTCAGCTGGTGAGTTATTTTAACACTATAGTGAAGAAAGATGAAGCGATCAAGGCTTCTAGCTCCTCGTCTGGAGTAGAGGATGCTTTACAGGGTTTGGCCCAATCTTTGAAGGAATCTCGTCAAAAGTATGACATGGATAAGGGTGAATGGGAGAAGAAATTGGCTGCATCTGAGGCAGAGAAGGTGCAGTTGGGAAATAAGGTGAAAGATTTGGAGAGAGAGAATAAAAAATATACCGAGAAGCTCACAAGCTTTGGGGAGCTTGAAAATAAGTTAAAATCGGCTGAGGAAGAGCTGACCCTTCTGCGAGAAGTAAATCGCCAGAAGGAGGAGGTGGAGGCCAAGTTGAAAGCCACCGAGGATCTTCTATCCGAGAAGCTCTCCTCGGAGAGAATGAAAGGAAAAATGGCTGTGAAAAAATCTTTTCGTACCGGTTGGGATAAAGGATGGGACAGAGGGGTTGCAGCAATGATGACCCAGGTGCAGTATGGGAGTTTTAAATACTTCCAAGATGGTTGGGTTGCTGCCCTGCAAGAATTGAAGGTTAGCGAAGACTCTGAGCTATTTCAACAACATCTTCCTGGCCTCCTTCCTAGAATTGAAGATGAGGAAGAAGACGAAGCTGCATCCGAGGAGTCTTCAATGACAGCGGGTGATCAAGTCCTTGATTCCCAACCTATTCAGACAGTTACCGAGGAGATTTCATCTTTGCCTGCTCCTCCTGAACAAGTTCCAACTCCAGCCGACCAAATTATTGTTCCCACCGAGCTCCTCGTCCCAGCCTCCCGAGAAAGTCTTGGGAGACAAGGAAAAGGTGTGAAGTTGTTCGGTATCTATTTTATTTTCTTTTACTTGTACTTTGTATTCTGTATTCTGAACGCTGTACTCCTTTTGATGATGTAATAAAATCACCTTTTTTGTTCCTCTACGTTGTTGATGTTCTGTCTGCTTTTTTTATTAACTCTTGCCTTCATCTTCTTTTTGATGATTACTTTTTCCTTCTCTATTAGTTTCTGGCCAGGATGGATCTGCTGTCTGCTAATGACACAAAGCTGATACAGCAATGTCATGAATATTATAAGGCTGGTCACACAGAATTGAGTGCGTCAGAAGTTGCCGACATCCTTGGCCATGGTGCTTCAGAGCAGGCAGTTGAAGCTTATCAGTACCTGAAGGATTTACTTGATCGAGTTGTGGCCAATAACGTGGCTTATTACGAAATGATCGAGGATCTTCAATGTACTTTAGAAGATCTTCAGAATCAGTACAAGGAATCAACTACCCTTTTGCATGAGGGGTATGAGAAGAGGTATCAACAGCTTTCTGCCGAGACAGGCCACAAAAAGATCCTTGCTGGGTACGATGTCAGGGAGAGAACCCTAAGGGGTGAAGTTGAAGCATGTAGACAGATTGCCGAGCTGCTGGAGCAAGAGAATAACAATTTGCAGAAAGAGCTAGCACAGTATAAGTCTGCAGCTTCTTCTTCAACAGTTGTAATCCCAGTGACTGACGAGGGATTTTCATTTTTAAAGGTTGAGAATGCCAAATTAAGGCAAGAGTTGGATACCTTGAGAAGGTCGGGTACTTCTTCTGCTACTCGGGGACGAGGAAGAGGTTCTCGTGGATGAGGAAGAGTTGCTCAGGATGTTATCGAGGAACAAAGTACTCCACCTACTCGGGGTCGAGCAAGAACTCTTCGTCGTACTGTTGAAGAAGCTCGTACTCAGTCAACATTGGAAAACCAAGCATTCCAATTGATGGCAAAAAATGAAGCCTTGTCTGAACTGTCCAAGAAAGTTAGAGAATTGGAACAACAACTCTCTTCAAAGAAATCAGCGTTGGAGACTAATGAACTTTTCATCCAGAGTCTTCATGAGAAGCTTGAGAGGTTAACATTTCAATTCCACAAACAGCCCAGGGAGTTCTGGATGGCTGGAGACAACGAGGTACTATTCCATTTAGATGCTCGTATCCAGAATGCCAATAATGAGGGCTATAAACAAGGCTGGCTGAATGCCTTATGTGTGTTAAAACTCGAACAGGGACATTATTTGTGGGATTATTATGATCCTGGGGTACTTGAATTGCCTGTGCCACCGTTCAATTTGGATATGGAATAGATCCCAGTTCGTGCCATTCCTCGTAGCTTACTTGCGAATTACCTCGGTGACTACAGTTTACATTCTCAGTTTGAGGTATCTCGTCCCGAGCATCTTCTGGATCGACCTTCTGTTATGAACGTTAGGATGATGAAGGACTTGAACTTCATTAATTCTCCTCAGACTTTAAATGATCCGTCGGCTGGCGAGGAACCTGTATCGAAAGCTGAAGGGAAAAAACCAATAGAATAGGAATTTCTTATGTAACAGTTAGTATACATATCCATGTAATTTGTAATTTATTTTGAATTTTAATGAAAGATTTTCATTTTTGTTCGCAAATTTGTATTGCTATTGTCTTGTATTTTGTCAAACACTTTATATTTGTGCTTACATAACAATATTGTGTGGTTCATCGACCAATTAAGTAATAAAAAGTTACAAGTATCAGTAATATTGCTCGATCACTTAATAATAAAGTAATGAGTATAAAAATGTTTAAAATTTTTCCAACCAACCAAGGTTGTTAAATTGTGCTCGTCGACCAATTATGGTTATTGAGAGTTTATTCCCGACCAACCATACTTGGTAAATTTTTATCTTTTTCATAAAATGTGTCCGACCAATCAAGGTCGATAAATTCTCCTCGTCGACCAACTACAGTTAGTGGGTTTTTATCCCCGACCAACCATACTTGGTTCAGTTTGGAATATTTTGTTCTTCGAGGAACTTTTGTAATAATCTTACCTCCCTACCAACTAAGTTGGTATTTGAGAGCATATCTTGCTTCCTAGCCAAACACGTTGGCATTTTTAGGAATGTTGTTATCGCTCTTTTACCAACCGGAGTTGGTCTGAGTTCGAACTATCATGTCCACTCGCTCTTTTACCAACCGGAGTTGATCACGCTAGTGTACGCCTCCTAACCAAAGGAGTATGGTTTGTTCTTGCTCTTTTACCAACCGGAGTTGGTCTGAGTTCGAACTATCGTGTCCACTCGTTCTTTTACCAACATGAGTTGATCACGTTAGTGTACGCCTCCTAACCAAAGGAGTATGGTTTGTTCTTGCTCTTTTACCAACCGGAGTTGGTCTGAGTTCGAACTATCGTGTCCACTCGCTCTTTTACCAACCTGAGTTGGTCACGCTAGTGTACACCTCCTAACCAAAGGAGTATAGTTTGTTCTCGCCCTTTTACCAACCGAAGTTGGTTGTGGGTTTGAACTGTTGCCTCCTAGCCAAAGGAGTATAGTTTGTTCTCGCCCTTTTACCAATCGGAGTTGGTCGTGGGTTTGAACTATCGTGGTGTTTTTACTGCTGAGCAGCGTAGTGTTGCACACTAGTATTCCCCGAAAAACTTTCAATAAAAGAAAGAAAATGGCGAAACATCATCGTTTTATTCATATTGATGGAACTGCTTTACATTTTACATCACTGATAATACTTGCGTAGGTGTTCAGCATTCCATGCATTCTAAAAGTCCTCTCCTTCTAGAGTTGCTATGAGGTAAGTTCCTGGTCGAACAACTTCTGTAACTCAGTAAGGTCCATGCCAGTTTGCTTCCAATTTATTGTGCTTCTGAATGACCTTCTTTAGCACGTAATCTCATTCTTTTAAGTTGCATTTCTTCACCCTTTTGTTGTAGAACAGAGTTGTTCGTTGTTGGTAAGCATCATTCCTAATGGCTGCCTCTTCTCTAACCTCCTCGAGCATATCCAAATCTAATCTTCTCATTAAGTCGCTGACTGGGGAATTGAAATTCAGCACTCTATGTGTTGGAAGACCCAACTCGGCAGGTATTACAGCCTCACTTCCAAATGCCAGCATATATGGTGATTCTCCAGTTGCTGCTCGGGGAGTTGTTCGGTAAGCCCACAATACTGACTGTAGCTCATTAATCCAATTAGCTTTAGCCTCACTTAGCCTCTTCTTCAAACCATTTAGTAATGTTTTGTTCGTCACTTCAGTCTGTCCATTGCTTTGAGGATGACCTGGTGCTGAATGAGTCTTCAAAATGTTTGACTGATGACAATAGGCGGCAAACTCCTAGTTATCAAATTGTGTTCCATGGTCTGTGATGAAGGCATGAGGGAGACCATATCGGCAGATGATGTTCTTCCAAATGAACTGGTACACCTTCTCGTATGTCATATCAATAAGTGGCTCAGCTTCTACCCACTTAGTAAAATAATCCACTACGACAATGAGGTACTTGAATCTTCCTCGGGTCGTTGGCAGTGGTCCAACCAAGTCAATTCCCCACATGGAAAATGGCCAAGGAGAAGTTATGGGTGTCAACAATGCTTGTGGAGTTCGTCGGATGGAGGAAAAACGTTGGCACTTATCACATTTCTTGGCATAGGCTATACAATCAGCCCTCATCGTTGGCCAGTAATATCCCTGCGTCATCACCCTTTGCAAAAGTGTCCGACCTGCTACATGGCCTCCACAGGACCCTTCATGGATCTCTTCAATCAATTCTTTCACCTCAGAGGGATGTACACATCTCTGCAAACCTACCATAATTCCTCGTTTATACAAAACGCCATTAGTTAGTACATACCGAGCAACTTTAAACTTCAATTTCTTGGCAGCGAGCTTGTCCTCCGACAATTCTCCCTCCTCAATATATGCCCTGATGGGATTCATCCAAGATGGTCCTAAATCAAGGGTAATAATATTCATCGTCAGGTCTTCATCTATGCTCCGACTTTCTAATACCTCAATTGGTATCGTTCTTCGCAGCTCGGTACGAGTAGCTGATGCTAGTCGGGCCAGTGCGTCTGCTTGTGCATTTTCCATTCTTGGTATTCTGATCAACTGAATGGAATCAAATCCTGCCAACAACTCCATCACCTTTGCATGATATTTGACCATTAATTCTCCTTTAACTGCATATATTCCCATCATCTGATTCACAATTAATTGAGAATCACTGAATACCATCACTTGTTGCGCTTCCATACTCTTTGCTAAATTAAGACCTGCTATCATGGCCTCATACTCAGCCTCATTGTTGGAGGCTTTGAATTGGAATCGCAGGGCATATTCCATGTCAATCTCATCTGGGGTGTTCAAAATA
The DNA here is from genome assembly GCA_949130495.1 of Sambucus nigra. Taxonomy (NCBI): domain Eukaryota; kingdom Viridiplantae; phylum Streptophyta; class Magnoliopsida; order Dipsacales; family Adoxaceae; genus Sambucus; species Sambucus nigra. The sequence continues at coordinate 692,029,657 of OX422209.1, forward strand.
ATCCCTGCTCCACAACCCGTTGTGCAAGATGACCCATCAACATACAATCTCCATGTAGGTAACTCGTCTTCAAATTTCTTATCTGACAGAGTTCCTCGGTGAAATATTTGTTATTTCCTTTCATCCTCCCCTGATATTTTTCGCTCTTCGTCGACCATCTCTTCTCGCTCTTTTACCAACCGGAGTTGGTCTGAGTTCGAATTTGATGATCTTTCTACATCCACAAGCCCTTTTACCAACCGGAGTTGGTCTGAGCTTATGTCTGTTGACCCTGTAACATCCACAGGTTGGTCAGCGAGCAGCTTTTGTTCCTCGGGGGTATCAGGATATGTAAACTCTGCTATAAAGTCTGCTACAGCCTGCCCTTTTAGTGATGATCTGGGTTCATACACAATATCATATTCACCGAGTTCTATTGCCCAGTACAGCAGTCTCCCTGACTTTTCTAGCTTACGAAAGGCTTGTCTCAATGGCATGTCGGTATACACGACGATGGTATGGGCCTGGAAATATGGCCTCATTCTTCTACTTGCCTCAATTAATGCCAATGCCAATTTTTCCAGCTTTAGGTACCTGATCTCTGCACCTCGGAAAGTCTTACTTGTGTAATAAATTGGCTTCTGGACTCCATTCTCCAATCTGATCAATGCCGAGCTGACTGCATTCTCTGATACTGCCAGGTACAAGTACAACTTTTCTCCCATTACTGGCCTGGACAACAGTGGAGGTGCTCCCAAATATTTCTTCAAGTCTTTAAAGGCTTTCTCACATTCATCATTCCACTCGAAAGTTTTTCGAAGTGTTTTGAAGAATGGGAGGCATCTATCAGTTGCTCGGGATACAAATCTGTTGAACGCTACAACTCATCCTGTAAGACTCTGCACCTCTTTCTTCGTCGTTGGAGATCGCAACCCTAAAAGAGCTTTGATATTTTCTGGATTCGCCCCAATGCCTCGCTAGTTGACGATGTACCCGAGGAACATTCCTTCTCGTACTCCAAATGTGCACTTCATCGGGTTGAGTTTCATTTGATATTTATCCAGTTGATCAAAGGTCTGACCTAAGTCAACTAGATGATCAGCAGCTTTCCTGCTCTTTGTCGGCATATCATCGACATAGACTTCCATGTTGCAACTGATTTGTTCGGTAAAAACCTTGTTTATCAGCCGCTGGTATGTCGCTCGTGCATTTTTCAAACCAAAAGGCATAACATTATAAGAATAAGTTCCCCTAGGGGTAATAAAAGAAGTACTTTTCCTGTCTTCAGGTTTCATTTTGATCTGGTTGTAGCCAGAGTAAGCATCCATGAAGCTGAGCAACTCGTGTCCAGAGGTGGCATCCACTAGTTGATCAATTCTGGGCAATGGAAAGTGATCCTTTGGGCATGCCTTGTTGAGATTGGTGAAATCAACATACATTCTCCATTTATTGTTTTTCTTCTTTACCATCACCGCATTTGCTGACCAATTTGGATACTTCACATCTTCAATGAATTGGGCTTTCTGGAGCTTCTCGACCTCCTCTTGTATAGCTTGATTCTTCCCAGGACTAAATACTCTTCTTCTCTGCTTTACAGGCTTGATCTCCTTATTCACATTGAGCTCATGACATAAGAAGTTTGGATCTATTCCTGGCATGTCTTCATGACTCCATGCAAAAGTTTTCTTCCTGGTTCTCAAGAAAGTTATCAACTCCTGTTTTATTAAACCATCCAACGTCGAACCTATCTGGGTTATTCGTTCAGGGTGCTCGTCGTCCAGAATAACATTTTCGGTAGATTCCACCACCTGTCCTTTTACAAGTTGGGATTCATCTCTTGGATCAAGTGTTTTAATTTTTGTACCTTCATCCACCTGGTAGGTAGTAGTCTTTTTCCTTGACTCTTCAAGCTCCTCTTGCTCGGCAGATGAATAATAGCATTCCCGAGCTACTTTTTGATCACCTTTCACAACTCCTACTCCTAAGTTTGTTGGGAATTTTAAGCACTGATGTACTGTAGATGGAACTGCTTCGAACTTCTTCAAACCAACTCTTCCCATGATGATGTTGTAAGCTGACTGCACGTTCTTATCCATCACAAAGAAGCGTATTCTTTCTGTCCGACAAGCAGGCCAAGTTTCAATGAATATATCCAACTTGATCGTCCCAAGTGGAAAAACTTTCTCGCCAGCAAAACCCAGGAGAGGTCTGTGATAAGGTTCCAATTGAGATAATTTTAAATTTAAACTGTCAAAGCATGAGTAGAACATGATGTCTGCCGAACTACCATTATCTACCAAAACCCTTGAAATCATTACTTCTTTCATCCTCATTTTGATCACCAAAGGGTCGTCGTGAGGGTAAAGAACACCTGCAAGGTCGTTTTTTGAAAAACCAATGACCAGCTTCTCTTTGTTTATCTTCCTCGGGCGATCTTCCTCAGCCAAATTTATTCGCTGAACATATGAGCAAGCTTGAGCTTCTCCAAGGTAAGCCTTTCTTTCTGCAGTAAGGTCTCCTCCTCCTGTGTCTCCTCCTGTAATGACATTACAATCAAATGACCCAAAGCGTATTGAAAATACCTCTCGTTCTGGCTGCCTTGGTTTCTTGGGAAGATCGGGGTCATCATTTGGATCATCTTCATGGTTTCTCTTCTTTTTCTCCTCTGCTCGACGAGGAGATCTAAACCTCTCTCTAGTTCTATCATTATTTCTTCTTTCACCTCCCCGATCAACATACTTTGCTAGCTTTCCTCTTCGGATGAGTGTTTCAATCTTGTTCTGAAGAGCTATGCAATTTTTGGTCATATGGCCATGATCATTATGAAACTCGCAATACTTCTCCCTATTCCTCGTGTAAGGGTCTGACCTCAGTTTCTTCGGCCACTTTACTTCCTCGTTATTCTTGATTTCTTCCAAGACATGATTAATATCCATTTTCAAAGGAGTATAATTATCGAATTTCTTCAGGACTTCCCATGACGACCTATTATTCTTGGAATGCTTGTCACCGCCATTACCCTTATGCTCTTTCTTCTTAGACTTGTCGGCTTCCACCTTGGTTTCTTTATCCATATTCTTCTTCGCAGCCATAGCCTCCTCGGCATTCATGATTTTGGCCGCTTTTGCCATCAACTCTGACATAGTTGTAGGTGGATCTTTGGCCAAAGTGTAATACAGCTTGTTAGGCAACAACCCACTCATCAAGGCGGTGATTGTTGTCTTTTCTTCATAATCTATGACTTCCAACTTCTCGTTATTGAAACGAGTTATGTAATCTCTAGTACTCTCACCAAATTTTTGTCTAACGCTTAACAAGTGTGCTACTCGTTTTACTGGCTTTGCTCCAAAACAGAAATTACCGATGAACAATTCGGCCAATTGAAAGAAAGTTGAAATCTTACCCCGAGGAAGATTGTTGTACCATATCTGGGCAGATCCAGTAAGGGTTCCTGAGAATGCTCTGCATCTCATCTCATCGGGGACAGCATAGATGTCGGCAGCAGCTTGATATTGCTCTATGTGAAGAACAGGATCTGTCTTTCCATCATATTTGGGGGTCACCACAGGTGCTTTAAACTTCGACGGGGTAGGAAAATCCACAATGGCCTGGACAAAAGGTGTCCCTTGAATAAAAGTTCGTTGTAGGGGATTCCTCGCCTTAGCCATTTCTCCCAATCTATCTTCCAATCGCTGAATGGAACCTTTCCAAGCATCATTTACTTCCTCGGGCCTATTAGTTCGAGCGACTTATCGTTCTGAAGTGGCCTCCTGGGATTTGTCTCGATGAGTAGCTGGTCGGTCCTCGGATCTATTTTGATGAATAACTGGTCGCGACTGGGCAGATCCTTCCCTTACATCTTATGGTCGTCGAAAACTCCTCGACATGGCTTTAGGTGGATTCCTATTCCTCCTAGGGCCTAATCGACTAAAAGGAGACACCCTGCTCAGTCTTTCCAAGGCACTGGTCCTCTCTGGAGAGAGAGTAATACGTTGCTCAGTATCTGTGACCCTTATTAATGAAGTTCGTCCAGGCTGATAAGAAAAATCATCAGATTCCTCATTATGATACGCATCAGTACGCCTGGATCGTGAAGAATGTAAATAGGTTTGCCTTTGACCACTTCGCTGTCCCGACATGAAGGGTTTGTATGAGTTGCCGCATTGTTTCTTGCATGGCGTTTTGTCCTTGAGCCAGATTCGTCATAATTCCAGCCAGATCTAGAGGTGCAGAGGGATTTGGAATGTTTCCAGCATTTCCAGCGTTGGGATTGCTGGATTCCGGATTATCTGCCATTGATGGTGAATGATTTTTGGTGAAAAACGATAACAACAGTCGTTTCCCACAGACGGCGCCAATCTGTTGATGTAAAAAAATAGATCACTCTAATTATTCAATCACAGATAAATAAATGAGACAAAGAATTTTAAAGTGGTTCAGCCTTATAAGAATGGCCTACGTCCACTGTTATGTTATTGCTGAGTGTTTGGGAATTCTCGATTACAAGTTCTCTCAAGAAATTCCGGTCCCCTTGAATGAGGGTAATACAATGTATTTATAGCCTTGAGGCTATAATCTGAAAGGGTGATACATTAAATGATATACATATGAAAGGGTAATTCATTTAATGCTCTTTAAGCATATGCGTCAAGATAATAAGCATTCAATGAATAGTTGAACTGTTGATTATTTGGCAATCAATGCTGTGGCCGAGATGCAGCTCGGACCGCCTTAGTTTCTCGTTACTCAAGAGTTCCTCGGAGCGCTGGAGTTCCTCGGAGTGTAGTAGTTCCTCGGAGTATCCTTGTTGCTCGGAGCGAACATGATTTGGTCGGGGGAATGAACTTCCTCGTTGCTATTGTGCCACGTAGATTGACACGTGTCTTCTTATTATTCGTCCATATCAGCATACTAATTTTGGTATCAACAGAGACAATAAACGTTACCGTGCAAGATGACGAACCTTCGGCGTTTATTGATTCTAGCCTTCAGTGTGTGGATGAGGATGTTTCTGGCAGTAATTTACTTGTACCTCACCCACACTCTGTGGACCCTACTCCTGTGTTAGGGGACACACCTGCTTGGGTTCGCAAGAGTCATGACCCTTCTGCCATTGTTGGTGATCCCACTCTAGGGGTCAAGACTCGTGCTCAGCTCGAGAACGTTGTTAGCCACTTTTGCTACACGTCCAAAGTCGAGCTCAAGAATCACAAAGAAGAACTAAAGGATGAACACTGGATATCTGCTATGCAAGATGAGTTGCTTCAGTTTAAAAAGAACAATGTCTGGGAACTTGTCCCCTGACCTAGTAAGACTAATGTGATAGGTACCAGGTGGGTTTTTAAGAATGAAATGGATGAACATGGTACCATAATCAGAAACAAGGCTAGGTTGGTCGCTCAAGGCTACACACAGATAGAGGGTGTAGACTTTGGGAACACATTTGCTCCTGTTGCGAGGCTTGAGTCCGTCCACTTACTACTCGCCATCGCATGTCATCTGCACTTTAAGCTATATCAGATGGATGTCAAGAGTGCCTTTCTAAATGGCATTCTACAGGAGGAGGTTTACGTGGAACAACCAAAAGGGTTTGAAGACCCTAAGCACCCGGAGCACGTCTACTATCTGAGGAAAGCCTTATATGGTTTGAAGCAAGCACCCCGTTCTTGGTACGAGAGGCTTACTTCCTATCTCTTAGACCGTGGCTTCTAGAGAGGGGGAGTTGATATGACATTGTTCGTCAAGAGAGATGAGGGTGCTATTTTGGTTGCCCAGGTCTATGTGGATGACATAGTCTTTGGATCCACGTGCTCCCAATATGCTCATCCCTTTGAGTAGGAGATGAAAAGTGAGTTTGAGATGAGCATGGTTGGTGAGATTACCTTCTTCCTTGGTCTCCAGGTTCGTCAGCTAGAGGATGGAATGTTCATCTCCCAATCTAAATATGCTAGAGACCTACTAAAGAAATTTGGGTTAGACTCCGCTAAGCATGCACGTACACCTATGAGTACCTCTACCAAACTTAGTAAGGACACTTTAGGCAAGGACGTAGAGCAAACCTTGTATCGGAGTATGATAGGTAGTCTTCTCTACTTAACTGCCAGTCGTCCCGACATAGCCTTTAGTGTTGGAGCCTATGCGTGATATCAGGCATCCCCGAAAGAGTCACATTTACTTGATCTAAAATGTATTATTAAATACGTGAGTGTGACTCTCTCATACGGTATTTGGTATTCTTTTGATACCGATGATCGTTTGTCCACCTATTCGAATGCCAATTGGGCCGGGGATATAAATGGTTGTAAGAGAACTTCTGGTGGGTGTTTCTATTTTGGTTTTGCTCTTATCTCTTGGCTGAGCAAGAAGAAAAATTCCATCTCTTTCTCCACTGCGAAAGCTGAGTACATCTCCGTCGGGAGTTGTTGCACGCAACTCTTATAGATGAAGCAAATGTTAGAGTATTATGGGATTTCACAGGACCCCATGATGATTTCCTGTGATAACACGAGTGCGATACACATATCCCGCAATCCAATCCAACATTTGTGCACAAAGCACATCAGGATATGCGAGCACTTTATACGTCAGTTAGTTGAGGAGAAAGTCGTATCCCTAAGTTTCGTTCCCACCAACCGTCAGTTAGTCGATATTTTCACGAAACCTTTAGATGCCCTTAGATTTGAGAGTCTTAGGAAGTCTTTGGGGATTTGCACAATTGATTGAGGGGTTGGTCTGTGTCTAGGATAGGATGATTTTTCATGTTCATATCATATGCTTCCTATTGCTAGTGTGTTTTATATGTATTATTGCTTTGTTGTACAGCTATTTATTTATTCTTTTGAAAAATCCAAAAATATTGTCTTTTATAAAAAAAATTAGAAAAACACAAAAGATTTTAGAATTTTATTTGCACCTTTTATGGATGAGCATTTAAGATAGCCAAGTCACAATTTCATTCCATTTATCCATGTGACTATTTGATAGAGATTTGAGACGCTACATCATTTTATCCATGTGCTTTACATTATTTGGAATCTTTGAGATGTGATTAGTGATATCTTTCTACATGCTTGACTCCTATCTCCTTTATTGCACACATGCACGGCTATATTTGATTATTGTACTTGTCTATCACATATTGGCTTGAGGGTTTCCATCTCAATTCTGACTATACAACTAACCATATGCGATAAAACTTGACAAGATTGGAATGCATGTAAAAACCGTTTTGGTGAGACTATATGTTTATTTAAAAATGGGGAAGGGTTGTGAAAGGTTCTTTTATCCTTTGCGATTTTAAGCCACCATTCAAAAGGACCTAAAAAATGGAGGAATTTTATTATCCAGGGTCCAAAGAGGTTAAAAGACCCCGAAAAATTTAAAGGCAATAAAAAGCAATATATGCCAAATATGGGCCATTAGGTTTCACCATCAATTCTCCAAAGTTTGAGAATTTATATCGCCTCTATGCAAAATATATATCTGAGGGAGTTTAGTTGGAGAATATAAACGGGTTTGCACTTCCTTGAAAGTCATGAAAAAGCATAAAATAGTTTTGGACGTTATTGGTGTGGAAATCACTTTGAGCTTTGATTTGTTTATTTGATTGAGTCAATGTCTAATATTACCATATTTTTACACCTAAGAAGCATTTGAGTTCATTTGTTAGGAGTATTCGATATTCATCGTGCACATATGTCATGTCTGTATGCATTGATTTTCCTATCGAATTTGTTCACACACCTACTTTTTCGCTCTCATGGACTTGGTTGTTTTGTGCTCGTTCATGGTGTGTTTCTTTGTTTTTGAAAACCGTGACACCCTGATTTTACTTGTTTGATTCATTCTTCTTATCTGTCTATTTTGGGACATCATAAAAGGGGGAGAAAGAATTATTAAATTTTGAGGAGTTTTGAGGAGTTTTTGAGATTTGTCTTATGCTTATCATATATTCGCTCGATATGTCACTTGGTATTTTGCTTTATCTCATGTGTGTAGGTACCGATCGATGATCATATGTTACACACTCTGATGAAAGATGCGTTGAGATTCCTGAAGATTTGAAGAACAAACGATGAAGTCTTATTCATATGTACCTTTTTAGTTTTGGGTTCATGGAAGGGTAGATTTGTATAGGAAAATTTGATAATTCAGATTTTTTATGTATGTACCGGCATAGACATAGGGGGAGATTTGTAAGGTCATTTTTATCCATTATCAATTTGTATGTCATACGCCGTTACATAGTTGAAGAAATTCAAGATCGCATCTACATCAACGGATCCGAATATCAAAGCAATTTTCATCTTGGAATCCTGGAATCAGATTTCTGGTAGACCGGATCGGTCCGCCTGTTTTAAAAATGAACCGATCCTCCTCAAGTCAGACCGATCCTCTATTGTCTCAAAACAGTAAACCCCGGACCGATTGCGAACCGAAGAAGCCCTGTTCAAAAAAGAACTGATCCGACCTCGGACCGGTCCGGATCTGAAGCGGACCGATCCGCCTGAGATAAAATCGTGCAGATTGTGTTCAGATATTTTCGGCCCAGTTTTCTTTTATAAACCAACTTCTGGGACTTGTTTGGAGAGACTTTCATAGAGGATTTTCAGAGTTTTAAAAACACTAAGTCTTCACTTTTTTTAGTCCCAAGACTCATGGTTTGATTCACACAACTTTTCTAAACTTTGTGAATCCGTTTACAACCCAAGAACACAATCGTGTGTCTGTTCATATCCTTGTGGAGAAGACCATCCTTCTTCTTCATTGCTGCCCTCCTGAAAAGGGAAAGTTTCAGCCGTCGACTACAGATCCGACGCCTGCGGGTAATTCTGTGTCACTGTATTTTCATTGTAATCCGAGAAATTGTATGTTACAATATTATAATGAAAATAAATGGTTTTGCCCCTTTGGGGGAATTTTCCTCACATGTGTGTGTTTGAATCTTCTTGCAGGTTTTACATCTTATTCAATCACACCTAGATGCATGTTTAGAGTTTAATTGGGTAAAACTGAGTTTAATTATATAATTTCTTAATTTGAACGCAAGCACACCTCTTCACACTTCCCCGTCACCACCATCCCAAAATTATATTTATAGTTCACCACCACCTCCTCCACCCACTTAGGTCTATAAGTCCCCACCACCACCAAGTTACATTTACAAGTCCCAACCACCACCAGCTAAATCTCCATTGATTCCTTACCACTACAAATCTCCACCACCCCCATCAAAGTCTCCACCATCTCTTTGCTACTACAAGTCTCCCCCACCACCTTCCCAATCTCCCCAACCTTCTTACTACTACAAGTCACCACCCCCACCAACACACTCACATTTGCCTCCATACTACTATAAATCACCTCCACTGCCCTTCCCCTCGCCTCTACCCCCATATTACTACAAATCACCCCCTCCTCCAGCACCATCTCCTCCTCCACCATACTACTATAAATCCCCACATCCTCCATTACCATCTCCTCCTCATTCACCCTACTATTACAAATCTCCTCCACCACCATTTAAGTCTCCTCCTCCACCATATTATTACAAGTCCCCACCACCTCCACCCTCATCTCCACCTCCACCGTACTATTATAAGTCTAAACCTCCACCTTACTATTGTATGTCCCCTCCACCACCATCACCATCCCCACCACATCCATATTACTATAAATCTCCGCTGCCGCCATCACCATCCCTAACACTCAATATTATTACAAATATCCCCCACATCCATCACCATCTCCCCGTCCTCCATACTATTACAAATCTCCTCCGCCACCATTAAAATATCCTCCACCATATTATTACGAGTCCCCACCACCTCCATCTCCATCACCACCACCTTCCTACTACTACAAGTCTTCGCCACCACCTTCACCCTCTCCTCCTCCACCGTACTACTACAAATCCCCACCACCACCGTCTCCATCTCCTCCTCCCTTGTACTACTACAAGTCCCCACCACCACCTTCACCCTCTCCTCCTCCACCGTACTACTACAAATCCCCACAACTGCCATCTCCATCTCCTCCTCCCCCGTACTACTACAAGTCCCCTCCACCACCATCTCCATCTCCTCCTTCACCTTACGACTATAAATCTCTTCCACCACCATCTCCCTTTCCCCCTCCTCCCTATGTCTACAAATATCCCCCTCCACCATCACCGTATCCACCCCCGTACCACTACACATCCCCTCCACCACCAGTGAAATCACCTCCACCTCCCGTTTATATATATGTTTCTCCACCACCTCCAACTCACTACTAAGCACTAACAGCCTTGCCATTTTCTTCTAGTAATCATGTAAGTAACGATTCATTTACACATATCCCACTTTATCCATTATGATGATATGATCTATGTTTATAACACTCAATTATATTCTCTCACTGACTTCCTATGTCTACTTTTCAGGTTTTTGTCTGAACTATACAATAAAGGAAGACGACATTGGAAGAAGAATCATAACTAAATTGTCAAAGCCAACTTGTGTACTCTACAAGGCCCTTCATGCTTCATTGAAGAGCATCAACAATTCTTAATTAAAGCAATTCATTTTTACTTCACTGGTGACCTTCTTACACACGGTGCTTATATTATCTACAATTGAAAAATCCTTCAAAAGTGTATTTATTCGGGCAAATCATGACTAATAAGCGAGATACAAGTATCCCTGATTTGGAAGTGGGTTTCAGTCTATTTTTTCTCAATATGGTTTCATCTAAATTATTATTGTATCAAGAGTAGAGGATGGGCTTATTTATTTTATCATTTATTTATTCGTTTATAATGGTCAATTGTATCTTCAAAACTTGTCCTTTGTGCACTCAAATTTCTAGTAATAAAGGATGAATTTTTTTGTTGCAATTGGTCTAATGTTTGTCCCCACAAGATATTCACATGAGATATAAAACAAACTTATGTGAAATCAAACAACACTATCACTCTAAATACTAAAACAAAAGGCTACTCATATTTTCCACTTAAAAGGTAGAATGAAAACGTTAACCTCCAAGTAGATACTTTCTCACAAATAAAGAAAGATTAAAGGCAAAATTTACTCTGCTTTTATACTATTTTCATTTTGAACTTTTGTGTGATTAATTTAAATTCATATTGAGCATGTGAAGATTGTTTATTAGTTGAGTTTGAAAAAATTCATGAAACTTGCCAAGTATGAGACACGCGTTCAGTTTCATTTATAAAATATTCCATTTTGTGTGTTTTACCTTCTAAATTGGAAAAAAGAATATAGTTTCTGAAAATAGTCTAATAACAAATGCACATACTAGCAAACGTATGTATCAATCGTACATTTAAGACTTTGGCTATGGCACACTTATGATTCATGTCGGTGACACATCCCATTATCATTATATTAATTTTAAAAAATTAGGTGTATTTAAAAAATTTAGGGTTGAGGGAGTAGTTTATATTTCTTATGGTTTATTTTGTAATTTTTATAATTACTTTTTATGTTGTAAAATTATATGCATTTCTCATTGTGCGAATCCATTATTTTTTAAAATAAGTCGAATGGTCAAAAATTTTCACAACTTGGACAATTTGGAATTAAAGATCAGAGTTTATGATACTTTATAGATAAATTGATATAATATATGATATTTGTTATAACACTTATTTTGGTTATTTTTACATTTTTTATGTTAGTTTCAAACATGATGATAGTTTTGTAACTCGTTGTAAGAAATTTTGTCTTTTGGGGCTAAAATTTTCACCACTAGTTACACCAAATTTGCCACTAAATTTTTTTTTATGTTGTCACTAAATTGGGACAAAAAGTTTGTGGCGCATTGTTTCTTTGACAAGTTAACATTTTTCCACTAAGACTATTTTGTATTTGTGGTATAGTGGGCAGCTAAAATATAAATGTGGGTATATCTCAATATACACACACTATGAGGACCCAAAAGTTTCAACCCACTACTTTACTGGAAATTAAATTAACATTCCAAATAAATATTAATAGGTGTCTAATTTTAACAAACTTGACAACAAGTTTCCAATTTAATAAAAGAAAATCAATACTCTAAAATTATAATGTCTTCGATATCGATCGAGTTTAAACTCCTCTCAAACATCATGTATACTAGTAACACCTATGTACGTGCAATATGTGATCATCCTCTTATGAGAATAGTAACACCTATGTACGTGCAATTGGTAACAGTTTTAATTGTATATTAACAAAATTAAAATACAATTCTCCACAACTTAACTATTTCAACAACCAAAATAGTTTCATCAATGTCTAACATTTCAATTTGTAAATAAACATTTCATTCTCTAAATTAACCAATCACAATATACATAACTATTAGCATTTCAACCAACATTAATCCTAAAATTTGAACTATAAACTCATATTAACACTAAAAATATAACCAACCATAAACCTTCAATTCATCATTAGATTAACATGAACAATCAATAATAAAATCAACGCGGCTTAGGGTTTCAACCTAGTCTTTAAAAATTAGATTCGATTATGTTATAAAGTATTATTAAAACCAATTTGGTATGTATAGGCAACCTAGGGGTTTATACCTAGGTTTTGAAAATTGGATTCGATTTGGTTATAAAGTACAATTAAAACTAATTTGGTATGTATACGCATTAGGCTATAAAGTATAATTAAAGCCAATTTGGTATGTACGTGGATTGGGGAGGATCCCCCCGTAGAGCATAATATCTTAGATGATCAAATAAACGATGCTTACGGAGTTCATGCGGTGGAAGACAGTGAGAATTCTAATAAGGAAGACAATGAATCTTATGGTGGAGGTTATAGTGTTAATGACAGTGTTGAGATAAACCTTAATGATGAATACCAAAGTTTGAATGTTAGATTGACCCAACAGGAGTACCCTAACTACGCCAAAGATCAAACAAATTTGCATGCCATGGTTCTTTTACATAGTTTGAAGAGCCGTTTTGGTTTTGTTTGGCAATGGCGTGACTAAAATTCTGAATTGGGTGAAAGGTTTGCTCCCCCCAAAAAATACGCTTTTAAATAAATATTCGAGTATGAAGAACAATTTTAAAAGTTTGGGAATGAAGTATAAATCCATTCATGCTTGAAAGTATGATTGCATATTATACCAAAAGGAGTACAAAAATGTTGATTATTCGTCGGTATGCGGGTAACCTAGATTTGTGCCAGAGCATGATTCTAATGATAAAAAAGGTTCACTTTCATATTTGCCTCTAAAAATATTGAAATATTTCCCATTAAACCCAGGTTGAAGAGATTTTTCACAATACTATAGATAGAGGAGGCAATGACTTGGCACGCTAGGGCAAAAGTACGGATAATCTCATGTGTCATCCTATGGACTCAATCGTTTGGAAAATCATCAATTTTAACTATACATATTTTGCCAATGAGAAAAATAATATTTGTTTGTCAATATCCACAGATGGGTCTAATCCTTTTGTTACTCTAAGCAACAATCAAAGTATATTGTCTATGATCTTAGTATCACTAATCCCCCTCCTTCGTTGTGCATAAGACCATAATTTTTTATGTTGTCTTTATTGATCCCTAGGACAAAGGCACCAAGTCAAGACATTAATGTCTACTTGCCACCATTGGTAAAAGAATTGAATAAGTTATGGATTGCGGGTGTGAAAGCGTTTGACTCCAGTAAATAGGGAGTTCACGTTAAAAGCAATGTTTATTTAGGCAATTTATGATTTTCGAGATAATGGGACTTTATCGAGTTATAATGTTCATGGTTACTTTGGGTGTCCAATTTGGGTTAAGGAAAATTGGATCTCAACATCTCAAGGATAATGGAAAAATTATATAGCATTTCCATATGACATTTTTGCCTCCCGGTCGTAGGTTTAGTTTTGGATGAGATGAGTTCTCTAAGGAATATATACACGACCCTAACATCGTAAATTATGGAGATGAGTTCGTCGATGAGGGCGGTCAAGTCATGGGCAAACTAGTTAAACTGACAAGTTTACAATGTGAACAAGCGGCTCATTATATGTTTAAAATCCATGAAGGTGTCGATGAATGGAGGGAGTAAGTTCGTGTTGTAACTTTATTTCATGTTCTTATCTTTTATACTTGATCACCTTATTGAGGATTTCCATTTGATTTATGTTATATTTTATGCCACTAAAGCCTAATTTTTGCAAAATATGACTTCATCAGGCCATCGGACCACCGAAAAAGTGGGGGTGACGAAGGATCTTCCAACAATAAGCCCATCAAGTTTAAAAGGTATGGGAGCGTAGCTGAAAACAAGACTAGTCTACAAATGAGGTTGTTAGAGTTGTAGAGCGAAGATAGATATTATAAAACTGCTATCTTTGGAAGGATTCTTACCACTCAGATATTTATCGTTCAATATTCTATGTTTTTTCTTTAGTGGATGTCAACCGAGTGAGTTTGTTGAGTCCAGAGTTTTGTTCTTGAGGAACATGGTGAATAAAAAATATCCCTAACATTAATGTTGGACATAAAAAAATGATCCCCTCCCAAAAAGAGAAATAGACATGAAAATCGACATGAAAATAAAATTATTACTACTAAAAAAATAAAAATAAATCCCAGGAGCTCTCATGTTCGTCAGAG